>CM043869.1:22344236-22921736 GCA_023846275.1 Vanilla planifolia
AGGAAATGTCAATCTCCTCTATGCTGGTTTGAAGGTAGAGAAAGACAGCTTATTGGTCCTGATTTTGTGGATGATGCCACAGAAAAAGTAAAACTGATTAAAGAAAGAATACGGACTGCACAGGATCGACAGAGGAAATTTTTTGACAGTAAACACAAACATGTTGAATTCCAAGAGGGAGATCATGTTTTCCTCAAAGTTAGTCCTATGAAAGGAGTTTTCAGATTTGGTAAAGCAGGGAAATTGAAGCCCAAATTTATTGGTCCTTTTCAAATTTCTGAAAGAATAGGACAGGTTGCATACAGAATTGCTTTACCTATTCAGTTGGCTGGAGTGCATGATGTGTTTCATGTGTCTCTCCTGAGGAAGTATGTTTCAGATCCAGCGCATATTATTCGATACGATACAGAAGGTATCGAAATTCAGCCAGATCTGACATATCAAGAAAAGCCAATTCTGATCCTAGATCGAAAAGAGAAAGTGCTAAGAAATAAAGCGATTCCCATGGTTCGAGTATTGTGGCAGAACCACACTGATATTGAGGCAACCTGGGAAATTGAGGCAGATATAAAAGCTCAGTATCCAGAGTTGTTCTGAAAATTTCGGGACGAAATTTCTTGAAGGAGGGGAGATTGTAATATCCAGAAAAAAAAAGGGGGGGTTCGGTTAATGCCGAACCGGAACCACGTCGAACCGGAACCAAGCCGAACCGGAATCCCTAATCCCTAAAACGCACGGGTGTCGGACGCGAGGCGATCCGCGTGTCGCCGCGTGTCGTTGCGTGCGCTCGTACGCCCCGACCCCGAGAGAAAAAAAAGAAAAGGGATAAGGATCCTTCGTGCCGAACTGTGCGAAGCAGCGGAGGAAAAAAAAAGGGATCGAGGGTTTTCCCGCAGCAGTTTCCGTCCCGTTCCCGCAGCAGCAGTCCGTCCCGACGAAAAATCGGAAGAAGTCCGTCCCGACGAAAAATCGGAGGTCCGGCGGCGGCGATTCAGGTTCCGAGCTCAGCGAGAAGGGAACCGGGTAAGTCCCGAGCGGTTTCTCTCTCTTCCCGAGCGGTTTCTCTCTCCTCGAACCGTAGAAGGGAAAAAGGAATCTTTGCGGTGCAGCCCTTTCTCGTTTTCCGTGCCGAGAAAGGAGGGTTGCATAAGAGTGTCGGCTTGATCCGAGGGGAATTTCTGAACCGTGCAGTGGTCAGCGGCAGCCTCCGGTGAGTTTCTTTTGTTGTTCTTAAGCCGACGGTAAGAGGTTTTCTATTTATTTTATCCCCTTGAATTATTTGTGCTTGAGCAGTGTTAAAAGGGGGGGAAAAAATTGAAAAGAAGTGTTGAGTGGCGAAGGCTGCATAAGTGTGAAGAAAACAAACTCTGACAGGTAATTTAATGTTCATTCTGCAGAGATCAATTACCTGTATGTTGCAGCATTTAAAACAAATTTTGATAAAAATATATTGATTTGCGATTTCAGCACCCTGTAATTGAAATAAATGAGAAGAAGAGGAAGGGGAAGAGGAAGAGGCCAAAGAATGGCAGGACCCTCAGGAACTCAGGTAGGTGAATTTATTTAAATAGTAATGTAAGTAGTGATTGTTATTTTATTATAAAAGCATGGCTTTGAAATATTATGGCATTATATGAAAATGAAATGAGAATTTGCAATATGATACTATGGTATAGTAAAATGTAAAGCATGCCAAAGAAAATGTGTAGAGGTATCGATTATGCCTCTTAAAGGGTTAAATTCCCTAAAAAGAAAAGTAAAAAAAGAAAAGAAGAAAAGAATTGACCCTAGATCGCATCCCAGTAGTCCCCGGACATATGAGCACCAGCACAGGATGCTGGGCATGATGAGATGGCATAGAGACCTCCCCCGCATTGCTAGTACTTTGTGCAGGGCTGAGTGCGGAGGGATATGATGAGATCGAGACATCTCGTATGTGGCTAGCACTTTGTGCAGGGCTGAGATACGGAGATGGTCCGACGTGATAGAGATCGAGACATCTCGTATATGGCTAGCACTTTGTGCAGGGCTGAGATACGGAGATGGTCCGACGTGATAGAGATCGAGACATCTCGTATATGGCTAGCACTTTGTGCAGGGCTGAGATACGGAGATGGTCCGACGTGATAGGCTTGGCCAGCCACGATATGCCTACGGGCAATGGTCTCTAGATGAGATAGATGCCATAGAGATGTGATATGATATGATAGGGATGGGGGATGTGGATCATGGGGAAAGTCTGGGACCCAGCAAGAAAAGAAAAGAAAAAAAAAATGAATAAGGAAAAAAAGAATTGAAAAGAAGGAGAAATGAATTGCATACTTTGCTTGATTCATTGCATGCTGATTTCAGATTTATCTTTGCCATATTTACATTGGAGTTATAGCATGTTGTTAGATATTCATCATGTTATATCCTTGTAGCCATAGCATTCACCTACTGGGCTTTATAAGCTCATTTCCCCTACTTACATTACAGGACATGCCATCGATTCACAGAGAGAGGGTGCTTAGGATGGTATGGGACTTTGTACAAATGTATCTGTTATTTCTGTTTTTGTAGCTTTTGTACAGGATTTCCCAAGTGACAGGTATGCATATATTAAAGTTGCTGTTGATTATAAAGGTAACAGTTTTATTTTGTTTGCGTCACCCTCGCCTAGTTTTACAGTTGTGTCCTCAATTATATGCTGCTATGCTCTGATTAGCTGATTTTATCAGTATATTATAGTGATAATTTAGGCGGGGCGTGACATCATCACTTTGAACTATAAGAACAAAATGAGATCTCCTTTTTTCCTAATCCCCAACGCTATGATCTGATTGGGCATAGATCAAATTCTAGAAGCTTATTGGATATTGCCAAATCATTTTAGAATGGTTCCTATATTAAATATTCTTTCTTGGGATGAAATTGCCTAAATTACACAATTTGTGCATTATATAATCAAAGTCTTTCTTTCAAAACTAATATGACATCTTAATATGATTTAATCAATATTTTATGAAGATTAAATCATCTTAATCACTTCATTAGTTATTTCTTGTTTGTTTTATCTCTATCTCAAGTAATTTGATTCATTACTAGAGAGTTATTATTTTAATTTTAAATTGGCTTTAAGAGCTTCATCTTTTCTCTTAAGAAATATTTTTCCTACTTGAATTCAACTCCGAGTGACACATTTCATCTCTTGAAAGCTGATTTTCAATTTAATGATTCATTTCTTTTCAAAAAGACATTTTATCATCATTTGGCAATTAAATTTATCACTCGTGAAATACTTTGCTTACTAAAATTTAACTTAAAGTGATATGATTCATCACTCGAGGGACATTTAATATAAAAAATTTGTCATCTCTCAAGAAAGGGGTCGATTATAGATTTTTGATAAATTTGTGGTTAACTTTGAAAGCTTTTGATTTGTAAAGTGAGAAATAAACTTGTATATTTGAACTAAAGAATAAAAAAGTGAACATTGAGATTTTTAGGTGATTTGGTAATACTATCTACTATGACCTCCAACTAAGGTAAGGAATTTCTCATCGTACGTCATCTGCAAATTCAAGTGAAGACAGACACTACAATATTCCCATGACATGGTCGAAAGTCTAGACAAAATGAACCATTACAAGTCTACTCAACATTTGATTCAAAAGATTCAAAGCCAAAAGAAAGAAAAAGGTTTAACTAAAAAGAATACATAAGTTATGTAAAAAAGAAATAAAATCTTATAGTGAGCCCTATGATTATGAATTCAAGGTCACACATGATGTGTTTGGTTGACTTTGGATGTTTAAAGAGCAAAAATTTTTGATTGCCCAATATGAATTCTCTTTTTTTTATCTTTGAAACTCACTATTCGAGTAGGTGGAAGATGTGAAATTTGTATTCACTATTAAATTTGGGTTTTCCATTGTTTTTGATGTCAAATGATTGTGGATGATATCTTAAATGATTTAAAACCACAACTTTTCCATAATAAAATAAAATTTCAGCATTACAACTCGATTACATCACCATTTACACTTTTTAGGAATATATGGGCATTCAAATCTGATCATGCCCATAAAATATTGCTCCTTATTGAACCTTTTGATAACCTTGCATTGGACATCTGATGGCCTTCAAGGATAGGGTCTTAGGATACATGCCCAATGCAACCGATTAAGTTATTCAATCACTTATCGAACTATTCAATTTTAAGTGTTAGACTATTTAATGCCCATAAAATCTTGAAAGACAACTGATGGCCTTATTGGATCATAGATCGAACCATTTGATTTGTGCAATAGATTGTTTGATTACTTGTTTTTATTTATGGCTTACTTTTTAAAGGATTTTTTCTTTTTCATATAAGTATAAAAGCACATATTTAACTTTTAGTGAAGGATTCTTCTCTCAAAATGAAATTAGTAAGCTCAAAAATATTTTAATTATATTCATATAAGAAAATAGAATTTTTGAAGATAAGCCTTCTTGGTAAATTGTTGATTCATATCACTTCAGAATTTTGGACTTCTAAAAATTTATTAACTAGATTTTCTCAATTTCTTGTGATGTTTACAAGTATTGAATGAGCTCTCTTCAATTTCTTTGGAGAAAAAAAGAGTAACTCTATAATTTCTATACTTTGTGAAAGAAAATAACAGTAGTTAACTTAGAAAATATTAGCCAAATTAGCTAGTTTCAATTGGATTTCAACCATATTTGATGACTTGAATAGTTGTCAACTTCATCCAAATTCAAAATACAAAGGGCTTCGAGACCTGCATGACCTTGAGGGAATACATACTTGATTGAGAGGTTATTGTTTTGCATTTCCCCTTTTGAGATGTAAGCAACCTTAGAACTTTGGCTCGAGGTATAATGTCTTCAAGATGAAACTTCAAAACTCAGATGGCCTCAACAACAAACCTTTGGAGGATAATAGTTTGTCTCAAGAGGTTTTTCTTGTTATCTCTTTGCTTGAGACAATATGCCTCAAGTATGTAAACTTGAAACTTTGAAAAAGGTCTTAACATGAATTTTTCTTGAGAAGATCTTTTGATTATACACGTTTATTTTTTATCGAGTTAATTTTGAGTTTTTTCTTTCTAAGCAGACTTAACATGTTTCGTTTTGTAAGCCTCTTTAACATTTTCTCTAAATTAGTACATGTATGCCAATGCATCTTGCAGGCCTTGTTTAGAATGGGAAAAGTATCAGAGCCAATTGTTTCAATTTTTATTTTCATTTTTTAGGTTAGTTGACCTTTTGAATGCTTGTTTTGGCCCCATAGTGATAAGGTGAAGGGTTTCTTTACTTACATAAAACTTGTAAAAAATGACAAGTTTTTTTTTTTAAAAATTACAAAAGTGGTAGAACATTGTCGAAAAGTAATGCTTTAAATTGTTTGAATATATTGACAAGTGTGGGTCATTATATTGATGCTTAGGTGTTGTTTTATGTGTGCATGGGTTCCTACATCATGTAATAAAAGAAGCTAGATTAAGTCATTACATTTATGGTGGGATCTTGAAATATGGTATTTTAACTGGCAAGCTGATAAATTGTAGGTTTCAAGTTTTAGTTTTTTCAAATAATAGAAATGGAAATGATATATAACTTTGGATAAAAAATTGAAAGATGTAGTAGCTATTGAAAATTGAAGTAGAACAATAGTTTTAATGATTACTATAATAGAGTTAGTTATCAATGTTATTAATGTATGTTTGTTAACTAGAACTAGATGCTAGTATCTAGAAAAATCTTGGAGGAGGCTTAAATGGGCATGTAGAAAGGGAGCAAAATAATTTAGGGCCTATCATGATAATGGTAGGTTTGGGTAGGCTAATGAAGAAGATGAAATTGTTTTGAAGTTTATAGCATGTGATTTTATTACCTTAATTGCTTGTAAAAGTAGAGCTTCTAAAATGAGATTTATAAGAATGATTATTTAAATTATATAGATTTTAAGATCATATTAAGAAAATATTTGGATGCTTAATATTGATCAATGGTCTTAGATGTTCATCTTAAAATTTAAGAAAAACAAGAAGTCAGTGTGATGTCCTAGGATTTGGTTGTGTATTCTGGAGGATAATAATAATTCATTTGGAAATAATCTTAAAACTATGTCGTTGAGACATAAATGAGGGAGGAAGTCTTGTTTGGAAGAAACTATAAATTGTGTTTTTTTATTAACATATTTAAAAATGGGAGTGAATGAAGTTTATGGATGATATGTGAAATAATAGGATTAGATGCCCTTTTATAGATGCATGAGCATGTATAAGAGAAGACAGTATCTCTCAGATTTCTTTGACAATTCGATATTATTTTGAAGACAAAAAGGGGATGCTAAATGAGCATATGGAAAGTATTTTTATATCTAATACAATTATGATAAGTATGTTGATATGTAATAAAAGCAAAGGTTTTAATCAAAATTGCTTTAGTTATAGTGGAGTTAAAGTTGATAAGTCGTACTTTAAAAAATGTTGAGAGAGCATGATTGAGTATGGATTATGATTTGAGACCAATTTAGCCTGGATTTAATTTGATTTTATTTTAGTAACCATTGAGGTTATATAATTGTTGAGAGGTTTAATGTTGAAGTTTAGGTTTAGAATAGAGGATTTTGAATTAATTATTATTTAACAAAGAAACACGATCAAACATTGCACATTTAATGACATTTGGCCAAAGATTTTATGATTATGGTTGGACTCCATAAAGGATTTGTTTTAATTTTTTTTTGGTATCAATAATGGATGTTCTTGCTAGTTAAATAAAAGATTATGTGTCTTAGTTTATGTTTTTATTAATGATATTATTTATTGATGAGATGTTATAGTTAAACTAAACTTATAGAGAGTGATGTTAGAGTTAAAGGAATTTGGTTTTAGTAAATCTAAAATCAAGTATATGAAAAACAAGTTTTATTAGGATAGAAGAGTAGAAGTATAAGTGATATAGACATTGCTATTTAGAATCATAAAATATTGAAGATTTTATTATTTTAAATTTTTATTGTAAAATAATGATATGATTGATAATGATGTTAATAATAGGATCCAAACATGATTGATGAAATCAATGATTATTTTTGATGTGTTATGTGATCGAAGCATCCTATTCAAGATTAAATATAAGTTTTATACCATTTTGTTAAGATCTACAACACTATATAATTCTAAATATTGGCTAATGATATCCAAATGTGTGGTTAAGAGTAGGCTTTATAAAGATTAGGATGTTGAGATGGATTGGTACCTATCCTTGAAAGGATAAGATTATAAATCAGTTCTTTTCATGGAAATTTTGTATAACATTATTTTATGACTAATTTAAGGTTGGTATAGATGATTTGAACATATCAAATGAAGGTCATTTAATGGCTTTGTTAAGGGATGCGGTTTATTGGAATTTTTTTATATGACCAGAGAAGTTAGACCAAAAAAAGAATTGCAAGAAGTTATTAAAAAGAACTGAACATGTTCATGAATAGAGTGCAATGGCTTCAAAGAATTTGTTAGATGTCTCTACTTAGTGGGAGTAAGGTTTGTTCTTGTTATCATGTTGTTTAAATTGAAATTATGCCTCTTTCTCTGCTGCAAATACTTCCTCTTCAAATAGATAAAAATAAGTCTTTGTTGTACCTACATATTAGTTGGTGGTTTGTTTGATATATGTGCCCTTATCTACAATAACTCTAAGCGATATGCTTGTCTTCCTCGACCCTATATCCCTTAGTGAACCCTATTTTTCTTCCTATTACAAACCATGTGAAATCTAAAAGTGTTGTGATATATGTGATATGTAGATGGAGGTTAGCCTTAAAAATTAACCTTATTTTCCATTTCCATAGCTTCCTTCTTGGAACAAGATTGATCAGCAGTAGGAGAAAAATTGATCAATGGTTGAAGCAAGAGAGTTGGTGATAAGAGCTAGAACTGTTAATTTAAAAAGTTAAGGAAAGTTGTAGTAGAAGATATAACAATAAAATTTTGATGAATGAAAACCTGAAAAGGTGATTAAAAGAGGGAAGTTTAGGGATATTTAAATGTAAATCTATTAGAAAATTGTTAGTTGTGATGCAATCATTTTTAGGATCTATTTGCAATTGAAATCAAATTAGGGGGACCAATGCAGGTGTTTGCTATATTTGAAAGACCTACTTGCAGCAAAATCGCAATAAAAAGACCTACTTGTAATTTACACTATTGTATATGGGCCAGAATTTAATAACCTATTTTTCTATTTATTGAATAGAAGGAAAAAATTTACTTGTAATTGAGAGTATGTCTTGTGCCAAGATGGTCATGTTTTGATAGAAACTAAGTGATCAACAATTTTTCCAATTGTAAATAATATATTGATATCAACATACAAAATTGGTTAACTTTTTTTTTTACTCTGAATTTATTTTTCCAAATTCATATAGTTTGCTATGTTATGCTATTGCAGCTGAAACTATGTTCCATTAGAATATTTAATCCACATATTTTCTGTTTAATCTGAAAAAAAAACTTTTCCTCAGTAATTTATGACTCTAGGTGTATTTGCACTGCAGTGCCATGTCGTTGTTGGCTCAGATATCAAAGTAGATCTCCAGAATTTGCTAAATGAGGAGGATCTTGTCATTGTTCTTAATTCAAAGCACAGGCCTCGTTGTATCATTGAGTTTATTATGCAAACGCTTCAAATGTTACCTGTTGATGAATCAAAGCGAAGGATATTGGTAAATCCCTTTTTCAACTAGAAAACCAAAAAATTTATTTAATGTAATTGTAGTAATCGTTTTCCATTCTTATTCTTGGGTTATTTAATTAGTAAAAGTTATGATTTCTTCATTTTGCCCATGCATTCTTGGTTATTGAATTTCTTACTGCTGCACACACCACGTTTCTTCTAATATAAGTATTTGTATTCTTCAAACTAGAGTTTTGTGTAAGATAAACTTAATAAAACATGAAGATTAGGTTAAAGATGCTTCAGTTGTGAAAGAGTTTAGATCTGATGATTGATTTATTTGTGACCAATATATGACAAAACTTTCAGCGGTCATTTTTGAAGTCTTAAACAAATAGTTATCGTTAAAGGCTGATGCTATATGACTTGCAGATTTGAAGAGCCTTTGTATAGCTAGCTTTAGTACTTATAAATATAGCACTCAATGATAAAGTACAAGATATCCAAAAGAGTCCAAGAAGCAAAAAAAGCTCAAGAGTGCAAACAAGGGTTAAAAAGAGCTTGAAAATGAGTCTAAAGTGCATTTTTTGGGTAAATGGGTCATTATGAGAGTGATTCTACTCCATGGAGCATGGAGTTAGATTTGTGAAGGACATCTATTTGTCACGTTGTGACATTGATTCTTGCAGGCCAACACCACAACACTCGTGGCATCCATCTCTTATCGTATTGATAGATTCTCTTTCTTTTCTCTATGTTGTTTGCATTTTTTTTCTCTCTCTCTTCATGTTATTATCATACTCCCTTCCATTGTTGTCATTAGATTCCCCTCCCCAAGTCATTGAATTCCCTTTTTGTCCTCCACATTGCTAGACTTCCTCTTTGTTCTCATTGTTGCCAATCTTATCTTTCACCCACACTATTGATCCTCACTCTCTCTCTAAAAGTATCACTGTTTCCCTCTCTTGGCCATCACCCATCACTTTTTTAAGAGTTACCGACTCTCCCTCTCTCTTCATTGTTGGTTCCTCTCTTTACAACAATTGATCACCTCTTTCTCTCGCTTTGCTTGTCAATGTTCATTGTTCTTAAGGTTTTATGGTGTTCTATCCATTATGATGATCCAAGAAGTCCAAATCCATGAACATAAAATAATTTCATATGTCAGAAGTGATCTGTCCTCTTAAAAGTTGTGTCAGAAGTTGAAGCGATTACAAATCAGAGTTACCAGAAGATAAGCAAATATTTAGGATCTCAAATTTCATTTTTGAGAAAGTTTGCTTTAAATAATGAATTATTTGATAAATGTTTTGCTACTACAATTTTAATTAAAATATTGTTTAATTTTTTTTGCATAATTTCTTTTGTTTTGTTTCTTTTCAACATTATCTTTAGATAATTTATTTTAATAATATAAAAAAATTAAAATATTATTATTATTAAATTATTGTTTGCAAGAAAAAATATTTTCTTATTTTGTTATCATCATTGATATTTTGATCAATTCATTATAGCATCAAAATAAAATTAAGTTGAAAACATAAAACTTTTAGAAATGAGATAGACAAGTGTGTAGTGCAGATTTTTGGATAGATTAGATAGGATAGAAGAACTTTGAACGATCTAGTTGAACGATTTAGGGAATTGATAGGCAACATGAATAATAGATTAAGTTCATCTCTCCTAGATGAACTTTTAGAAGATGATCATCACACACCTATGGAGAATAGGTTAGATAAAAGTTTTCACATCTTAAAATCCACATGGATGACTTAATGGAAATCCACATCTAATAGTATTTATGATCATAACAATATTCTAGATATCTTAACCCAAATAGAGGACTTCTTTAATTAATATGAAATTGACGATTATCAAAGGACTAATTTTGTAACGATAAAGCTATTAAGTTGTGCAAAAATATTTTGAATTAATACATAGCACTTGAATAAAGACTAGGTAGGAGAACATTCATGTGTCAAGACGTGAATTGTTAACATTTAAGAATTATTCTAAGTATAATGATAGAAGAAGCAGGAAAACTTTGTTGTTTTGGAGTACCTTAATACCTTCAAGAACTTAATGGCTAGAATAGATTGTCTTGATTCAAATTGGTAATAAGTTTTTCTTAAGCCTTAGGTTGGGAATCAAGATATAAATAGTTATATAATCTTCAGTCTCTAGAAGAGTTAAGTAATTGTGCTTAATTTGTATAAATTTAAGACCCCTCCAACCATAATTGGAGGGATAGGTTCTAAGTATCCAAAGCTATCACTATACGTGATTTACCCTTGTCTTTATTTGGTACTCACACTGTTAGGCATACTATTGCAAATAACTTCCAAATTTAGGTTGATTATTATTATAAGTGCAAGGACATAAAAAGTATCAATGTATGACCATCTTAAATATAGAGGAAGAAAAACTTGAGTTGAAATACGAAGAGATAGAAGAAGATACTATCTTTGAGAAACGATAATGTGCGAATGAGAAAGTTAAGCATATAAGTGTCATGAGATGTTACCCTTTTCTCAAGAAAAATTGAGGGTTATAGAAGAAAGAATATTTTTATTACTTTTGTGATCAACAATAACAAGAAATTGAGACTAGTTATAAATGGAGAAAATGTCATGAATGTGATATCTACAAGTATACTCAAGAGGGTTGACTTCAATGTTCAACCTTATCCTTAATCATTTCATATAAGTTGAGTGAATCATGTCTCATAACTAGCCATATCTAAGTTTTTGGTACGTTTGAAAATGATAATCTATAAAGATAAGATATGTTGTGACTGTTTACCTATAGATATAACATATACTTTATTTGGGAGACTTTGGTTAATTAACTTAGGAGTAGTAAATTTTAAAAGAGAGAAATTTTGTGTTCAAGTTCAAAAACCAAAATATCTTATATACCCTTTAATTAATGCCATCTAGAAGGATTAATTTTTTTAAGTCATCTTCAGAATTGAAGCTTATTACTTCATAGAAGTTAAAGCTAGTTATTTTCCTTATTTGTAGATGGTTGATCAAATTAGGAGAATGATTTAAAGAAAAATCAACATTTAAAGTTAGAAAGATTGGATGTAGTTGTCTTAAAAAGAAATTTCTTGAAGATAGTTCTTCGTTTCTCCTTCATATGAATGAGATTCTAGTTGAACACCCTAAAGGATAAATTTTCCCAAAAGTTATAAAACTATTGGAGTTTGTTGGCATTACTTTTAAGGGACCTTCCATATGAGTTGTCTCTTGTTAGGGACATTCAACATGATATTGATTTTACCCCAGGTTTACAACTATCAAATCTTCTACATTATAAGACAAACCCCAGTGGGCATGTCGAGATTAAAAGATAGGTAGATGAACTCCTTAAAAAAGGATTCTCACAAGAAAACTTAATCCGTGCATTATCCTTGTTAACACCCAAGAAGGATAAAAATTAGAAAATGTAAATTAATCATAAAGTCATTAACAAGATCACATCAAGTATTGATTTCTCTTACTTATGCTTGATGATATGTTAGACTTAGTTTTTGATGTCAACTGCTTTTCAAAGATAGACCTTAAAAGTAGTTATCATTAGATTAAGATTATACTTAAAGATTATTAGAAAATTGACATCAAAATTCCAAATGAGATTATAGGAATGTCTAGTTTTCCTTTTTAGATTATGAAATGCATCTAAAACTTTTATGTATTAAATGAATATTACTTAGAAACCATTCGTAAAGAATTTTTTTATGATATATGTTGATGATTTTTTAATTCATAATCTTAATTAGAGTACATATTAGGTTCATCTTTGTAAAGTTTTTGAGAAGAAAAGAAAGATTATTTGTAAATTTTAATAAATACTTGATTGCGAAGACATTAAGTGAATTTGCTATGTTTTATTGTGTTTATTGAAGGTCTGTAAGTCTGATTTGATAAAACAAAGTCAGTGAAATAGCTTATGCTAAGAAGCCTTATATGGTATGTTTTATTGTCTTAGGTTTTATAAAAGGTTCATTAAAGATTTTAAAACTATTGTAGTACCTATAACTGATTTATTAAAGAAAGTTTTTTTAATATAAAATAGACAAACAAAACCCAAATTTGGCTTCACTCTAGGTTAATATATCAATTAATTGAACTTTAGAAATATTACATATTAACTTTTTTGGACTAATTCAACTCTTAAATTTTGGTGGCGAACAATATAAGCATTTCATCATAGATGACTTTACTAGGTTTATTTGGACAATCTTTTTAAAGAACAAAATAAAGTTTTTAAACTTTTTCATTATTATCATTAAAAGTTCAAAATGAGCACATAGTGGTATGAAAGAGAATTTGAAAACGAAATATTTATCTAACTTTTTAACAACTATGGAATTCATATTTTCAACTCCATGCACATAATAACAAACTTTAGTTGAAAGAATAAATAGGTTCATAATTAGAGATGGCAAAATCTATGCTAAGTGAATACATTATTTGCTATGGAATTAGTAGAGTTCTACCATATCCAAAACTAAGGAGACACCATATGAACTAATAAAAGGTAGGAAAATAACACTAACTTGCATGTATATTCCTAGGATATACAACAACTAGCAAAGCTTATAAAGTTTTTAACAAAAAATACTAGTGGTTGAGGAATTGATCCAGCGGTGCTTGATGAATCACCTCATTATAAATAACAATAAACCCTTAATGATAAAGATATAGAAAGTATAGAAAAATTTTAAGTTTAGAGGCAAAGAAGCTAAAATTGTAGTTGATGAAAATAAGTAGACTTAAGTGAAACTAGCAAACTTTCCAATGAATGGAAATTCAGTCTTGATCACCTTAAGAAATAGATTTTAGAAGACTTATCCGTGGGTGTAAGAACAAGTACTAACATACATTGTGTTGCATTTTATCTAGATTTAAACCAAACTTTATAGGTAAGATTCTTATAAATAAATTTTGGATAATTGTCATGAATGAATAGCCAATCTAGTTTAAAAGGAATTTAGTTTGAAAATTGAACTCATGTTCTTTAGAATGTCTTATAATAGGTATAAAATGGATTTTTTAAAATAAACTAGATAATACTATTACCATATGTAGAAACATTCACATCAATAATTAGATCGAAGGTAATTAGAATTCCCCTAGCTTGCATGTGTTACAAAGGTTTCAAAATATTTTAAATAGATATATAAATGAGCATGTATATGCAGAACACCTCATAGGATTTGAACACTTATTAACCATGTTATGTTTACAAAGTAAAAAAGGTACTATATAAAGTAAGTTTCTAAAGCATGGTATAATAGGATGTGTTCTTTATTTATTTCAAATAGTTTTGTTAGAGATAATGTAGATATGACCTTATTCATAAAGGATTTTAATGACTAATGTTTAAGCCAAATCTATGTTAATGAGATTATTTTTAGGCTTATCATTTTAAACCAATATAAAAATTTAGTTGAGTTAATGAAAGAATGGATTAAAATGTGCATGATGGGATAATTAACATTCTTTTTAGAACTATAGCTAAAATAGTGTAATGATGGAACTTTTATATTGCAAACTAAATACACAGAAAAACTATTGATAATATTTGGCTATGATAATTTAAAAGCAAAAACACACCAATGACAATTAATATCAAATTATATAAAGACGAATAAGAAAAATCAGTTGGCACAATTGTATATATTGGGGCACAATTATATTTGATTGTAAGTAGATCAGATATTATGTTTAGTATGTGTTTGGGTGCATGTTATTGAGCCAATTTAGAGAAATCTCATTTACTAGTAGTTAAACTTATTTTTAGGTGTCTTATTAGCAAAATCAACATCGGTATATGCTGTTAAGCTAAATCCTTGATTATTCCTGGGATACCATTGGCTGCACACAATCACTAAGTTAATGGTATACTCAAATGCAGATTTTGTAGGATGCATAATAGATAAGAAAAAACACCTTTGAAATATATCAATTTCTTGAAAGTTCACTTTTATCATGGTCCAATAGGAACAAAATTTTATAGCCATATCAATGACAAAAATTGAGTATGTCATAGCTGACAGTTGTAAGTCCTATGGATCAAACATTAGCTTGTCAATTATGGAATTCAGTTGTAAGAAACACCAATTCGATATGATGAAGTATTGACTTGCTCGACTAAAAATCCAATACAGCACTCTCGCTTAAAAAAAATTGATATTAGATATTATTTCATTTGCTTCGACGTAACAATGAAATTTGTACAATCCGATAATCGATTAATCGACATTTTCACCAAATCTTTTGCCTCTAAATAATTCATAAAAGTTAGATGAACATTTAAGTGGAGTTAGTTTTTTTCACTAGATCACTTGTTTCAATTAATCAATTGTTTGATAAGTATTGGACCTTCCCCTTAACTTATTGGATCAATTTGATCACATCATTCTTGATTAGACTGTCTTACTAATATGAGTTCTACACAAGCTAAAGTCATTAAACCATCCGATCAAGTTATTGGACCACTTGACCCAAACTAATTAAGATTAAATTGTTTGCCAAAATTAATATGGTGTGAATTGATTTGATCGAATTGTTTGATTGAGCTATCAAATCACCTGATGAGTTCTTTAGTTCTATTAATGCGATAGGATCATATGAAAGTGTTCCGTTCAAACCCTAGGTGACATGTAGGTGATCTCGATTTTCTTTTCTTTGTGTGATATTTTTCCAAATTCACAACTTTAGACATGAGTCTTTATTTTTAGAGCTTTTGTTCTTAGATTTAAGTAGATTTCATTTATCTTAGCTTAAAATTTTTCCAAAATCAATACTTGTCCTTAGAATTTTTTTTCATAATTCAAAATGTCTCAAAACAGGAAAACTATGGTAATTTGGAGGTAATCACAAATGGAATCAACATCTTCACCTTCTCCAACTCCTCCAACTAGAGCTACATAGAAAACCCAACTTTGTACCACCTATTCCACTGAATTCCAATGATGAGTTATTTGGTTCGAACTCAGAATCTTCTCTTGATCAATGTCATTTTCCAAATTTTGAGAACCAATCTTATGCATTTTTCAAGAATGAAAAAAAAATCATTATCTAATATTTTTGGATGCCAATCATTAGTGTATTTATCTTATATTGTTTGTGATAAAGTGGTATTTTAGTTTAATGTTAATTTAGGAATCCATCCTTTTTACACAGGCAAAATCTTTTTTTTATTATGAATATTTTAAAACAACATTGAATGACTTTGAAACCTGTTTAGGAGTTTCTTGTAGTTGGTCAATTATTTCATCAATTCTTAATGGCACTGATCATGATTTGTCCCTTATCAACTCATCATTGGATCCTCTACATCGCACTTTTATGTGTTGGATGTGAGACACCTCAATAGATGCAAATGTGGTTCAATACATTCTTCACTCCATTCTCTTTCCAAAACCTTTGGATAAGAATCACATCACTACACCACTAGTCTTGGACACATTCTATTTCCTTACCAAACAATCTTTCAAGTTGGATGCAATGCTCTTCCCCATCCTTGCCATCAAGGATCAAGTGGGACATAGGAAGTCTAAAACAAGGAGATTGATAGAGCTTGAAAATCTTCATGAAGAGGTTGGGAGGAGAAAGGTGGAGCAACAACTTAGAAGCGGGAAACTCCAGCATAACATTGGGTTATGATCCTTCTTTTCTTTTTTTTTTTTTAGAATATGAGATATTAAGAATGAAATGTTTGTACCATTGAATGGTTTGGCATTGTGTTATCACATTCACCTTTTCAAGGAACTTTAATTATTATTCATTAAGGTGCTCTATTCATTTTTATATGTGAAACTTTGTCTCGAGAGCTCATTTTTTTTTCACAAGGGTGGAAATATTGCTCAAAACATATAATTCATTTTGTGTGCCCAGTTTGAGTTCATAATTTGTCTGGTCTTTTTGTAATATGAGCTTTGGCCACAACATCAGAAAACATAGATCCAAAAATTCAGGTGGAGAGGCGTGCAAGATAAAACAATTGAAGAAAAGTGGAGCTTAAGCTTCCAAGTGGGTTTGGTTACTTCGTGCTGACTACTTTAGTGGGATCCTTTGGAATAGCAAAAGCTCTTCTTTCTCCATCCTTTTTTATCTCAAACTTATATTGTGTATTTAGACTTTTGGTTCCTTGCGTAAGCTTTGTTTTTTGGTAGTTGTCATTGTATAGCTCTGCTGAACAACTCCTTAAGCAGAATGAATAGATCCAAAAATCCAGGTGGAGAGGCATGCAAGATAAACAGTTGAAGAGTGGAGCTTAAGCATTCACGTAGGTTTTGTCACTTCGTGCCAACTAATTTAGTGGGACCCTTTGGAAAAGGAAAAGCTATTTTCTTTCCATCCTTTTTCAAACTTATATTGTGTTGTTAGACTGTTGGTTCCTTGCCTAAGCTTTCTTTTTAGGTAGTTTTTGTTGTATGGCTCTGCTGAATGCCTCCTTAAGCATTCAAGTAGGTTTTGTCACTTCGTGCCAACTAATTTAGTGGGACCCTTTGGAAAAGGAAAAGCTATTTTCTTTCCATCCTTTTTCAAACTTATATTGTGTTGTTAGACTGTTGGTTCCTTGCCTAAGCTTTCTTTTTAGTAGTTTTTGTTGTATGGCTCTGCTGAATGCCTCCTTAAGCAGGCCTTTTCCCATATATATTGATCCGTCCTTCCCCATTCTGATCTTCTTGCACCAAGAGAATGGGATGTGTTTTACATTATCTTGCTTTCAAAAGTTGGTTGGACTGGATTACAGCGGAAACACTAATTGAATGTAGAACAAAAAACACAGATATAACTATTTTTCGAGGAGACTTCTTGACTTTCTTGTGGTGCTACGTCTTTGGAAGCTATTTGCTACTTCTTTTGAAACCTCCATAACAGCTCTCAAGACATCTCGAGTTTCATTTGCTAATGGAACGAGGTTGATCTCTAATTGTACACCATGCTCCAAAGAAGTTGACTTAAAGAGTTTTGTTTGTGCTGCAATTTAGTAATCTATATACATTTTCAATGCAAACTTGTAAAAGTATACTTTTATTGTATTGTGAGAAGTTCAAAGGATTATATAAAAAGGCAGACCACATTTTCATATTTTTGTTTTTTGTATTTCAAGATATGAACATCTAATCTATGTTATATCTTTTTGTTTATTATTTCTTTGAATACTTAAATTTTTATTCGCGTTTGTTATTTATGGGTGCAAACAACAATGGTCAGATTTTTTTGTTGCTTTTGTTTATCAATTGTTTATGAAGACAAATTTTGGCAAGCTCAACATAGAATCAATTTGGCTTTCAATTAATTGTTATAGAGGAAGTGGCAATATTTTAGAATTATGCTAACTATAAAGAATCTAAGTTGAATCGTCATAGCTTGAAACATTGGAATAGTGATTAAACATAAATTATGATGTGAAACCAATATATTTTATTAATTTATGATTTTAAGTTTTTCTTGCGACAGGTTCAGATTGTTGGTTTCACTTCAGTTTTGGTTGCTCTAAAATCAGCTTTGAACTCTGTCAAGGTTGGTGTTGCCAGTTTTAGTCAAAACTAGGCTGGTTTCAGCTGAAACGAGCCAAAACTACGTAGGTTTTGGAGCTAGTTTCATTAGTTGCTTTATAAAACTTGATTTCTATATAATTACAATGCTAAGATGGCACAACTTGTTGGTTCAATGCCTTTAATATATAAGTGAGGTTTTAGGTTCAAATTCAGCATCTGGCATCTCTTTTTTTAACATTTTGAATAGAACTGCTTTAGTTTATTTATTGCATGAAATTTTTTTTATATAGATTATTCTATTTTAGTTTAATTATAACCAATGTAATATAAATTGGTTCAAGAACCATTTTTTTTATTTTTTTCAAATAGAAGTTTTCTTGTTTAATTATAACATGAAGGTTTTTTTATCAAACACCACCTTTTTTAGTTTAATTATAACAAATGTAATGCAAATTGGTTCAATGCCTTTGTATAATACCAATTATAATAAAGTTTTTTCAATGTAATTGTGACATAAAAGTTATGCATGTTACTTACCATCTTTGTAAATGATGTTTGGTTTAGTTCTTGGTACCTTTATGTTTTGTTTTTTTTAATGAATCTATAGTTTAGTTTTAAGATTTTTCATTGTATCTATGTTCTTTGCGTGCTTAACTTTATACAGAGTTGTTAGATTCGATTTTTGGCACCTTATAATGAATATAAATTTTTCAATTTCTTGGCATTGCATTTCTAATTTTATAAAATATTTCAATTTATTTTTTAATTAATTGTTTTATTTTAGTATTAAGAACATATTTTAATCGATATAAAATATAATCAATTGATTTATAATTTCATTTTTGCAACGTATAATTCTGTTTTTTAAAATTTTTAAAGTAAAACATAAATTGAAACCATTATCATTGTTGATACTCAAACTTAGATAACTTGATTAAAGCCAAACTTTTGAACCTTGGAATGAATTTAATTTTATTTTAGGATGCACAGCCATTAAGGCTATTAAATTACTAAGAGGTTTAATCAAGAACTTCAAGAAAAGAATGCCTTCATTTAGTTCTTTTGATTTCAAAAAAGCATTATACAATATAAGGGAAATGCTTTTAAAGATCTTAGTAAAGAAATAAGTTAGCATTGTATATGTTTATGGAATTAAGGACATTTGTATTGGAGTGATGCATTTGCTCTCTTGATTGCTTGAAGATTTTTTAATTTCTGTTGGAACTCGACAAGGTTTTACTTTAAGATCATATTACTTTGTATAATTAGTAGAAGCCCTTAATAATCAAATTCAAGCTATAGTGCTATGTGTTATGCTTTTATTGTTGACATTGTATAATTGGATATCCTAAAATATTGAAGATGAATAAGAGATTTCGTTATCTTTATTCTAATCAAATTGATTTTGAAATTGATTGAGATGTTAATAATAAGATCTGAACAATTAAAGATAAAATGGAAAACTATTTTTGATGTTTTGTGTGATCAAAAGTTCTCACTCAAGGTTAAGAATAATTTGTACATGACTTCATTGAGATTGGCTATATTAAATGGTATTTAATATTAGTCCATGAGCCTAAACATACAAATTGAATTGGTACTATAGAGATGAGGATATCGAGATGGATGGATGCTATACTCAAAATGAAGATGATTAAAAATGATTATGTTTGGAGAAACACTTATGTAACATTGATTAAGGACAAACTTTAGAGAGAGTTGGCCTCAATAGTTTGAGCATATTGATCATAAGACATTTATAATGTCCTTCTTAGGAGATGTAAGTTAGAATTTTCTCACATTAATAGAATAAGAGACTCAAAAACACATGGCAAGATTATTTGAATATAGTGTGCTTGAATAATCACAAAGATTTGGTAAGATATCCAAGGATTTATATTAATCCACCTAGTGGCATTGAGCCTTCTTGTTGTTGTTGTGGCAGCTTGGCATTGACATAGATTCTAGTTTAATTTCAGTTTGAAACTTTTTATTCAAAATCTGGGATTTGCTCGAATTGAACATAATGTCTCCCTTATTATTAATCCCTTTAATAACAGAATTGACAGCTGAAGGAGCTGGTTACTGATGTTTACTCCATGAATTCATTTTGGGTGGTCAACTAACTGCATATAAATTGCTCTTGTGAACAGGAATCTAAACTATCTTGTTTTTATGAAGGGATAACTGTTTGTGAACATATCATTAGCATCCCAATTCCCTTATCATATACTCGGTTGACATCAAGATTTCTTGTGTTGTGGCATCTCACGCTTCCTGTGATACTTTGGGATGAATGCAATTGGATTGTTGTTCCAGCTACCTTCATTAGTGCAGCCTCATTGTTTTGCATTGAAGAAGTGAGTTCTTCCTTTTTTTGTCCTCATTCTTTTCATGGAATTTTTTTGTTTGCTGATTGCTGTTCCTATATTATCAATTTCTTCTTTTTAACTTATCCTGTTCAATTTATGCTGTTCCATTGGCAATCACCATTTCTATTGCACATAAACTTTCTATTATAATTTAGGTTTTTTACTGTCCAAGACCTTTTTTTTTGTAGTTTGAATTAATTATATTTATAAAGTTGGTCTTGAAATGTCCTGATTTAAAAGGATTTCTTGTTTTCTAAATGAATTTCATAAGATTTTTCTAGCCCATTTTAAAGAGGTTTTACATGCTCTTCTAGCCTATAATGACTAACGTGAAAAGGATTTAATAACACAATATCTGGAATTGATGAGGACTGTGGAAAGACTTTGCTTGATCAAGGTTACCTGATCCATGCAAATCCTCTAAAACCACACTAGTTTTGATGTTTATTAAAGTAATTTGAGTGCCATAGCAACACATGAATCATGTACTCCTTGTTCTTGATTCTTTAGGACCATGATTACCAAATTTAGCATAAAATTGATTCTTCTCCTAAGAACTTGATTCGCTTTTCAATAAGATGCTAATCATTTGGGACATTGGACTTTTGCAATGTTGGAAGCAAAATAGCTTTTAAATTGTCTAAGCATGAAGGTAGACAGCTTCATAGAATGCACTTTCTTTAATAATTCCCAAAAGAAGAGGAGATGGAGAACGTGAAACAAGAATGGCTAACCTACTTGGAAATTTTCAAGCCAGAGTTTCTAATTCAGTTTTATTATCTTTTTTTTTACTTGAGCGCATCTATAGTTTATAAATATGTATGTAGGGATAATTTAGTTCTTTTGAGCAGAATGGTGGTGGCTGATCAAACAAATATTTGATCTCAACCCCCTTTGATGACTTTGATAATCCCCAAATTCGTCCTAATGCCTTTGGCCACTTCCTATGGATATAAGGCACGTCTTGCTAAATGGCTTGTTTTCCCACTATGAAATACCTTTACATCTTATCGATGTCATCAAGGCACGTCCCACCAAGAAGCAAATTTCTGTTTTGAAGCTGTATTTATGGTCTAGAATAATGGGAAAAAAGGGGACAAGCTATGGGTGCAATCTGGTGCTAGTTAGCAACTATCTAAGTATTTCTTTTGCCATACTACTTCTAGGGTCCGGTAGAGGAACTCTCTTCTTGAATTTGAGATTAAAACATCCAATTTGTATGTTACTTAAGACATCCTCCTTGTAAAGTCTTGGGGTTTTTCACATTCTGTACCTTTATGAGCATAATGAATCTTTAGCGGGCCTTGTGTTCATTATTTTATGTACTAGGGTTTTCAATGTAAAACTTCCACTCTCAACCTTGCATTTAATTTGATTAGTGTCCAGCTAATTATCTCCCTTAGTGCAAGTAAATTTATGATAAACTCCTTACAAACAAATACAAATTCCAAAAGTTCACTTCAACATTGTTCATTCCTCTTGTAATATTCTCTACATCTTGCTCATTACGACTGCACCTACTAGCATTCCCTATGCAAGTTATGCCTCCTACCTCTTCTTGACCACCTCTACTTTGTATGCAATCTTTGGTCTTAGAAAATTCTTTTTGCTTTGGAACTTGATGCCATCTTTTGCCATGTATACTCTTCCCTCTAGATCACCCATTGTGATTTAAACTTCCCCTCTTATTCAAATGTTATTCTCATTGTCATTTATGCTTTTAATACCTTGGCCTCCAAGACAATCTTGTGATATGATTTTAGGGCTTATCTCCAAACAGTCAAGCCTAGCTCATCCTTTGTGAGTCAAATCGTATTTATGCATTCTAGCAGAGAAATGGTTGGCAACTCTTTTAGTTGGAAGCACATGAAGAACTATAGCAATGTTCTCATTAGCTTTAATCTGGAGGGCATAACTTGGAAAAGGGCTATTTTCACTTGGTTCAATGTTTGCCTAATCCTATACATTGAAAGTTAATAAGCACAAGACAAATACCTTATTAAATTCCTATGTTTGGTTTTCTCCAAAAGAAACTACCCTTTTTGGATCATTTGCTCTACTTCATTTAGAATAGGCCATCTTTGAGACTTCATCATTCAAGTTTAAGAACTTTTGAATTGTCTTGTAGCACTTTTTAGCTTCTTCTTTGAGTAATGAATGGGTTAAGGATGAGTGCTCTTATATTTATTCTGTTTTCTAAATTTAGATGTATCAAAGTGGCTTCCAAGAGGCGGAACCATAGAAGTTCCTCGTGGCTTTGTGATTCTTTGATTGTCAGTAATTGTATTAGTGACAACCCTAGCGATCTATTCCTTTCAGGTAAAAGAAAGGCCATGCAATTCGGATTATGTTAGGCGCTAAAAGCGCAGTCTATCTTAAGACAATAGCATGAAGGTTTGTTGGCATCATGAGGTGGGAGGAAATCTTAAATTCCTCTATAGTTGGTTGAAAAGTGGGGAGAGTTATAACGTCGTCATATTCTTTTGATCAATTGTATTCCAATTGTTGATCATGCTTTTTTTTTGCTATTATATCCTACTTCTTTTATCTAATACTCAGAGCCCTATATTTAGCCCCATTATTTTTTTTTCTTTTTGGTACAAAGCTCTCTCGAGGTTACTATCAAGTTATCTTAAGACATTAAGCATAAGGATTGCATACTATGAAGCATTGATGTAAGACAAAAGTATCAACTTTTCATATATTCCTTTTTAAGAAAAATAATTGTTGAATTATGAAATTTAAATTTATTTAAATTTAAACATTAAATTTCAATTCAAAGTTTATTTGGATATATTATTTTATTTGAATTTTATTTAAATTTATCATTTAAATTTAATGGTAGATTCATCTTATTTGGTTATTTATGGGATAAACTTATTATAGATTAGGTTCTTGTTGTTTTGAATTGGAATAAAAGTTAGTAGGTTATTATTAAATTAAATTTTCAATTGTTTAAGAATTCATATATAAAATCCTATTGTTTATAAATGAAATATTTGCCAAGTTTGTTATTGATTGTGGTCATGGTGGATAGTCGTCAACGATGGTGTTTGGTGGTTGCGTCAGCCAACTAAAGGAAGGATTTGTTATTGATTGTGGTCATGGTGGATAGTTGTCAACGATGGTGTTTGGTGGTTGCGTCAGCCAACTAAAGGAAGGAAGGTGTTCAATCTTTTTCTCTTATCCTTTCTCTTTTTAATTCTTCCTCTCTTTCACTCTAATACCTTAATCTTATCCTTATATAACCAACAATTTTGGTATCAAATCAAGCCACCTCTCTATTAAGCACTTTCCTTGAACAACCTTCCCGTCTCCTTATCCTAAAGGCTTCAAGGTGTAGTTCTTATTAGGCTATTGGGATATTATTTGTAAGGATGCTTCTAATGCTATCAACTATGCATTTGGCACATGAAGTTTGTCAAAAATATAATGTTAAGCCATCACTCTAATCACAAAATACAAAAGTACTCAATCAGTTATGAATTATGGGCCCACCTCAATGTGTTACATAATTTACACAACTATCGTGAAAATCTTTGCAAAAAATATTCAAAGCACCATCCCAAAGACTATACAAAATTTTCAAGTGGCATTTATCAAGGGAATGCACTATCATAACAATGTTCATTTGGCATCAAAGCTCATGCAAATATTCAATAACAAGTATTCATGAGGTTCTTTCTACGTAAAGTGTGTGATCTTCATTGGCTTTTAACTTTATCAATAAAGATGAGTTGTATGTCGAGCCAACTTCCATAGGCTTCCCTATTCAATTTATTAACTTGATTAGGATATGCACCTCTAAGGTAACTTTTTTATTTTAATTGGCGGTATAATTAAAGGATACTTCAACTCTACTAGAGGATTGCTTCAATAATGCTGCTTACTTTTCTCTTTGTTGTTGTCATTGTTGCATTCTCGATTAAGCGTAAGAGATGATCTCTTGCATGTTTCTTAATTTTGAACCATTGAACGTCCAATCCAATAGATCAAATGACGAGTACAAGCTCAATTGTGTATTTTCTTGATCCGTAGTAATTGGATGGCTGATGCTCATCTGCCAAATGTTTGGTCCAATCATCCAACTGTAGTTCAGATTTGGTTTACCCTTTTTTTGTTGTTATTTAGGTTTTGTTTTAGTTTAAACTTAAAATTAGGTTTAAATTTAGTTTTGTCTTTGTTTGACCTTATATATAGTGATTTCAATTTATGAAAGGACTCTCTTCATAGGAATTTGTACATTGTATTTATTAGCTTTTGATGAAACGTAAAATTTAGTTTACCTTTATGAGTATTACTTTGTGTTACAAGATACGATCTAAAAAATCCCTTGCGTGAGACTTGTAGTGCTTACATTGTGTGACTTGGGATTATCTTTAACTATCCACCGCTGCCTTCTCTTTCATGCTTGCCTCGTGAGGCCAATTAATCCAAGGTCCTTTATTAATCATCCTCGAAATCTACTCCATTGTTATGTTCTATCTTCATCATCGACGCCACTTGTTGCATATATTACTGTCAGAGCATAGGCCTATTTACTACTTGTCACATAAAATCGGTATTAGAGCATAAGATCAATCTGTCACCTGCTATCTTTTATACTGTGCCTCAATTTAGCATTCTTGAGAACATGACTTGTGTATTATAGTTAACTATAATAGCAGTACATAACCCCGGCGAAGGTCGAACTCACAACTCAATCATGCATGCCAGGTATAAGAAAACGTTGTCTCAAAGCCTTAGGCTACGTGATATAAGTCTGGTTGTTAAATAGCTCTTCTATTCTTGGATAATGCATTCACGTTCTTCTTTCTACTTTGACTTTGAACTTGTTGTGAAGAGCTCGTTCAAGAGAAGATATGTATCTTCATATCAAGAAATAGATCTATTAAGCACTAAACCTGTCCAAAAGTTGAACATCATGAAATCTCCTTAGAGAAGCCAAGTTTGGTAAGTGCTTAATGCTTTTAATGTAATGCAAATTAACACATGAAAATGTGCTTTTCTGCCCTCATGAATGAGCTTATCAAAATACGCTTTATCCCTTAATGCTTTTTTTTTCCTAAGCTCAAAATGTTCGCTTTAGTGGATTAAGCCTCATCTTATTCATTTTAAATGTATTAATAGTCTCTTTGAGATCTTGGAGATGAGTCTTGAAATTCTTACTCTTTACTATAACAGCATCAACAATTGCTCCTATTTTCATCTCTTTAGATTGCTGAAGACCATATCTATCATTAACTAAAAAGTGGTTGCCTTTCTTAAGTCCACATTAGCTCCCATGTAACAGAAAGTACTTATATCACTAATAAAAGATGTTTTTCTCTCATCATGCACAACCATCTTAGAGTGATTATTGGATAAAGTAGCCAAAAAACTCAATTGATTCCATTGGTAGTCTTTCAAGCCAGTGATCCATGGAATTAATATATGTTCTCCATTTGTGAGTACTCTATTTGGTGAGCACAATTCACTAATTCTCCCTTTCATATGCACAACATCCTTGGAGAATCCAACAAGCGTTCTTACACGTGAAACAACATGATCCTTCATGATCTTCAACCTCTGTTACAATGACAATGGCACTATTGAAGGTTCCCTTAATGTCGAAGAATCCCTTGGAGAAGGTAATCAACATGATATTAGATCTTTAGGGTAGCTTGCTATCAATGGTGGTCTCAAGGCTCTTATGACTTGATTTCTTCAAGGCATCTTATCTTCTTTTGTTTCAAGTTGTGCGTGACTTCTGAGATTTTTTTTTTTTTTAAAACAATATTTGGTTTAGCTATTGGTACTTTTTCCAACTAACATCCATCTCAAGGTTCCTTGACAAGGTTACTCTCTCTTTTTTGGTTGTCCAATTCTTGCCTTGGTTACCATTCCTGATGTTGATCTTCAGCAATTCCCTTGGTTGCCAATACTTATGTTTTGTGACCAAAAGACCCTTATGGAATATGCAATGCTGAGCGAAGTCACAACTACTGAGCGATGGCTTAATGTGACATTGACCTGCTGATCTTTGTTTAATGCCTTTGAGAGCAGGTCTTAGATTTGGTTATGACCTTATTGTAGTTGGTCATTTTGGACAGTTTTGACAACCATCAAGAAAAGTTCTTTTATAATTGGAAAAAATTATCAATCTATACAAAAAAGGACCAATAAAAAGCTTGATAATTGACCTGGTTTCCCCCTACTCTAGGTTAACATGATTCTAAATTTCAAAAAAAAATTCTACTAGGACTTGTGCATGCTATCAAGTCTCCTATTCTAATACATCAACATTAACTATGCTTAAAGCGCCTATATAGGTACTCCAAATAATGCTGTGCTTGAATGAGAAACCAGATGCTTGTTAATTTATCTTTATTAGTCCTTAATACGAAAAGGTAGTTGTGTACATGCAACAAAGAATCTTATAAATTTTTTTGTATATACATCATTTCTTTACATTTTTTTTAATTTTAGATTGAATTAGAAAACTATAAGTAAACGAAACTAAAATATCGCAACAAATGAAACTATAAAGCTTGCCCTTAATTTATGAAAGCATAATTATTTTGCCCATCCCAAATCAATGCAAAGGTTAGAAACCATAATAAGAATCGAATTAGAAGAAACTTTTAAATTAGATCTAAATTTCTTTTTTTTTTCTTAGATAAATTAAAAGAAAAAAAATTTAGCTTTTAGAATTGAACCCAAATGCAAATAAAACCAATTGCAAATGTTAAATTCTCAATAAATTTTCAATTCTAACTTTAAAGTGTTTTGTTTCATACTCCAGCAACCAATGTGTGCCGCATTTTGGTCCATTAAGGAGCAATTTGCCTCTAAATTTTATCAAAGCAGAAAGCATAATGCAGCAAAATATTTGGCATATGGGATGTATGGTTGTCAAATTGGTTTGTCAAAATGTTTCCAATTAACAGCTTTGTTTGTCTAGTACGTTGGTGCACTCTCACGTAATGTTTAGCTTTCATTTCTAAACAATCATTGGAAATCTATGCGTTTGGTCAGTTGTATCCCAAATGTTGAACCCTCTTTGATTCATCCTCCTTAAGATGCATCCAATGCAAAAGAATATACTAATTTCAGCTTCTTTAATGAGGCTTTAGTTATGTTTCCGATTAGCTTGTTTAATTGCAATACATCAATGCCTTAAAGCACGGGAAAATCTTTGTTTTCATGATTGGGAATACGGTTGCTCCAGGTTGGGGTTTTGATTGAAGAGCCCTTCCATATGCTTGCACTTCATGATCTATGCAAGCAGCTTCAGGACAGCATCGTGGAAGCCATTGAAATGGAATCACAAGTTAGAATAAGTGTTGGGAAGCTGAAGGACCACAACGAAGAAAAACGCCCAACCAATGGCTGGCATAACTCCTGAATTCGGCATCATTTGCATCTTCTGATTCCATTTAGTACGCATCATTTTTATCAGTTGCTACTATTGCATAAAGTGATCCAATTAAGGCAACATATCTGCAAAGAATACGATGACATATTGCAGGAACAAATAAAATCGACGAACACAACTGGAGTTTTCGTGGTGTACAAAAGTTGACATTTGTTACAATACAATGTACTACAGGAACTGAACTCTTATCCACCTAACCAACTTGGTGGATTAGCAACCAGGCCTCCATTTGATATACATATGAGCAGAGTGACACTGTTCTATAAGGTTGTTGATAGTTCAGTTATTATTGGCCTGGATGCCAAGCACCATACTGTAAATCATCATATGCAGAAGTTAAATCGTGGTAAGGTTTGAATGATACCTTTTTTCTGAGAAATAAAAATGTATTTCTTTTTGTTACCTTCCTCTTTTTTGCCATTCTTTATTTCAAACGATTTGATTTATTTATATTCAAATTTCAGGCAAGATGAATCTTGGGTTTTTTAGGTGTTTAAGAATAGGTTAGTGAATCTTAGAATTAGGTTTATAATTATTATAGTATAAGATTAAAATAAGTTAAAATAAGATCAGCTTTAAGTTTAGGATTAAGTTAATTTTGAGATTAGAATTGGAGTTTGTTTGAGGATTATTTTAGAATTATGAGTAATGGTGGTTTGGAATTTGGATTAAGTTTTAGATTTGGGTAACATTAAGGTTAGGATTTGAATTTAGTTAGTTTTATTATTAGATAAGGATAAAGTTAGAATTTTAATGACTATTTTAAGTTAGTTTAATTTAAAATTTAGATTAGGTTTAATTTAGGTCAAATATAAGATTTGGAATATGGTTAAATTAGTTTAGCTTAAGCTTAAGATATGGTTTATGACTAAAATAAGATAAGATATAGTTAAGATAAATTAAAACTAAATTATTTTTTTTATTAAGTTTGTATCAAGAATAAGATTAGAATTAGATTAAAAATTAGGAATGATCTATGATTAGTTAAAAAAATGTTAGGATTAAAATCGAGTTTAGAACTAGGTTGGGAATGTTAAGACTAGAATTATGATCTGATTGGATTAGGCTTATTGTTAGTTTAAGGTAAGATTAAATATTATGATTAAAACTTGGTTCTTTTTGCTTAGTATTAGGATTTGATTTTTTATTAGGACAAAATGAGATTTTGACTAATGAATGTTTAGGATTTTACTAGCAAAGGTTTAGAATTATGTTGTTACTAAAGCTAGAATTTAAATTTGGTTAGGTTTAAGTTTGGTTTATGATTATTGATTATGATAAGATTTGAATTATGAGATTTATGATTAAGATAGGATAAGATTTGGATCAAGCTAAGTTATGGCTAAACTTCTTTTGGTTTAGGACTAAATTAGTATTATGATTAAGATTAGAATTTGGTTGTTGATTAAATTTAGTTTATAATTAAATAAGCATAAGAATTAGATTATAATAAGTTTTTATTAATAATTAAATATAAGACTTGGTTAATATTATGATTAATATTAGAATTAAGATAATGTTATATTTGGTTTATTATTAATTTAAGATAACATTAAAATTATGTTAGTTTAGTTTAAGATTAGATTTATTTGGTTTATACAGAGGATAGGATAATATTAGGACAAAATAGATTTGACTTCACCAGAATAAGTTTAGGATTAGATTAGGATAAGAAATAGATTAACGATTATGTTTAATTTATAATTATGTAAGAGAAAGATTAGGATTAGGATAAAATTTAGATCTAAGTTAGTACTAAGATGGGGATTTGAATTAGGTTGGGATTTGGTTAAGATTAATTTAGGATAAGGTTTGAATTAGGATTAAAAATATGATAATTTAACTTAGGAATAAAATTATGTTTATGAAAATGATAGGATAAAATTATGAAAATGATAGATATATGTTAAAGTCATTTCATTTTAGGATTAGTTTGTATTTAGGATAATGTTAGAATTAGATTAAAATTTAATTACACAACGGTAAGGTTATAATTAAGATGAGGATTATAATAAGTTTAGCATGAAGTGTTAAGGATAAGATTGTGGTTAGTTTAAGATAAAGTCAATATTAGATTTAATATTAAGATAGTTTAGCTTAGTATGAATACTAGGTTTATGACTAGATTAATAAAATAATAGGATTAAGACAAGTGAGGACTAGACTAGCTTAGGTTTAAGAATATGTTAGTGTTAATGTTGATATTATAATTAAATTAAGGATTAGTTTAGGTTTATGGTTAAATGTGAGTCAGGTTTGGAATGGGATTAGGTTTAAAGTTAGTTAATCTTAAGATTAGGATTAAAATTAAGTTCTGGTTTAGTTAGATTTATGATTTTTTTTTATATGATTAAGATTTGGAATAATATTATATTAGTTTAGTTTAAGACTACTATTAACTTTCTAATTCATATAAGACAAGATTTAGACTGAGAAATGTTAATATTAGATTAGCTTATCTTTCATACTAGGTTAGTATTAACTTATAATTAGAATTAGGTTAAGAATTAATATAAAATTATGATTAGGTTAAGATAAGATTAAGATTAGCACGATTAATATTAGAATTAGGTTTGAATTAAATTAAATTTGAAATGTATTTAATATAAAGTTAGGATTTTGATAAAATTTGTATTTAAGATAAGACAATATTAGGATTAGTATAGGTCAATGTTAGATAAAGTTAAGTTTAGAATTAAGTTAACATTAAGGTTTAGATTAGAATTAGTTTTAGATTATAATTAGGTTAAGAGAAATGTTAGAATTAGGATAGTTTTAAGAGTAAGATAATATTAAGGTTAAGATTAAGTTATGTTTATCATTAGTTGAAGATAACTTTTATAATATGATTAAGAGTAAATTAGTTTAGTTTAGTATTAAGGTTAGTTTATCATTACGATTAAGTAAACGTTTATAGTAGCTTAAATTTAGGATTATTTATTATGGTTAAGATTAAAATTAAGTTAAAGACTTCGTATGATTTATAATTGGGTATAAATAAGGTTAATCAATTAGCATAAGGTCAAGTTTATGGTTAAAATTAGGTAAGTTTATCATAAGATTATGATTAAATTTAGGATTATGATAAAGTAAGATTAGTCCAATGATAGCTCAGAGTTAGACTTGTTTAAACTTAGAACTTGATTTGTAATTAAGGTAGGATTAGAATTGGGTTAAAGATTAGTTTAGGTTTGTGACAAGAAAATAGTAAAGTTAGGACTAAGATGACATTTTGAAGTTGGTTAAGAGAGTAATATGTTAGAGTTTGAGTTAGTTTATACAAAAATGCATAAAAATTTATTAACATAAAAGTTTAAGTTATAAACAATGTTAAGCATTTGAGATCTAGTTATTGAAATATTTAATTAGAATATTATGTCTTGCTATTTTATTCATATTTGGAGGTCTTTTAGTGATCCAAACTAAAATTTGTAAATTATTTACACATTGTTAATTAAAACATAGGTTGGATTTATGATTAGGTAGAAGTAAGGCAATGAGTAAACTTAGGTTTAAGACTAGATTAGTTAAGTCAAAATCAGACTTAAGTTAGGATTAGGTTAAGCTTATCATAAATTTAATATAATATTATCATTAAGATTGATTTTATATTAGTTTTACTCATGAAGTAAAAATAAGTGTATGAATCTCATAAGAGGAGGATGAATTGTGGGTTTTAAAATATTTTTATTAATTTTAAGATTACATTTAGTTTTTAAAAAAATTTATAAAAATAATTTATGTTTATAAAAAAAAATTAAAAATATATTAATTTATAATTTTTATGATTAAAAAAGTTTAAAAAATAAAATTAAAATGATACATTAAATTTAAAAATTGTATAGTTTAAATTAGAATTTATGTTTACTCTTAATTGACATTAAAAAACTCTATTAGTAAAAGAACTATAACTTGAAGTTTTTTTATAGTTTATCTTAAACATATTTGAGATTTTTCTTTACGATTCACCTCCAACCTATTAGTTTTTGCAAGTTCAACTATATCCCATGTTTTTATGAGCTCAATACCAACTCTATTATTTATGAGATCAAATCAAACTCGAGTTTTCGTAAATGTGGAGCCATCCAACTCAAAGAAAAATACTACAAGAAATAAATTTTTGATAAAAACATACAAATTTTCTTATTTTTATTGATGAGTATAAAAAGATACAAATAGTTTAAAATTATGAAAAAAAATTAAAAAAATGAAAGCTTAGAAAAATTAAACCTAATTAGAAAATTTTGGAATTTATAAATAATCAAAAATCATAAACACCCTTGGGAGAAATTAACATTAATAGAATATGGTGTAGCTCTTTTTTGAGATGTTAAAATCTTGTTCACGTTATAAATTATTTTATTCACTATTTTTAGATATCTATAGAAAAATTTTAGTCATAGTCATTAGAAAGTTAAGCAAAAATTACTTGAAAAATTGATACCAAACTGCTTAAAATACTATTTCAAACAACTTAAAAAATTATTCTAAAATGATTACTTGCAATAACACACATAATAGCTAGTTAATTAGCCGTTATGTGGGATTGATTGGAGCTATTGGATCTACTCATATGAGTTCTCGACCTTTTGATCAAAGGTTCTAAAAGCAAATGAGTTCTAAAAGGTTAGATCAAGGTGGATTATTTTTAGACCATTTGATCAATTTGAATGATATCTGGATCATTCGATTCGTCACTGGTAAAGAAAGATTATATCTAGATCATAGGTTTCAAACTAGAGAAATATGGACTATCAGATCAAAGATAAATTATTTCAAAAGGCAAAAATAAATAAAACTATCGCATGAAATCGAACGTGATCTTGGCCTTCTGATTTCAAGCAAAGATGGAGCTTGTGGTGGATCAAATAGGTACCATCCTATTGAAAATCGAATGGTAAAAAATAACTCCCTTTAGCCACGGAATATTAGACATTAGTCCCATATTGTTTAATGAAAAAATAGTTTGTGCTTTATAATATCTGTCGTGCATGAATAATGTGAGCCAAATGGGGCTAGCTCCCTCTAGTGCACTCAAGATTTCACCACTCGATTCACTTTTATGCTTACAAGATTATAGGTTATATTTTGGGTCTTAAGCTACCCATAAAACACTATATGTCTTACCCCAACTGAGTTTAAGATTGCGCCCAGACCAAGATTGGGCTCCGACCCAACGTGGTTTCAGTTATCTCTTGAGTCAAGGCTTGTAAGTGCTCACTTGAGCTTCGGCTTGCTCGAGCCAAGAGCATAGCACTTACGCACAAGCTTGGGATGTGACGGTAATATTTTTTTAATTACGAAAATTTTAAAATGATTTTTTTAAAATTAAGCAAGGTTTAACAATTACCTAATATGAAATTTGGCAAAAATATATAAGTAAGATTTAATTAAGAAAAGGTTAAAGGGATTAAAAAATGGAATTCTATTCATTTGTTAAATCAAGAACATAATTGAACAATTGGATCCCTGAGAGAATTGCACTTAGGCACAAACTTGGTTCCAGCTTGTCTCTTGAGCTGAGACTTGCGAGTGCTTACTCAGGCTCAGGCTTGCTCTACACAAGAGCATTGCACTTAATCATAAGCTTGGGATGTGATGATAATTTTTTTTAATTATGAAAATTTTAACATAATTTTTTTTTAATTTAATAAGGCTTAGTAATTAACCTAACATAGATTTTGACAAAGATACATAAGTAAGACTTAACCAAGAAAATGATTAAGTGATTGAAAAATATAATCCTATTCCTTTACTAAATTAAGGAGATGATTGAACAATTAGATACCCGAGAGCACTACACTTATGCACAAACTTGGTTCCAACTTGCCTTCTGAGCCAAGGCTTGCAAGTTCCCACTCAGGCTAGGGCTTGCTTTGCTCGAGAGCATTGCACTTAAGCACAAGCTTAGGATGTGGCAATAATTTTTTTTTATTATAAAAATTTTAATAAAGTTTTTTTAATTTAACCAAGGCTTAACAGTTAACCTAACATAGAATTTGACAAAGATATATAAGTAAAATTTAACCAAAAATGATTAAGAAATTAAAAAAGTACAATACTATTTATTTGTTAAATCAATTAGATAATTAAACAATTGGATACTCAAGAGCATTGCACTTAAGTACAAGCTTGCAAAGTGGTGATAATTCTTTTTTAATTAAGAAAATTTTAAGAGAATTTGTTTTTAAAGTAATCAAAATTTGACAATTAACTTAACAAAAAATTTGACATAAATATACAAGTAGGATTTAACCAGAAAAATAAAGGGATTGAAAAATAGAATCCTATTCATTTCTTAAATTAAGGAGATGATTGAACAATTGAATGTTTAAGAACATTATTTTTTAGGAACAAGCTTAGGATGTGGTGGTAATTGTTTTTAATTATGAAAATTTTAATATAATTTTTTTAATTTAACCAAGGTTTAACAATAAACCTAACATAAAATTTGGTATATATACATATATATATAAGATTTAGCCAAGAAAAGAATTAAATGATTAAAAAAATAAAATCTTATTCATTTGCTAAATCAAGGAGATGATTAAACAATTAAATGTCGAAGAGCATTACACTTAGGCACAAATTTAAGATGTGGTGGTAATTTTTTTTAATTATGAAAATTTTAACATAATATTATTTAATTTAACCAAGATTTAATAATTAACTTAAACATGGAATTTAGAAAAGATACATAAATAAGATTTAATCAAGAAAATGATTAAAAGATTGAAAAATAAAATCTCAATCATTTATTAAATTAAGGAAATGATTGAATAATTAGATGTTTAAATAGAATTTGAAATTGATATGAATGAAAAATGTCTTATAATTAATAAACTAACATTTTATTTCATAGTAAAAAAAGAAAATCTTATTAAAATTGTGCATGTCTTTAATATTTAAAGCTTGTTGAACACTCTAAGTTGTTTTAAAAATCACTAATTTATCATCTTTAAAAGTGTATGACTTGTTCATTAAAACTAAACCTAACTCATACTAAACAAACTTATTAGAACGAAATACTAAACATTTAAAGTTTAACTAATTAAACACAAAGGCAATCAAACAGCTCATAATTATGATATGATTTATGATTAGCAAAAGTGATATTTTGATTAACAAAGATTAGGAATAAATTAGGAAAATTATGATGGTATTAAGATTATGATTACATTAGGTTTATGATTAACTTAGGCAAGGGTTGGGTTAGGATTTGATTTATTATTTGGATAAAAGATAAAGTTTGAACCAATATAAGTCCCAAGCAAATTAGCTTAGGTCTGAGATTAGATTAGTATTAAAGTTAAGATTAAAATTTGTTAATAATTTAATTCGAGTTATGATTAGTAAAGATTAGATAGTGATTAAATTTTGGATGAAGATTGGGTTTAAGAATAAGTTAATATTATTAATATGATTATTGTTTAGTCAATTTAGTTAAATTTATTTTTTTAGAGTAAAAATATATTTAGAATTGAGATTAGATTAGTTTAGCATAAGATTAGATTTATTTTTTTTATGATTAGGGTAAGATAATATTATGATGACTATAGGTTGAGCCTAGATTAAACTAGATTTATGACTAAGTATAATGGTTCAAATTAGAAATGAGTTAAAGATTAGGATAGACTTATAATTAAGTAATTATAAGTTTAGGATTATGATTTATTTTAAGACTTTTTGAGTATTATGGTTAGGATTAGTAATAGATTGAAAGTTTTTTTTAATTTTCATTCAGATTAAAATTAAGATTATATTAGTTAAGTTTTAAGTTTATGATTAAGTGAGATAAGATTAAGAATAAGATAAATTAATAATAAACTAGTTAAATTTTATACTAGGTTAGCATTACAATTAATATCACATAGGGTTACATATTAGTTTAGTTTTTTGTTAGATAAGATAAAGTTAGAATCAGGATTAGGTTTTAAACCAAGTTTGTCGAAAAATAAAGGTCCCCTCTAAGGATTCTCACTGCTTTGAAGTTTAAACTATAATGTTCAACTCACAATAACAAAAGTAACAGTCCAATGCAAAAAAACCAAAAACAATTCAAACATCAAAACAAAAAAGTCATCTATGATTGAGTACTCTAAATATTATATGACGCTCTAATGACCTTTTAATAGAGACTCTCTTTTAACTTGATAACTATCAAGTTGTTCATCAGACAATTTGATAGCATTTTGATAAAACCTTTTTTAGCTCAATTTTTATAAGCCTTTATAAAATGAGATCAGATTTTTCATAGGATTCACTTTCAAACTGATCATTGGATAGTCTAATGATCATCTAAAAAAAACTCAATTGACGACTACTTTTTTTATCAAATTAATGACTCGGATGATCCGTTTATAGTGGGTTGGCTATTGAATAATTCAGTGCATTCGACTAACGTATTAACTAAACTTGGGCTTCATCTTAAACTACCATATCTTTCTTGGCAAAGGATGTGATCCTCATCAATCTCTAATAGTAAGCTAATCAAATGATCCAATAAATTTATCCAACAAAGATCCTTTGTTAATTAACAATCCATTTTTTATTAGGCTTTATTTATTCAAGTCTTCAAGTGTGTGATATTGTAAAGCCATAAAAAACTTTGATGTAGCATGATTTTCAAAGACATACTAAATTAATGTTTTAAGTTTGAAAACATGCAAAAATATTTAAAATTATGCCATACATTTGAGCCAACATGTTTGGTCAATTAAACACTTATCTAAACTTTTTATATCATAAACTTAGCCTTAATTTTTTGTACATTAACTTAACAAATTTGCTTTTAATACATTGCTTTCTTGATTCTTCATCATCTTCAAATATGTTCACCTTAAACCATCAAAGTTATCACCTATCTCAAATTTGAGTTATTATCATCAAAATTTGATTGAACCATCTTTGAACTTATGAATACATTGTTTAAAACACCTTGACAAAGTCTAATGAAGCAAATCAAGAAAACATCTAAAATAGTTTTGGACATTTCTTGTGTTTCAATTACTATCTTGTGAATTTTGAGTTATAAAATCTTAGTTCTTATAGGATATTCAATTATTTAACAGATTTATTAGTTGATTTCATTCTTTGTTAAGATTGTACCATAAAACCTAAGACAGACTGCATAGTTCATTAAGCTATTAATAATATATATATATATATATTCATGTGTAATGAACATTCAACAAATAAGTACGCAACAAAAATTGAGTATTTTTATGCACTTATAATAAAAAACAAAGCATTTTATATTTAAGTATTTGCGTATAAATAAAGAAAAAATGCAAGTTCAAGAAGTTAGGCGTGAAAAATTTAGAATCATGCATGTAGAATCCATATTTATGCGCATATGTAAGCTTCCCATGCACGAATAGAACTTAGAACAGGCAGAAATAGCCATTTACACAAATTGTATCCATTCCCTCCAGCATAACTGTGAAGTAACTATCAATTTTCACACATCTAATGGATTTTCCCATGGATTTCCTCACCAATGTCTATGATATGAACGGAGATGATGACAAAGACTTCAGGACTATAAATACATCTCATTCTTCATACATTTAAGACTTACAGTCATAAAAAATGCATGTGCTTAAGAAGTTTAGAAGCTTTTATTTGTGGATTATGTGCCTTAGCCTGGTATTAAAAATACTCTTGCTTTGTTCATATGCAAGGATGAGAAGCAGTTATACCCATGAAGTCATGCAGGACGACTAGAATAGATGAAAAGTATCTTAAGTTACCGTTTATTAAATAAACAAAAAGGCAAATCCGAATTGTACAACTTGAGGCCAAAATCTAAGAAGAAGCTTTTGAAACGCCGGCATCAATCACCTGTAGGCTGCACACTCTATAAGGTCGGCTAAATCAACTAAGAAGCTTGATGGCCTCAGTTGCAGACCACTCAACCAATGAGTACAAATCCTCTTATAGGCATGATGATACAGGAACTGTATTCTTGATGGACAAATTAGTTCCATTTTGTTCAATGCTTTAGTTCTGAGATTTTTCCACCTTGGCCTTGATCTTTTGCTCCAATATTGCTTTCACAGTATCAAGACCAAACATTCTGTTCAATGCATACATATTCGCCAGTGTCTCATCAAGAGTTCTGCTGTCACTGCCATCACACCTCAAGTGCTGAAGCGGGCCATGAAGAAGCTTGTTCACAACACCACTGGCAAGATCTTCTATGGCTCTCCTCGACTTCTTTGTCAGAGCATTCTCATCTATCTTTTGTATACATTTCTCAAGTTCTGCAGATTTGATTCTTTCGGCGTATGACCTGAGCTTCTTTATTGTAGGCACAGTCTCCAGCGAGTCTCTCCAAGCGTCGAAGCTTCTCAGCTCTTGTATGATGATAGCTTGGGCCTCCATTGCCTTCCTCAATCTATCTTCCTTGTTTGCCTCAACCACCTCTTTAAGATCATCTACATTGTACAACTGTGCAGATTCAACATCTGAAACGCAGGAGCCGACGTTTCTAGGAACCGAAATATCGATAAAAAGCCGGAGTCCTCCAGCACTTTGACTTGCAGGAGGAAGAGATTCAACTTGTTCCTTTAGGAACAATGGTGTCTCAGATGCAGTACTGGTGAACACAACATCAGCTTCTGCAGCTGATGAGAGAATTTCTGTAAGAGGTCTGTAGATTATCTCAATGTCTTTCAGTTCCTCACGAATAGCATCAACGTTTTCCGATGAACGGTTAACGACTACAACTCTTTTACAGCCTTTTGCAGCAAGATGTTTGATCACAAGCTTTCCCATCTTGCCTGCACCTATCAGCAGCATTCTAGCAGATAAGGCATGGGACTCTGGAAGCTTCATTAAGGCCAATTCTACAGCAGCTGAGCTGACTGAAACTGCACCTGAAGAAATGCTTGTCTCAGTTCGTACTTTCTTTCCAGTAGATATGGCATCCTTGAAAAGCCTATCAATGTTCTTCCCAAGTCCTCCACTGGCCTGGCCAATCTTAACAACTTGCTTTACCTGAGCAAGAATCTGCCCTTCACCTAAAACAAGGGAATCAAGTCCAGCTGCAACTTCAAACAAATGCCTTGTCGCATCGCTATCACGCAGCATGAAAAGGTGATCTCTAAGCTCAGAAACAGGTATGCCACTTGTCTGTTAAAAGCATCCACAGTAAGTACATATTACTAAAAGAAACATAACATTTGAACAAAGGTTACACACAAGCATTTCTTACTATATAACACTTGAAATATAGATGTTACCTTTGACATCCACTCCATCACTTCCCTGATTCCCCTATGCCAAGAAAGAGCAACAACATAAATCTCCATCCGATTGCAGGTACTAAGAACAGCAGCTTCCTCTATATGGTTTAGGTTACATAACTCTCCAACTGCTCGAGACCATTGAGCCTCAGGAATAGCAAGCTTTTCTCGCATCTCGACAGGTGCTGTATGAACACTCAGACCAATAACAGCAATGCTACTCCTTTCCTTCATATATCCTGATTAACATTTAAAGCAAAATCCAAGAAAAAATCAGAATAACTGAGCTGCTAAAATTGAATCAAACAACATCACTCCTTGCATAAGGAAATCAAAATTTAGCCAAAACAAATATGCGATGCTCTATGGAGACTTTTTCACTGAACAATTCAAACTTTGATCTCTATCAAAGCCTTAGAACTCTTTAGGAGATGAACTCTCACTGACTCAAGGTTAGCCATAATTGCGTGAGTGAAAAATTCAAGATCTGCAGCCACTTGACTGTCCAATCTTTGCTGCAGTAAAAACCTGGAATAGGCTCTCAACTATCCTGTCATCACAAGATGGAGTGATTGTTGATTTAGTGTTTGGTGGAGGTGAGAGAGTTATGGCCAAGATTTAAGAGATGTTTCACCGTTACAAGCCACAAAACAATGAATAATATTATTCAATAGCAATAATCTAAACTTGTATTCATCTGAAAAAACATGCGTTTTTGAAAAAACGTAAAACGAAAATAAATATTCATGACATGAAGATAACCAAAACTTTTTCTTAGGCATACCAATGTAATTTAGGAAGAAAAATAAGAAAGAATAAACAGAGAATTTAAATAAAATTAAAAACAATTTTATACCATAACAAGACAATTATTTTAGCCAACACAAATAAATAAAGAATAAAAAGATATTCTAATGTTCCAATGCTCCAAAAAAAAATGTGGCTAGCAGTACTTTATCAAAAAAAAAAACCATGCATGAACCAAGTAGAATCATCTTGAAAATGAGCCATATCATACATTATCATTTTAGAAGCTTATTTTGATATATGCTTTGATTTGAGCAACATTGGGTTGTGATCTTATGAGAGGTTTATATTTAACTTACTCTTTGTAGACCAAGAGAGTTTCAAACTCATAATTTGGTACTGCATCATCTACACCTAGCTAAAAAAAACTCTACTTAGCAAAATTAAAATCAAGATAATCATCCACATGCTGTGAGATATTCTTCTCCAAATATTTCATTCTTCTTCTAGACTAAAGAGATGTGCCCTACACAAGAGTTTTAGGTGTCCGAACTAATGACATAAAACAAATTACATCTTTAACCTTTCCTTCTAAAATATTCGGTTGGCTCTTGGAAGGATGAGAGTTAAGTTGTATGGATCTTTTAACACTTGAGGAGCATGTTTAGTCTAAATTAGATGCACTAAAGTTGGTAGTAGTTATTGGTATAATGTATGAAAAAGCCTATGGTTTAACTTTAGTGTTGGAGTAGGTTGGTTTTTTATGCCTTTCCACTACTAGTGTTATATGAAAAACATCTTCAAGAATTTTTGGATCACAAGATTCCATGTCTCGCCTAGTGTCTTTATGCATTCTAAGAATTAGATTATCATTTAATATCCAATCATCATATCTACAAGTTGTTTTAACAACTAAATCCTCAAATTGATTCACATAATCAATGGCATTCAAATTCCTATGCCTTGAGTTAAAAGCTGCACATAAAGCTTCTTATCATAATATTGTGGATCATATTTTACCCTTTTTATGTATATGCAACTCATTTATCTTCTACCCATTTAGTTTCAACTTGAAAATCTAACCTTTTTAAAATTGTTCATTCTATACTAGCAAAAAATGTCATTTATTTGTGAAAACCAATCTAAAAATTTGTTAAAATCATGAACTCCATAAAAAATGAGCGCTTTACCCTAGTCTTTATTTGAATTTCCAGATCATAATATTTATGATGTGTTATAGTTGTTCCTTTTCAATATGTATTCCCTTTGTTGAATACTTGCATTCCCAATCCCCATCATACGTGTCATCATAATGTGGTTGGGTATGACTTTTGGGACTATGTTGTAAGTGTAATGTTTTACACTTGAGTAGAAAGTTGAAAAACCATATATGCAAGATCAAGTTTTTATTTTGAGATTTTTTAAATTGTTCAATCTTAACATTTGTGATTTATTTCACGTTCTCTAAGTGTTCTAGAGTTGTTGATTTGGGTGCAATATTAAAAGCAAATAAATCACAATGAAAATAAGACTGCAATGTAGCAAAATCAAACAATGCAAAATAATTAATGAGATGATTTCTAAAAGTAGAAAATTTTAGTTTTAATATTTCTGGGTGATTTTTTTATTTTATAGTATTTAGAAAAAATTCAAACCAAAAGTAAATGAAAACCAATAAACCTACACAATTATTCTAATTACTCTAATTATTCTAAAGAATTAAATTCTAATTTTCATGCAAAAATTAATACCCCATCTTAACTCTTGTATAGTTGTTTGGGTAGATAAGATATCAATGCTTATACAATATAAGTGCTTAGTTCTTTTGGATTTAGGTATTTATGGTGATAAGGTCTAATGTGATCTTTTATTCATGAATATGACTCAGTATTCAAGAAGACGTCCTATCTTGATTTGGATGTGACTCATACAACAAAGGATCATAACAAGTCGTGAACAACAAAAAATAAAATAAAACAAGCCAACTCAAGAAAACCCAAAAATAAAGATGTTAGCTCATGGCGCATACACAACAATATGGTGGGGAAGACAAAACATCAGTGGAGGAAGATTCTATGGTTCGCTAATGTTAGACCTCAAATTGATAAGAAGACAACTGTAATGTGCATGTGAAAAAGTAGGCAATAAGATTTGTCAACCCAAATGACATGGAATTCACCACAAATCAAATGTGAGAATCAACGAAGTCAAACCACCATTCACATGAATCATGCACAATAAATCACCAATGGAGGCAATAAAAATTGATATCATAAATGGAAAGCTTCCAAGTTACAACCTGAAGCATTCAATTTATAATTTAGTAATAAAACCATCGCATGCCTCATCAATTAGATAAAAAGAGAAACTTGAAATCTAGATTTGCAAGGGATCAAAGATCTACTTGAATGAAATCAGCCATTGGATCAGAACAACATGCCCAATCACTAGCGTTTGACCCAGCAAGTTGAATGTTTGATGATGCAAATGCCATAATACACCTCAGTTTCTATCGCCCAATAGCTGCAATAATGCATCTGAAGCAAGGATCTGACATATCAAAGGTGATCAGCCATCTCATATGAGCAAAATAAACACACACATCAAGGTTCAAGCTCAGATACAGCATATTACGAACCTCCATCCAATCATACATACAATGTATGGAACTTGAACAAAAAAGAAATAAATTTTTCCATCCAACCAAATGGAAACCATAGAAATAACAACAGTAAATAAGCATGTCCCATGCCATGCCTTAGTAATAGCTCATGCCATCTCCTCGAAACCTGTGGCTCAGCATATTCAAAATCTAGTCAACAATAGCTGCATTCTAAATCAAACTTCCCCCTCTTCAAAGATAACTTGTCTTCAATGAAGGGAAAGGGGTAAATCTCCCATAGCTGTAAAAGCAATCCAAATATCTTGTGGTTGATTAACATACAAATATGGCTATAACAGAAAGGAATTGATCACCCAATCAAAACAATGTGCACCAAAGCAGTTTCCTCAACAATATTCGACTAGGCATGTTGGTCATCAAATGGTGGGGCATGAGCATGAGCTTAGGTCTCCATCATTCAATAGCAGCAAATGCCCACCCAATGCACATATTAGACATCTAATAAAAGGGGAGCGGTTGTTTGATATGCAGCAAAATAAATGCACAAATTCATCTTCGAGCATGAATGCACTGTATCTCAAACCTCCATCCACCATGCACAAACCATGTCCAAAACATGAAGAAATAGGAAATAAACTAATGCATCTAACTAAACAAAAACCACACACACAACAATAAAGAAGCATTCTCGCCTTATGCATTGATAATAGAGCCTAGTACAATGGCATAGCTTGTACCACATCCTCAAAAAGAGTAAACTAGCACTTGGAATCTAGTTAACATCAATTTTGACGATTGGACTGTTTGATTACCAATCAAACAGGCTAATAAAAGGTGCAGTTCAAATTGAATAGATGAAAAAATTTGTCTTTTGGGGTTTGAGATCTGAGGTCCAATATTATAAGATCCAATTTTTAAGACATTTGTTAATTTTAGTGCTAGGATCAATAATCTATAAGACTTTATGAGTGTCTTGGAAAAAACTAATGTTTTGGGTTAACAACTTAAGAGCTTCAAAGGGGCAAGAATCTATCAATTACCAAGGTGCACGCAAAAGTGCGCCTTGCATCTAAAGAAAATAGTTAGGGTTTTCCCAAACTAAAAACTGGAGTTTTTTTTTTTATATTTCCTCTTGTACTTTCCCTAAGCGTGTACTACATTTATGCCATTTTTTTATTTGATGAGAAGAGGGTACTTGAGAAGGAATAAGACTACATTAAATTTTATAAGTTCCAACCAAGGTATTCTTATTCACGGTTTGCTAGTAGTGCATTCATTCATCTTTCCCTCCATTTCCATCATTAATCTAAGCCACCTGAACTCTTGTCATCACAAGATTGATTCTCCTAGAAAGGTTAAAGGCAGGACATGAACCACACATCATGAAAAATTCAACACATATTTTTAAGTTCAATGATAAGAAAATGAACTTACACTAAGTAAACCTCTAATAAGAATGAATGAGCAGATTAAAAACTCTTGACATGCCTTTCAAGAAAAATAATCCCTTACATATCATTGATTGACAATAGTTTGAGAAAGAAAGTTTTAGTAATCATGTAGTTTTTTCACTAGTTCTTTTGGAATCTAGTGGAATAATGAATGGTATTGGTACCATTCCTAAACCAATTACAATATTGCAAGAGTTTAGCGATGTCCATCCAAAAAGAATTACTTGTTAAGCTTTTGCATTGCAGGAATATACAAAATGCCATTAAATAATGCAAGTTTATTGATTCCTAATTTGCCACACTACAAGGTTGACCCAGCTAAACATGTTAACTTGAAAATAAAGTTAGATGACTTATTAGACAGGATTCATAAAAGAGAACCTAAGCCCTCGTGCAATGCAAACAAATTGACTCCTAAAACAATTAGCATATACCACTTATGTGTAGAAAGTAATGCAATACACGAGATTACTCTTAAGTACATATTTCTTATTCTTAAACTTGTTGAAATGCTAGACATGATAAATAAGTTTTAATCTTTTCAAAATTGATCTAAAGAGTTGGCATGACTAGATTAAGATTTCAAAGGGAGATGAATAAAAAATTGTTGTTAACATTAAGAATGAGTTAAATGAGATTTGGGTGATGCTGATTGATCTTACAAACATTCTAGTACTTTTTCAATAGTGATAACTCGTATACTCTATTTAAGAAAATTTTTGACAATATATTTCAGTGATATATTAAATAATACTAAAAATTGTAATTTTATGAATCCATCAGTATATTTTTGAGATACATTATATCCTTTCAAAAAATTCTTTTAGATCCTAAAGAAGTGGGAGCTATTAGATAACGAAACAACCATCAAACATTCTTGTGGTTCAAAATTTTCATTGTTCAACAACTTTCTATAGAAGATTTATTTATAAAAACATGAAAGCTCTCATTTTTTATAGTTTGAAGAAGGAAGAATTTAAGTGAACAAAATCAATAAATATACTACCTAAATTAGTCAAAGAGAAAATAATTCAAACACAAATTTTAAAGTTATCTATCATTATTAAGGTATTCAGAATATCATGCAATACTTGTGGTACAAGAATTGGATTATTTAGCCAAAGTAGTTACCCAATAACATACTTTAACGAAAAATTAACTGAAAAAAATTAGGCTATTCAAACTACGAAAGAAAACTATGCTTTGAATTAGATATTGAGGTATTGGTGTCATCGTTTACATAATCGTTTTGTTATCAAAATAGAGTTGACATTAAACTAAGAACCCTATGCAAGTTAATCCAAAGAAGGTATAATTTTCATTACTTTGCACTACCAAATTAAAAAATAGTTTATGTCAAATAGATGAATTGAATAAATTTAGACATTAGAAAATTTACTACCTTGATATTGTATTTTGTAGTTGCTACTTATTATTTATAATATTCTATCATTATTTTCTGAGAAACCTGATGTGGTGTAAGAGTTATAAATTTTGAATGATGTTATTTAATAAATACCTTTTAGTATTACTATATTGTATGATGCTTTAATTTGACATATCTAATGACCTAAATTAGATAGTAGTGATAAAGAGTGAATTTCATATTGTCTAAGATGATTGAATAATGATAACAAAACCTATATTTTCTTTAATAATGCTAATTAGATTGTCCAATAGTAACAGAATCAAATCCTTGGTTATTTTTATTTCATGATTCTAGAGTTGTGTTTGGTTTCTTTGATACAAAATATAAATAGGGCTTCAAGAGTTGTAGGTTGGATTTTGATTTTAAGAAAAGGGCATATTCTCTCCAAAGTCACCCACTCCTCTGAGGTAACGTTAAAAACCAAGTGGGAGACACCGGAAACAACTACTCTACATGGGGATTAACCTTACCTTACATTCTTTGCTTTTCACATTCATAAATCATCATTTCTTCTATATTCAATTGTAATGCAATCAAATTCTATTTCGATTTTCAACGATGGATGCAAGAATTCCATTCTTTCACAATGAACAGCTGCATGTTTGGAATTGATTTCTTGAAAATGAATGTTAACTATTGTGAATCTTTCTCTTAATTCAGATATGCTGCAACTTGGTAACAAGTTTTGGAATTATGGATCTTGCGGATGTTTTTCAGAGTTTATGAATCCTTCGCCATCATACAAACATCTTTGCAAATGAATTCGCCGGTTCTCAGTTGAACTTTCTCAACACAATTTGGCTTTGTGGCAGCTCCTCGGCTGTCATGCGGGTTGAACTTTGATTGGGCAATGGCACTTCGATAGTCAGATTTGCCATGACATTTCTGCTATTATCACAAAAGCACTCAACACCTCCCCATCAAGATCTAAACATCAGCAGATTAGATATATGAATAATCCAACAGATACCAAGAAGTCTCGACGATACCAATAAATTCCAAAAGCAAAAGCTCAAACGCAAATTCGACTCAAAATTCACAGAAAACCCAATCCTTTGCTGAGCAACTAGAGAAGAAGAAATGAACAAAGGAAGGGCTGAAGTAGTTGAACTTACGGTCAGAGCCGGCAGCCTTGAACTGCTCGAGCGCAGTTAAGCTGGACGCCCTAGAAGCTGAGGCGTCCTTCACAGCGACATCCGTGGCGGCTTCGCACCTGGTCCCGCATCGCCTCGTCGCTGAACCTCTCTGACCCCTCTGCTGCGTCTTGATGAATCTAAAACCTACGGGACCGCCTGATCTCCTGGCCAAGAGAAAAGAATTGGGCTTTGACCCCATCACGAAGGCTGTGGATCCGGTCATCGTCGAAGCAGCCATAGATTCAGCAGTCGCAGCGGCGGGAGGAAGAGAAAGGAGAGGAAGAGAAGCTAACTCTTTCTTTCCATTCACCAATTCCCAATTTGCAAACCTTGTAAATGGATGACAGAAAACTAAATCACGGGTTTTTATATTTGTTATTAGAATTGTAAAGGCATGGGAACGGAGGCCGCTGACATTTGGTCGGTAGGTCCTCGTGGAGGAGGAGGAGACCAAAGAGGAGGAGTTGGTAGAGAGCGGCCGTTTGGAAATGGACCCACACGCACAGCAAAAAAAAATTGGAAGGCGTAATCTGAAAGATGGGTGGTGGATGAGGCGGCATCAGAATGGAATCTTCGTTTGCCGGCTTCCGATTGGTCTGTCCGTTGTGCTTTATCTAAACCCTTATCGCTCTCATCTCTGCCGCTTCTCCTCTCGTCTTCCCCTACCACCCCACCGGTCACTCAACATATGTATTAAAAAAAAAATGTTCCATTTTAGTCGTTTTCAAATGGTAGCTTTGAAAAATTTTCAAAAGTTTAAATCATTTTAAAGTTCAAACTAGGAAAAAAAAATATGTCAAAAACTCATTAAATGAATAAGTTACAAAGTGATTTTCAACAAAATTTTAATGATGGATAACAATGTTAACAAAAAAAACGTTAACATTGTAGAGCTGGGGCTGGGTGGAAGTGAAGGTGACGGTGCGGGCGACGGGTGGAATTCTGGAGCTGGGGCTGGTGACGGAGCGGAGCTGGAGCTGGGGCTGGTGCTGGTTGACGGCGTGGTGACGATGCGTTGCGGTGCTGGTGACGGTGCGGAGCTGGGGCTGGGCCTGGTGCTGGTTGACGGCGTGGTGACGGTGCGTTGCGGTGCTGATGACGGTGCGGAGTTGGTGCTGGGTGGAAGTGAAGGTGACGGTGCGGGCGACGGGTGAAATTCTGGAGCTGGGGCTGGTGACGGAGCGGAGCTGGAGCTGGGGCTGGTGCTGGTTGACAGCGTGGTGACGGTGCGTTGCGGTGTTGGTGACGGTGCGGAGCTGGTGACGGTGCGGTGCTGGTGACGGTGCGAAACTGGTGCTGGGTGGAAGTGAAGGCGACTGTGCGGGTGACGGGTGGAATTCTGGAGCTGGGGCTGGTGACGGAGCGAAGCAGTTGAAGCGGAGGCGGTGGTGGTGCGGGTGTCGAAGGGGTGGCTGGTGAAGAAGAAAGGGGACGGTGAGGGGGACGGTGACGGTGGAGGGACGGAGGCGGGGTGGGGCTGATACGTTGAAGCGAGCGTCTGGAGTAAGTACGGGAGACGGCAAGAGGAGGGGCGGCGTGTACGGGACGTCCTGGTCACGTGCGTGCCTGGTGTTACTGTATTGTTGTGGAAGTCAATTTGGCAGGCCCGTTTTCAAATTTGAATTCCTAGGCAGGGGGTGAGCAGCGTGGACTGCTGGAACAAGTTTAAAGTGTGAGTGTTGCTGCGGAGCAAGATATCGGTTGTCTTCTCGCATGGGTTTGGAGCGCCTGCAGCCCTAAAGACGAGGAATTAATCTGGCGGGATCCAAGGGAAGGAGGAGCCATCGGAAAACGAGGGCGTCCATGAGTATATCGCCGAATAGAGAATTCTGTACAAGCTCTGCAGAAGAAATGGGATTGGACACTGGGAAGCCGATTAGTTGTGCCTCTGGAGCCCATGTTGACATTGAGGGGGTTGGATCCCTAAGGCAGGAGGTGGTGTCATTGCCTGAACGCACTGATTCGTCGTGGAGCCCTGCAATAGTGGTGGGCCTAGGGGCGGAGCGGGCGTCTTCGTCCAAAGGGAAGGAAGCGCTGGTGGAGTCCTCTGGGCACAGCAGGCAGGCGGGTGACGCTCTGGCTGTCCTGGGAGGTGAGGAGAGGAAAGCCCAGGACCACGCGGGATGTCCGCGGATGGAGGAAACTCATTGCTTAGTTCAGGAAGTTGTCGGGGGGGTAGCGGGTAGCTCTCCATTGCAGGCTAAGAACCAGGAGGCTCAACTGAATAGAATGAGTTTCAGGGAGGCCTTAGTCTCGAAAATCAGTGCTCCCAGTGAATGGGTTATGCCCTTTGTTCGGCCGGCTACAATTGACGTTAAATAGAGAGCAGTGGGTATGCCTGACCAGGCAGAGAATGCAGATGTGTTAATGTCATCTGAAGCGTGTTATAGACATATTGAGTTCCATAAATTCGACCTGGTTGGCCGCGTTTTTGGCAACTCCCTCCCGTTCTTTGCCATAGCACGGGTCTTGCAGAAGCGTTGGGGACACTACAAAAACTTCAGGATTCTGGACCTGACCTCTGGCTGTTTTGTTCTACACTTCGACTGCATGCAAGACAGGAACGAGGTGTGGTTGGGAGGGCCGTGGCAGGTCGCCGGCCAAGCTATGGGGCTGGACCTGTGGACGCACGATTTCAGCCCAAACGACTCGACTGCAATGCGTGCACCTGTATGGGTGTGCTTCCCCGGCCTTCCGCTCATTTATTGGGACGTGGAAAACATCCTAAGAATAGCCAAAGCGATTGGGGAGCCCTTCCTATTAGACGGCTGGACGGCCGACATACAAAGGTCTGCTTTCGCTAGAGTTTGCATTCGTATGGATCTCTCAAAACCCTTAAAGCCTGGCACTTGGTTGAATGGAGAGTTTGGCAGAGTATATCAGCCGTTTGAATATGAGGGGCTACCAAGGGTTTGCTTCTGCTGCGGGCGTGTGGGGCACCTTGCGGGGAGTTGCAGTATGCAAGAGACACAGAAGGCTGTGCATGCAGACACACTTGGGAAGGATGCGGAGAAGGGGGAGAAGGCAACAACCGGAATTGCTGAACCAATAGCAACCACACATGCAGCATCAACAAGCAAGAAGGAGGCGGGCGCCTTCGATAGTCAGGAGCCTGTTCGTAGACCGTCGAGGGACGTGGCGAATTCCTCGTGCCATGTACTTGAAGATGGAGCGGAGTGCTCCAGAATCCAGAGCAAATCGAAGAGCGATGAGTACGGGATGGAGGGGAATATAAAGCGGGGGGAACTTGGTCCATGGATGTTGGTTCTTCCTCGACGTAGGAGGCAAGAAGCTAACAACAATGCTCTTAGGCTGCCCCAGAACCCAAGCAGAATTCAAACCAGAACAATTGCCAGGGCAAGAAGCGTTTCCAAGGCCAGAGGAAGGGACTTGTTAAGACGGGCTTGGTTCCCAAAAGATAAGGGGAAGAAGCCAATGCGGGAGATGGATTATGCAATGGAGGAAGGTATACGTAGAGATGATGTTAATTACAACAGCATGTTGTAGGAGGGAAGCTCCTGGGCTGTGCTTCGTGGGGCGCAGAAGCTTTGGAACTGGATGTTGGCGGTTGGCAGCTAAATATTCAGGCGAGGCTGTGATTTGGCGTGATGGCATGAAGATAAATGCACTGGTGCGGGTGCAATGGGAATCTAGCTGAATTGGGGATAATTTTGACACAATTTTACAAATGACGGTCAAAGTTGTGTTCTGGAATATCAGGGGGATTCGGGATAGGAAATCAAAATGCTACTTACGTAGACTCGTTCGCGAGAATAGCGTTGCGGTGGTGGCCCTTGTGGAGACGAGGGCTAAATCATTCACGCGGAAGGATGTCGATTGGCTCATCGGGAGGGAATGGAACTTTGCGGTGCAGCCCTCTGCTGGGATGTCAGCAGGAATAGTTCTGCTGTGGAAATGCTGGGTGGATATCTCGATCACCTCTTCCGCACTCCACGTGGTAGCTCTTGAGATCAAAATAAGTGGCATGAAGAAGTTGGGCTGCTGCGTGGTGTATGGCCCGAAGGACCATTTCAAGCGGCGCGAGGTGTGGGATGCAGTAAGGAGTGTGGCTTCCCGGGAGGTTCCTTTCATGGTGGCGGGTGACTTTAACATTATAATGACGCAGGAAGAAAAACGAGGTGGACGGAGATTCACTTTTGGTAGTCAGCAGCAGGAGTTCGCCGACATTATGCAAGAATTACAGCTGGTGGACGTGGGTTTTTCCGGAAATATATTCACATGGTGCAATGGGAAGCAAGGCCAAGCGCGGATCTTGGAGAGGCTCGACAGGGTGCTGCTTAATAATGCTGGGCTTCAAGAGTTTCCTGAGTGCTCCGTCACGCATCTCAGCCGCCTTGGCTCAGATCATTGCCCTTTGCTAGTCAAGCTGGGTAGCAGTCAGCCGCAGGGGAACGCAGCAAGGCTTCAATTTGAGAATATTTGGCTGGATTTTTCGCAGTCCATAGGGGTGGTGCACCATGCATGGGGCAGGCACGTGGGTGGAGATCACATGAAGAAGCTATCAGTTAAATTTCACCGCTCTCTTGTCGCACTGCGGATGTGGAGCAGAACTGAGGTAGGAAATATTGTCGAGAACAATACGGAACTGGAGAGACATATTAATGATTTGCAGATGAAGGAGTCGAATGAAGGGCTGGATGCAGAGGAAAGTTCGCACTTGGGACATATGATTTCGGCATTTCATCGTGGGTGTATACTTGAGGAGAAGTGGTGGTGGCAGCGGGTGAAGCTCCACTGGGCGCAGCTGGGAGACCGTAATTCTAGGTTCTTTCATGCGGCCGCTTCGTCCCGCCTGCGTAAGAATAGAATTGAACAGCTCAAGGATGAGGAGGGCAGAGTGGTGGACACGCCTGAGAGTGTTAACGCCGTCCTACTAGCTTTCTTTGAGGCTAAGTGGCGCAGTGCGGAGCGTGTGCTTTCGCCGCTGAACGTCTCACCGCATGCTGTCGTGAGCGGTGACATGGTCGAACAGCTGAGCCGCAGGGTCACTGAATCGGAGGTCGTCGCGGCAATCCGTGGTTTGAGAAGAAATAAAGCTCCTGGAAATGACGGAATTTCTGTCGAGTTTATCCATGGCTTCTGGAAGATCACCCATAGAGATATCATCCGCGCGGTGCTTGCATTTTTCGATGAGAAGCGGATGCCGAAGGAGTGGAAGGACACCTTAGTGGTTCTAGTTCCTAAGCGGCAGGGTGCATGCGTGCCGGCGCATTTCCGCCCAATTAGCCTTTGCAACTCTATTTACAAGGTGGTGGCGCGTATCCTTGTGAATAGACTGAAACCTTGGCTGTATCTCCTTATCTCGCACGAGCAGGGTGCCTTCATCCCTGGTCGCTGTATATCTGATAATGTGTTCATTGCGCAGGAAATGGCATCTCGCATGCACTCCTGCTCTTCCTACTCTGGGCTCATGGCAGTCAAGCTGGACATGGCGCAAGCATATGATTCTGTGAGGTGGGACTTTCTGTTCGGGATGATGCAGTGTATGGGATTCCCTCCGCGATGGTGCAAATGGATTGAAGCGTGCATTTTATCTCCAAGGTTCGGGGTTCTCGTCAACGGTGTCCGTCTTCCATGGGTGGAGGCACAGAGGGGGCTCCGGCAAGGCTGCCCGCTGTCACCTTACTTATACGTCATTGCGACGGAGTTTCTTTCCATTATGGTGCACGAGTATGAGTCCAAACAGCTGCTGGGTTTCAGGCTGGGGCAACACACACCGCTGGTGTCCCACCTGCTTTATGCTGATGATGTTCTCTTACACGCAGAAGCCACGGTTAGGGCCGTGAGTGCGGTGTGCAAAATTATTAAGAAATTCAACAAGGTTGCAGGCTTGCAAGTAAATCTCTCCAAGTCGAAGGTTTTTTTTAGCAGGAGATGCAGTAAAAAGACGACTAAGTTGCTGGCGGAAAAGCTTAGCATGGCTAGTGGGTCAACTCTTACATACCTGGGGGTGCCGATTGCGGCCAAACGGCTTAAGAGAATTGACTTTGACTTCCTTATTCAGAAGCTGGAAGCTTGCATTGCCTGTTGGCGGATTCGACCGCTATCACTCGTTGGCAGATTGACCCTGGCTTCCTCGGTCCTTAATGCTATCCCGAGTTATATACTTAGCCACTGCGCCGTGCCCATGGGCATTGTGGACGAGATCGAAAGGAGAATTTGGAATTTCTTGTGGTGTGGGGTTAGTAACAAGCAGTCAGTGCACTATGCGCCCTGGCACAAAATTACTTTACCGAAGGACGCCGGCGGCCCTGGGCTTCGGGACCTCCGCACTTGGCAGCGCGTCTTACTTATGAAGCAGTGCAGGCGCTTATTGAGCCGTGAAGACAGCCCCTGGGTGGAAATCATGAGGCAGAAATATAGCGGGACGTTTTCTGATCTGAGGATCCCTTGGAATGCTTCTCATGTCTGCAAGCTTGTTCTTGAGGCAATGCCGACTGCGGTAGGGAATTTTGTGTGGAGAATTGGTGACGGGAAGTCGGCGAGATTTGAGGAAGATAATTGGTTGGGCTTCCTTCCGATCTGCAGGTGGCCTACGTTCATTAACATGGTGGCGGCGTGGCCGGATTGCGTGGCTGATTGCCTCACCGAGGATGGGGACTGGGATGTTGACAGGATACGCGAGTGGGCGGGTGCACTTTTGTTTGACAGGGTTCTGCATTTGCCCAGGGCCCGTTTGACAGAGAAGGATACTCTGATTCAGGTGCAGACCAAGGCTGAGGGGGTTGACAATGGCAGGATTTACCAGGATCTAAAGTGCAGCGCCGGCGACGTCCTCAGGCCGGAAAACAGGGTGGTCTTGGACCGCATGAGGAGCTTGTGGAAGATGAGGACATTGCCACGAGTACGAATGTTCCTGTGGCGTGTTATCGGTGACCACCTCCCTACGATGACCTAGCTTGCTCGGAGAGGAATGGCTCTAGATAGTTGGTGCACTTGGGGCTGCGCGGCGGAGGAGTCCACGCAGCATCTGTTTTGGGAATGTCCGCAAGCCCAGGTTTTTTGGAAGGGCATGCATGCATGCGAGGCGACGGCTGTGCTGCTGGGGTCTTGGACCGCGGGTTTGACCTTCCTTGACGTGGTTTTGGAGCTCATTGCTGCACCGGCGGCGAGACACGGGGTTGGTGCTGGTCATGCCGCTATATTGGCGACCACTATGTATTACATTTGGGAGAGACGGAACATGAAGCGACATAATGTTCCCGTTTGCAATCCCAGTGTTATGATGCACAACATGAGGATGGAGCTTACTGTAGCGGCGAAGCCATGTAGCCATCATTCATCCATGTCCAGCGGGAGCCTATGCAGTTCTTCGGAAGTGCCGGTAACTCTTACTTGAGTTCCCCCCCACTGGATGGATCAGAGTTAACTGTGACGCTGCTTTTGGTCACAACTCCGCCGGCCTTGGAATTGTGGTGAGGGATTTCTTGGGAAAGCCTATATGGGTGCTGGGCAAGAGGGTTCTTTCGCAGGCCTGTGTGGCCATGGAGGTTCAGGCGATGCTGGAAGCCTTCAAGCTTTTGAAGGATTCCTTGATCCAGTACCGTGCAGTGGAGATACAGACTGATTCGATGCTGGCGTTGTCGGAGGTCAGGAGGATCATTTCAAACCCGCCTGAGGTTGGCCCTCTAGCTGAGGTCATCGCATATGCTAGATGTCTGGATGGCCTTCGTATTACCCACATCTATAGGGAGGGAAATGCGGCGGCTGATTGGGTGGCACGTGGTGCTTGTTGTCATGAGTTTGCTTGGAATGGGGGGATGCCCCTGCCTAAGCCACTCGTTAAACTAATGTTGATCGATTTTCTCTTTGACCCTCCGTGAGGGATTCACGGTGTATCTTTTGTTAGGCTTATGCCTCTTTTGAATAAAAAAAAAACAATGTTAACAATATGATTGATATATAAATACTCAAATTTTTGTATTATCTTATATTTTGTGATATAAATAGAGCAAAGAGGAGATAATAATCATATATTAGTCATTTTGATTATTTTAGATGATAAGATCTCTAATTAGAAATCCCAAAATAATGTCATTAAGGAATAAAAATGTGACACATGATGTTGTGTTTTCATTAATTATGTTTTGAAATGTATTGTAATTTATGCATTTATTTATATTTTTATAAAAGAAGAATTTAGCATTTATTAAGAGAGTTGAAATTTTATCTCTAATTCTACTAATAATTTAATTATTGCTTTTTTCTTGGTTCCTTTCATTCTTCTTCAACAATTAAGTGTTAATATCTTATTTTGATTGAAAAATCTCATTTTCATTTTAAATTTACACCTCTAACATTAATTTAACCTTTTTATTTTTCTTATTTTAATAGGATTTTTTTTACAAATTTTATGATTTTTTTTATAATTGTGATGGAAACAATTTGTTTAGGCACCACTTTTTGTGATAATAATTTAGAAAGAAGTTAATAATTGTTAGTTGTTTCATTAATCATATATTATAATGATGAACATCAAATTAAGCATTCATGAGGTTTCCAAATTTTGTTCATATACATGAACCATAACACATTCAGTGAAAACTCTAAGGCTAAATTTAGAATCAATTAATCATGTACATCACACTAAATCAACAATTAATGTATATTAATAATTTATCTTTATGATGACTCTTTTTTTAAATGTTCACAAAAAAATTCTTGAAAATTTCATAAGTGTCTTAAGTGATGAATTATAATATTTGGTATATTATAAGTGATTAATTATTGATTTATAATTAATTTAAGCAACATATTTTTTTATTCTAAAGCCAATTAGTTAAAATAGAATTTGGCATAACATTTATAAAGTCAACAGCTAACTTTAAGTTGACAGACCAATCCACTTTTTAAATACATTGATAGTTTAAAATTTCTTGTGTAGTTGATTTCAAAATCAGTAAACCATTTTTTACATTTTAACTTTATTTTCACAAAGCTAATTGACCAAGACCTTTGGTTTGTTTATAATAATTTTAATTTAAAATCAAATGAAGCCATTTGAAACCTATTATTTCAACGAACTTTTAATTGAAATATTTGGTTAAGTTGAAACTAAAAATAATCATATAAAAATATGTTATTTCTTTTTGTGTGAGTGTAGATCAAACTTATGAGATTTTTTAACATCATTTTTAACAATGCAAGTGCCTGTCATGTGATTACCTTATCAATTTATTATAAGTTAGCATTATGGCAAGGCATGATCAAGATGGAAGGGGGTCACTTTGTTCAAGTTACTATAAATTTTTAAGTGTAGAAGTAAATAAAAGAAAAAAATTTTAAAAATTTTTTGAGTGATTTATGATGCACAAAATTCAAAGTAATCTAAGAAAGTTTGTCTAAACAATAAGTAGATACATGAAACTTAATTTCATGATTATTAGAGTAGTTTTTCTAAACTCTTATCATAAGAAATTTAAATAATATCATGGTATTACTATGCCTAAGTATTGTCCTCTAGAGTCATTACATCCTAACTTAAGTGAGTTTTAATCTTCTCAAAAGAGTCTTCGATATCTTAAAATTATATTATCTCATATCGATATTAAAATTACTTCTTTAATAGTCAATGTAGAATAATATATCATTGTATTTATTTACCTAAAAGTTTATCAAAAGTAACATCTTATACTATAATTCCTCTCTTAAGACATCACCCCATGTTTACTCCTTGCCCCTCTTTAGTCATAAGTGTTACAAGCCCACCAACATTCATTTAATTGAACTACATCAGACTAGTAAAGTGTCTGCTCTTCAATACCAAATATGAATCCTAAATTCACATGTCAAGGTATTATACCCTTAAGTTATCCCATATTAACTCAAGTATATTTTGTCCTTCTCAAAAGCTCTCAAGATTTTAAATCTATAATGTCTCATATAAATACTAGAATAACTCTCTTAATAGTTAGGATAATTTATTCTTTTACTTCTTTACTTAGAAACTTGTGAGAATATCACATCTTGTCTAATAATTCTTTTTTTAAGATATCACTTGTCATTTATTCTCTCCTTCTTTTGTCCTTTTATTAAAACTTATAATTAAAAATATAGAAAAATGACCAACTATCATTTATACAAAGTTTAGATAATTTAACATTATTTTGGTAAGCTAAAATAAAAAAATATAGAGAACATACATTATTTAGGTAAGGTTTTGAGTGAGAGTGGATTCAAGCAAAATAATATAAAATAAACATTTTGTTGGGGAATATTTTATACTTAATCACAACTAATAAGCATCACAAAACATGTGATTTATATGTTTGAATATTTTATTTTGAAAAAGGTGAGTAGAAATGGAATCAATATCTTAACTTAACAAAAAAAATTAAGTATTGAAGGAGATATTGCAGTAATTTAGAAAAAAAAGTTACAAGGGATCAATTTGATGGTATTATAATGATATACCATTGAGATTTATAATCATTTTATGTAGCTTTAAAGAGGACTAAGAGGACAATTCTCCACTCTCATGCTCTTATTACTTTAGATGACCACACCATAGTTGTCATTATTTTTTTAAGGACATAAGCTACATATATGATCCAAGAAATGTATAAATAATCTAATCCTATTCTTAATGTCCACTTATATAAAAAAAAGATAAAGGATCATCAAAATTAGTAAAAAAAAGTCACTAAATAATCATATATAATTTAACTACTCAAAAAGTTAAGTCAAACCAAGTAGGATAATTGGACCTTACTTAATTGTTTATATGTAAGGTTTCGATCACTAAAAGTATCTTATTATTTTTTATCATCCAAGATAGTATGAGATCAGCTATGAAGGTTAAATGAAATCCTAATTTTTAAGAAAAACTCAAGTACCAATAAAATATCTAGAATACATATAATATTTATAATGCTTATATAAAACATTAATGACCTTGATATACCTAATCTTAGAGTATTAACACTCATGGATAATGATATAATAGAAAAACATAACTAAAAATATAGGAAATTATTTAAAAAAAAACTCTATCGACTTTAGCCTTAAGGCAAAGAAACAAGATAACTTGGAATCTTCAAATTATTATTAAGCAACCTTAGTGGTTCATCAACCTTCATATTAGGATTGATATAATGAAATGAAGAATTAAAGCTAAAGTAAATAAATAAAATAAAAATGTGTTGTAATTAAATTACAAGAAAGAAAATGATGCTAAAATTTAATAAAAAAATAATAAAAGAAACTTCAACATATAATAAGAAGCATTATAGAGAGAAATAAAATAAAAAATTATATGTGATCCTTTTATTATACTAGTGTCTCCCCCTTATAAGTTGGTGTTAACTATTCCCTTTATTTATATCACACATCCTCTTAGTAACATCATGTTCTACTTGCTCTTTCTATCCAATAATACAAAAAATGATATAAATATTGAGAAAACATCATAGCAAATAAGAAGATCAATGACACTACCAAATCATTCAAGTGAGAATGATAATAAAACACATTTCAAATATATTTTTAAAAATCAAAATAAATTACAATAAAGAACATGCATGCAAATACAAAGTCCACACATCCAAAAATAGGCGCTCGAATATACAATGTATGGTAAGAACATTCAAATAAACTCACTATAAAACTCATTTTCTAGAGCCTACCTCAATTAACACTAAGTTCCACAACACTAAGAAAATTAGTGAACTACTTAGGTATAAGCAATGTACATTGGATATCATGCTCAATCATATGCATATGAATTTGTTGTATTTTTTATTATATAATACTTTACATACTCAACATACCTTAATTGTTTCTTATTTTATTATTTCTCATAATTATTATATTTTTTTCAAAATAAGAAGCTCTATTTCTAACTTCAAAAAATGGTAGGAAATAAACACCAAGTATGTCTTGAAAAAAATCACTAAACAATAAGAGACTCTTGTGTAAGGATTTCAAACATTTATAGATAAAGTATCTCATATTAACTACAAAAAAAGTGATCTTGTTTCTTTATATGAGATATCATGATTTTAAAATATCATGACATACTTTAGAAGCAAAATATCACTTTATATTCTATAAAAATTTTATAGTTAAATATGATATAGTGAGAGTAATTTTATGATGGCTAACCAAGAAAAAAGTCTTTTGAGAAAGAATAAAACTATTTTTATTCAGGATAAAGTAATCTAAAGGGATAATACATCAATAAAGTGTAATTAGAATGTCATATACAAGAGAGGTGAATTATAAAAATATAATTTTAAGAATAGAAATATAAAATAATAAAAGTATTTTGATATTCTTAATTAGTATTACAAATATTATTTTAAAACTCTTATCTTTAAAATTTGTTTGAGGGTTTTAATAAAATAAATGTGCAGGAGATTTTCAAGTAATTCAATCTAAATAAAGATCTACATCCATCTTAAGTTTAATAAAAGTAATTCAATCTAAATAAAGATCTACATCCATCTTAAGTTTAATAAATGTGCTTACTCCAAAAATCATTTTTTGCCAAATGATAGGTAAACAAATATCTGACAAACTAAGCTCAAAGACACCATACCTTAGGACAAAATTGTTGTATTGACATAAGTGTGTCTAATGTTAGCTCACAAACATATAACTGTTAGTGGTGCATCAGTTTCATAAGATTATTGGTAAAAATTTTGGTTGAAAATTGTTTTAAAAAATACTTAAAATTGTCGCCATCAGTAGTCATTGCTGTCACCCTAGTTGACCCGCATGCTTGCATGACCTTAGTTGACATAGGAACCTAGATGATCTGCTTGACCCACATCAACCTGTTTGATCCACTCTAAACTGCAATGACCCACACTAACTTATAATTCCTCACCAACATGTGTTGTTATGCTCAACCCGCATCTACTTAAAACTCAAATCGATAGCTACCTGCAGTGCTCGCCTCCTTGCTTTGTTGCTCGCCATTTTTTCGTTCATCATTACCGTCACCTAAAATGGATGGCCAGTTTGGAAATAACTTAACATCAATTAATTACATAGTTTTTAAATTTTTTTTATTTTAAAAAAATTACTAATAAACCTTTGAGATCACTTTAAATAAGGATATTCATCAAATTAAAAAGAATAATTTTGAAATAGAAATTTCTTTTATTTATATGCTTTTACTTTTGTGAATAAAGAGTGTGTACTCAACTCTAATTGGTGAGATTTCAACTTTCTTTTTGAGAGAAAAGATGAAAAGTTAGAGACATCCTATCTAAAAAGCTAACAACCAAACCTTTGTGAAAGATAATGATTAAAAATGAAAGATATTTCATCGATAGAGTCGATAATCAAACGAATTTTTACTTTCTCTGACACCCATAAGTCTACATCCATCATTTTACTCTTTTAACATAATCACCAAACTATCATATTTCTCAACAAGACTCTAAATTCTAGCTTACTATCTTATTACCCTTTTAATCCAAATTCTGTCTATCTAATGCTCATTATCTACAATTTATTTTGAGTTAGAATTTTTAAACTTACCACTCAATTTTGATATGGCTCATAAGGTTTCATTAATTACTCTTTAATAATCGAACTTTAGAAATCATTAGATATGCATGTTATACATGTTTACAAATATATAAATATGTAAGAATAAATATTAATTACATATATTTTTATGTACTAAATTGATCAACTTTCATAATTTATAAAATGATTTAGATAATGTACTGTTTGTATTTTTGTATTGATATGATTTTCATTATCATTTAGTATGATCTACATTGCATGGAATCAGACAATGCATAAGTTTGGTACAATTTTAAGAGATTTGTATATATTAAATTATTCATACTAGTATGATATCACTATCATACTAGTATGTTAAAGGGTTACAAGAGAAATGCATATTAAGATGTGGAATATTTAAGCTTTGTTTAGAACAATACCATATTTCTTGTAGTATGTGTTGATGGATCATATAGAGCAATTAAGTGTTTGTATTAGATTTATAGTGTCAAATAAATATGATGGATTTTTTGCATTTGCACAATCAATATGTTGGGTACAAAATGTTGAAAAATTTAATATAAGTGAGTTGAATATGTCATATGTGTATGGCCTCAAAATGTTGTATATTTTATATAAAATAATCAATCTAATAAATGAGAACTAGTTTATATTTTAGACAAACTTTGGTTAGATTTGTCATACCGATATAATACTATTATTATAAAAGCATGATACACATTTACGTGAGAATTTGCTTTGAGGACTTAGCCACTTATTAGTTGGATTAGTGTTATATTAATATAATATGATTACTGTACCAATGTAATCTTTCTTGTTAAGTATTGTAAGCTTCTTTTATAATATATCATATTATACATTCCTCCATTGTACAACTTTTCTCATCAACTTAAAATTTAGAGTTTGGTAAATTTGTTCTACATGTATAATATAATACATTTATTGCATAAATATGATACCTTAAGAAATGTAAAAGTAAATTGATTGAATAAGAGTGTCATGTGGGTGATCCAAGTGTAATTATATTGTTTTATATGATCTTATAATCATTGTAATATGATCAATTTCCATAGAGCATAACATCTAATTGAATCTTTTTAAGAATAGGATTTTAGCCATTAAAATATCTTGATTTGTTTATATTCCTTTAATTCATATAAATAGTACTGATTTTATCAAAGAACATGCTAATGAATTAATTGTTAAATCGGTTTACAAATGAAACTAAGTTCATAGGCATGATTTGAGCTTTAAAATAATAAATTTTTTCTACTAAATTATTCTTAGTTCATCTACATCATCTTTTAGCTATTACTCATAAGAGCTTAGTATCTTGATTGATAATATATTTTCAACTTATTTAGACATTGTATCATATTATTTTCTTAATTATATAGCATAAGATTTTGCATTAAGTTTTTTGTATAAGTTTTATAATAGTATTTTAGCTATTATTGAACTCTTTTTTTGAGGTTGGCCCCAACTTGCTACAACAAAAATGGAGTAAATTTTAATGAAAACCTAACCATTTAGGTGAGGGTAACTATAAGCAAAGGTTTTGTCAAGTTACCTAAAAATTGAATTATATTCTTTATTGTTTTTACATTCTCACATAAAAGGGGTTTTTTTAACTTAAATAGATTTTTTTTAAATTTGTTATAAGAGCTATTACATTAAAAAAATTTTAGTGATTATTGTTGCTTACGAAGGTTTTAAGAAAATTAATCAACTATATAAGAAATCTGTAATCACATTTTTCATTATATTATGACAAAGTGCTTAAATTATTTTAGAGCTTTTAAGTAATTCCTTTATGACTTTAGAAGCTTACTATAATTATTTTAAAGTCATTGAAGTAACTTGTTTTGTTTTAAAAAAATCACAATTCATAGTTTACTTGAATAGTGGTTTTAGTTTATGAAAATAAAAGTATTCTATTGATTCTTATCTAACGTTTCAAATTAAGTTAAGTTTATATTTACTCAATTCACCCCTTATTATGGACATCATTATTCAATAATTATAACAAAAAAACCATACATGACTAGGCTAAAGGACCTTATATTCATCATATCAAAAGACTTTACAATATGATCAAAAGGCTAATAAAAGATTAAAGATAAAGCATTGATAATGACACAATAGCAACAATGTAGGTGCTTATAAATAAAATGTCTTATAACCCAATAATAATATTAAGAGGTGCACTAAATTAGTGCAAAATAATTTAGAAGAAATCTTCAACTTAACTTAATATATACTGGCTTGAATGCAGGCTGAAAAGGTGAAGAATGTTCCTTACTACTACAAGTAATTTTCTCTTTATTTCTTTAAGAGAAATAAGGTGTTCTGAGTGATATTACTTGTAAATTATTTTCATTTGATTATTATCTTTTTCTTTAACTTTGGAGCCTTTTATAGTGTTTAGGAAGGCTTTCAATAACTCCAAACCTCTCCAATGACTCTTTAATAACTATAATGAAATATTTCAAAATATGGACAAACAAATTATTACCAATAAAAAATGAATTAAATGCATTCAACATTTAAAAGATCATATTTTACATTTAACTATAAAGTATTATATGAAATTTTTTGATTTGGCTTATTCTAAAGTATCTATACTTAGATAAACTAATTATAATATATGTTAAATATTAACCTATTTGACAAAAGTCTCAAATTTAAATTAAGCATTTAAATAAATCTTTTCTTTCCTCTTCATATGAAATAGTTTGAACTGAATATATGTAAGTCAAGTGTAGCATATTAAAAAAAACCCTCTAAAATTTTGTTTGCTTTACATGCTATTCTCTCAACCTGTGTATTTATTCAGCTAAATTAAATATACTATATATTAATGATAATATACCATATGTCTTATAAAATTTTACGTATTTTTGATATTTTATATTCAAAGTATTTTGAGTATATGCTGTAAATAAAATTGATATTTTTAATCTTTAATAAAATATATTTATAAATATAGAAGTATAAATGAATACATATCTTAAGAATAACCTAAGAATGAAGAGTTGTGTGAGGAATATGTTTAAAAATGTTTTAGCTCACATGCTTAAAACATCACTATTTATCATAGCAACTCAAAAATATTATTATAAGTTTTATATTCTAACGTCAAACAAAGATGTCTTCAAAAAATATTTTTTTCAAGTGTGTTTAAGTTTCTTGTTTAGTATCAATTACATTCTTTCCAAAAGTTGTCATTGAACTTTTGGGTTAACACCAATCTCTTTAATTGGTTTACCTAAATAATCTTAATATTTATAATTTAAAATAATTTTAAAAAAATAATTAATATTATAATAGAATAATTCTATTATAATATTAATTAGGCACACATGAAATAAGGATAATATCTAATTAGATCACAATAAGTATAACCAAATATGAACTTTACATGTCTAACCCAAAACAAAGTATTATTAATAGCAAGTCTTAACTCAAATACTATACCACATAACAAAAGATAGTTAAAGATGAGGGACGATGCTAATGATTTCATATGAAAGCTGACATATCAAATAATAAGTGATAATTATTAGATCATATAACAAACAATAATTATGGGATAATATTATAAGAAAAATAATATACCTCATAAGGAATTATAGTTTTCATCTTTTTAATTCCAATTAACTCTCAAACTTTTTCAAAAAAGATTTAAAATTATTTATTCTTTAAATTCTTTCTTTTATACAAGTTTCACATTTGACCATCATTGTTTGATATTTTAAATATATTTTTTATATTTATCTTCTTTCTTTTGAAATTTCATCTCACCTTATAATTATTATAGTTTTTAAAAAATAATTTATTAAATAAATAAAATTTCAACATAAATATTAACTTCTTTTATATACCTTTTGAGATGTTATATTAATCACAATCTTACTTTGGGAAAACCCATATGAGATTATAATTTAATATGATTAGATTTTCAAAATTTATAATTTATGAACCACTTAAAGCCTTTTTCGTCTTTGAACCCAATTAACCACTTCTTCTCCATCACTAACTTGGTCTTAAAATAGTAGTCTTTCATATAGAGTGTTTAACTAATTGTCTTATCCACCTTTTACAACAAGAGAGCCTCTTAAATATGCCAGTGGCAATTTTTGCTAGATTGGTCAAGTGAGGCTTGATTGGCATTAAGGAATCTATCATGCCATATCAAAGAGGCTTACTTGTCTTAGATGTTGGTTAAAGATAATTATTTGAAAACTTTAGAAGACATGTTACAATTCTAAGACTAAGTGATGAATGCAAAGAGGTTAATTGGATTAAGAGATGAGAAGTGCTTTAAGGTGTTTCATAAATTATAAATTTTAGGGTCTAACCATATTGAACCACTTAAACTGAAGCTAGTTTGGCCTAAATATATCCTAGCCCTAATATTGCATTATTCTAATCTTAGCATAAAGAATCTAATATTAGTCTTAATTTTATCCTTACCTAAAAATAATCTTAAGTATGACTCAAACCAAATCTTAACTTTAATGCTAGTCATAATCTAAACTTAATCTTAGTTTTATCCTTTCATTTAATATAATTATAAACCAAACCTAATCCTTAACCTAATTCTAATCTTAGCCCTAATATTAATAAAGTTTTAAAGTAAGTTAATATATGTTTACCTATCTGAATATAATTTTTATCTTATCTTAATCATAAATCTAATCTAAACTAGTTATTAAGAAACACACTTTATGTGACACAAAATAAAGCTTAAAGTTATTAAGAAATCTTGTTTTTAAACACAAAGTCCTAAACTAGTTAGAGGGCTTTGGGTCAAGATAAAGTAACCTAAGATAATAATACTTCAATATAATGAGATTAAATTTGCATATTCATGATGTCAAAGTAGTAGCTCTTATAATCCAATATGATTTGAAGAAGAATTAAGCAAAAGTAATAAACTTATAATACATGAGATTAAAGAGGTAAGAAAAATTGTCATGTGTGCTTCAAGGAATAAAAATCATAAAAAAATTAGCTCTTTAGAAGTTTATAAGTAAAGAGGTGCATAGATCATTGGTACCACATTAAAGTGTTTTTAATGACAAAAAACTAACTTTGGTCAGAATAAAGTTACCCAAATGAACAATACATTGATATAGTAAAATTAGGACATCAAGCAAACCTTGTTATAAATCTTAGCTAATATAACCTTTTTTATATATTTCTTGTCTTAGTGTTAATCTTATTCTATTTTAATTGTAAATCTAATTTTAATCTTATACAAAACTTATTTAATATTAATACTAATCCTAAATATACTAAAAAAAATCATTAAGAAAACCTAAACAAACATAATTTTAATATTACATTAATATTAATATTTTTATAACACCCAAAAAAGATAAAGAGTAATCCCTATAAGAGAACCTTAAAAAAAGAATTATTGAATAAGATATAACTTCTTTTAACATGTTTTTAAGAGTATAAAGATGAATTAACTAGAATTAGCTATTAAAATGAGCTTATAATGTTTATATAAGATACTATAATCTATAGATATTGAAAAACATTTTGAGAAAAAAACTCATTTGAGTTAGAAATGGATGACTCAAGGTGATGTAAAAGATTTAGACTTCTATTATTGTTTGAATTTAAGCCTACAATATTGAAGATGCTCAATAAATTATTAAAAAATATGAAAATATATTATGCACTAATTAGATTAATGTAATATATGTGATATTTTAGAACTATTCAAAAAATAATGCTTCAAAGTTGTAACATAGATTAATAAGTTGAGTAGATGACAACATTTTATGCATTAAGTATAAAATCATGTAAAATAATTTTTTTTCACATCCAATTTTATACATCAAATAAAAAATTTAAGAAAAACTTTATGTAGAATACTTTAATAGAAAAACTTATCTTAATGTTAGATTAGTATCTAAAAAATAAAAATTGTTAAAAGATTAAACCTTTTGGTGATAAATGTGGGTATTGACAAAGCAAAAATTTGTTTAGTTATCAACTCCCCTGATGGATGGACTTTAACCTTTGATTCTTATCTCTTATAAGGAATTTGATTATCGACTCTCTCGATGGAAGATCTTTCACCTTCAATCATTGTCTCTCACAAAAAAGTTGAAATCTTTCTAACTAGAGTTAAACACATACACTTTGCTCACAAAAATAGAAGTACATAAATAAAATAAATTTTTATTCTATCATTTTTTATCTACAGCTTGATGAGCATCCCTATTTATAGAGATCTTGAAAGATCATCAAGAATTTTTTAAATAAATGAAAAAAATAAAAAAAAGTTAAAAATTAATTGAATTAAGTAGTTTCTAAACTAGTTATGTATTTTGGGCGGTGATAATAATGAAACTAGTCAACGAGATTGGCGGGTTGGCACAAGTCGTCATGGGTAACAGGTCGGTGCTGGTCAAATAGTGTTCCCAGGTCAATCGAGTCACATGGGCACGCAGATTGTCTAGGGTAGCAGATATAGTTGTAGACGATGATAGATAGTGAAATCAATAAAAAAATTCAATTTTAAGCATTTTAAAGTAATTTTTAACTAATTTTTGTATGAGTGAACTTATGGAATTGGTGTGATGCCAATGAATTTGTATTGAAGAGCTAATGTTAGATTCTTCTATGCCATTCTCCTCAAGTGAGAAAGAGTTTGGCTCGATGGCATCAGGGTGATGGGTATAGTAGTGTTCTAATAAGTATAACATGATATGATGTAGGTCATTATATGTAAGCTAAGAGTTTTAGATCAGAGAGTTGCCCTTTCAAAGAACTAAAAATATTCTACGTTTATAATCTTTAGTTATAATTGTCATATTATTTAAATTTTTTTTCCATATCTTTACTCTCAAGACTAATATAATGATAGAAAAAAATTCACTCAATTTGAGAGAATTACGCTCAACTTAGTATCAAATATAATATTTTGTAGGAGACTAAATCTTTAATGTTGAAGATAACACATTCCATATTCTTTTAGTAAATCAAACACATATGCATTAGTTTCTAATTTTTTAATATTCTTAAAAAGTCCATCTTCATGTACTTGTAATTTCTTATAAGTTTTGAGAGAGAATTTTTTTGACCTAACTCTAATTATAATATAGTCTTCTTTATGAAATTTTTTAACATTTCTTTGAGTATTTGTTAGTTTTTTTTATATCTTTTGTTACTTAAATTAATTTTTTTAGAAATTGTTTTATGAGAGACAAAGAAAAAACTAGAGATAGAAGTCTGAAAGTTTATTAATAAAGGAATAAGATTAATGAGAGACCTTGACATAATATAATGACAAATTTTAAAGAAACTTAGATCAATACTACGAAATGCAAATTTAAATCTTGGTAATAGTTGATCTCAAAGCTTAGGTTGGTCCCCTATCAAGCTATAAAAAAGCTTTCTTATACTACAATTTACTGCTTCTATTAGTCTATCCATTTTGTAGGTGATAGATTGAAAAAACTTGTTGATTTATCCCTAATAAATATCATAAGTTCTTTAAAAAATAATTAATAAATTTTACTTCTTGATCAAATACTATAGACATCCCACATGATTGTTCCTTATTGTTGATGTTAAAGATGTTGGTGCAACTCCAATCGTCTTGCAGTTATGGGATTATAAGGGTGTACCTAACTTTTAAAACCATTAAATTTTTTATATTTTTTTAATTTTTGATTAGCTTTCTCATCTATTATTATGTTTTCTTCTTCTTTTAACTCTTCTTATTTATTAACAATATTTATGTTAATAATCACGAATCTCTTTAGACAATTAATAGTTACATGTCTCTTTTAATGACACTTAAACATAAGCTACTTCAATTTGGGTGGTTTGGTTTGAAGAAGGGTGTGAATAAGTGGATGATAATATGGTTTGGTAGGTTTAAAAACTATAGTGGATGGTGGTTGACAAAGTGTAAGTATGAATGAGTTGAGAAATTATCAATCAGGTCTTTGGAGTGTTTTGCTTACCATTTTTCTTAAAATTAAAAGTTTTATTTTTTTCATATTTATAGCCATGTGATTAGGCTTTGTCTAAGGTAATAATATTTCTCAAGTTAAGTTTAGCATATATGTATTTCTTTAAATCTATTCTAAAATGAAAAAGTATTATTTGCTTGGGTTTTTTTATATTGCATATATGTTTATAATCATCAAATTTGTTAATGTACTCTTCAAAGGATCTACTATCTTAAAAACTCTGTCATTTATCTAACATTTTAGCACTATAGATTATTGTAAAAAATATGTCATATAATTGAATCTTAAGATTTGTCCAAGTTTATTGTACTTTTTCATCATTGTTAACATATTATCGTTCTAAGTTTTTAAGGATCCTAAGAGTAGTATCGATGAGTTTACTTTTAATAAATTAACATTTTTTTGGTCACTCATTGTTATCAATTAAATTGATCATCCATATCAGTCAATTAATATATATAATTCTTATGATTAAATCTATCATCAAAAGTTAAGACATCTAGTTTGATATTATGAATACATTATTTATCTCAATATCTCATAGATTTTCTTCTTTTAAATCATTGGATGTCGCACTTTTTCTCTTATTATTTTTTTAAGACTTGGTTCATTTTATTATTTTAGGAGGATTTATTTAACTATATGAGTGAGTTGGATTATTTATTAAGATATTTTTAGCATGGGGCTAAGATTTAAATTTTGTCTTTAGTTTTAAATTGATTCTTGACTTTGATGTATTATTTGATAAGACTTATCTGATCTTATATTCATAAAAAGGTTTGTCATATAAAAGGATTTCAAAGAGAATCATATGAGAAATCTCTTTTTATAAAAAAATTATGAAAGTAAAGCAATTGTAGCTATAAACTAGTAAAATTAAGATGAGATGTGCTTCTAAATAAATGATGAGTGATAAGAGTCCTGCTTTTGTTAGACCATCTCCTAGGTAGAACTAAATAGTTTCTAAGAAAGATGATATAGAGTCATATCACTACTTTTGTACCATATCCTAAGACAAAATTTATCCAAAACTAGTTAAAAAATTTTTTGCGGATAAACTAAACAAAAAAGAAATGTTTTTTTTCCTTTTTTAGTAGAAAATAACATTGTTAATTAAAAAATTGACATAAAATAGAAAACATTATTATCTAATATTAATATTGAATACACTAAATAAAAGAATTTTTTAGTAAAAAATTATAACATTAATACCAAAGTTAATATAAGGTAGATATAAGCTTCTATTATAATTTAAATTGAAACTAATAATGCTAAATATGTTTAATAGATCATTAAAAAAATATAAAAAGATAATATGTTATTAATCAAAACTAGGTGGTATGTGTGATATTTAAAACTATTCAAAAATTGGTGTTCCAAAACTGTAGTATGGATTAATAAGTTAAGTGACAACACCTTAAGTATTAAGCATAAAATTTTATAAAATATTTTTTATCACATATAATTTCATACATATAAAATAAAGACTTTAAGATAAATTTGATGTATAGTATTTTAATAGAAAAGAGAAGCTCTAATTTTAGATTACTCTATATAAAATAAAAATTACTAAAAAATTGAATCTTTTGATAATGATATGAATGTTGGTAGAAGTAAAAATTTGTTTAGTTAGCAGCTCTCTTGGTTCAAGGTATCTAACATTCAATTATTATGTCTCACAAGAGATTTTTTATCAACTCTCTCGATGAAAGGTTTCTCACTTTCAATCCTTGACTCTCATAAGGGAAGTTAAAATTTCTCAACTATAATTGGGTACACACATTTTATTCATAAAGATAAAAATAAAAAATAAATTTCTCAACTATAATTGAATTAAATAATTCCTAAATTGATAGTATATTTTGAGTGGTCGTAATGACGAACAGTGAAATGACAAACGGGGAAACGATGAAGCTAACAATCTGATTTTTTGGGTATTCGCAGCTCAGGCGAAATGGGAAAAAGAGTGTCTGTTACACAAGATCTTAAGAAAAGGAATCGCTAAATAAGGTGTAATTTTTCTTAATAAACTTTTAATGATGCAATAATGTAATCCTAAATTTTAACCAAATTATAGTGCTAAACTTAATATTATCTGAATCCTAAATAATCACACACAAAACTTGATTTTAACCATAACTATGACATTAACATTGTCCTAAATCGAATTCATTTCTAAATTTTACCCTTGCCTAATCATAAACATAACTTAAACTTTAACTTAATTCTTATCTTAATATTAATACTACTCTATTCTTAAACCTAAGCTAATTAAGTCTTATTTTATCTTAGTCATAATCTTTGCACATCTTAGTCATAAAATAATTTAATCTTAAGCTAAAACTAATTTATTTTGGCTCTTAATGCTAACTTTATCTTAAACAAATTAGAAATTGATTTTAACTTTGATATTGATTCTAATCTTAACATTACCCTACCTTAATAATAAATAATATCTAATGTTTAATCAATTCTAATGTTAGCTTTAATAGTATTCTAATCTTAACATAGGCTAGTCAAAACTTGACATATATTATTATTAATCTTGGCTTATCTTAATACAAAATTTATTATAACTTTTTAATTTAAATTAATCTAATCTTAATTTTAATTATATCATTATCTTAAAGTAATTATAAAATTAATCTTATACTACATCAATACTAACATAATCTTAAATTTAATCCCATTAGTAATCTTTCTTTTTTTTAATTATAAACATAAAATAATCTTTAATCTTATTTAATATTAATCATAGCACTAACATAGTCATAACTTTAATTTTAATATAATATTTACCTTGTTTAATTATAAATTAAATTAATCCTTAATCTTATTTTAATCATAACTTTAACACTAATTTAGTTTTAATTCTATATAATTCTCATCATAATTTATTCTAATCATAATCTTATCTTATCTTAGTTATAAACCTAATCTCAATTTTTGGACTAAACTATTATAATCTTAATAATGATCCTAACCATATCATAAATTAATCACAAATATTACTTAAATATAAATATAAAATTAATACTAGCATAACCCTAAATATAATCTTAGTATTAACTTTACCATATCTTAATAAACTTTAATCTAGTTTTAATCATAATTTTAATATTATTTTAATCTTAAAACTAAAGCTAGATTAGTCTTAACTAATTTTACTTCAAATCTTACAATATCTTAATCATAAATCTATCCTTGATTTTAAGATAAACTAACATAATCTTTATTTTTATATTAATATTATACAAAACTAATCATAAATATAACCTAATATTAACTTTAATACTAATATAATCTTGAACTTAATCCAAGTATTATTAGTATTAGCTTTATGTAATATAAGCTTAACCTAATTAATCATCTAATTATAATCTTAATATTAATATTAACTCAATTATAAATTGAAGTGATTCTAAAGCACAACTTTTTTGTCCTAATTTTACTTTATTCTAATGATAAATATAGTCTTTATTTTGAATAAAATTAATTTAATCTTAATCTTCATCCTAATTAATCCTAATTTTATTCTTTCTAAATAAATAACTTAATCATAATCTTAATATAAATTAATCTATTCCTAATCGTAATCATAAGACTAACCAAATTTAATTATAATATAATCATAATCATAGTGTTACCTTAATATAATCATGAATCTAATATGATTCATAACAAACATAAGATGGGGTGCCTTGGTGAAACAACTTAAAGGAGGGGGCGACAACAAATGTGGTGAAAAAAAATGAAAGGATAAGAAAGATAAAATAGGAGAATCAAAATGGGCCATAAGGGTTCAATAACAAGTCACGAGCAATGCTAGCACCAATACATAAGATATGATATCTAATATGATTATTTTGTCTTTGGACTAGATTGAGAATGCATGATTGTAAGTGTTTATAAGAATAGGCAAATATCATTGAACAAGGACAAGCATAAGATAAGGAGAGTGGTAATTGAAGATAAGGAGTGAGAGAAATGAGGTCAATTATGAAGAGATACTTGAGGAGGGTTTGGGTTTTTTGTAAGTTTTGGATAAATAATAACACAGATAAAAAAAAGAGACGAACAATTATTGGAAACTATACCTAACTCTTATTTTATTTTGCTAGAAGAATATTCTTAGATTTGTTTATGGATCAATTTTTTAATATTAACAATAACATATATATATTTTTAATAATATTTATATTTTGAACTTTATTTAACTTTTTTTTGACAATTATTAAATATTATCAAAACTATACCTAACAAATAAAAATGATTTTTTGGGGTTAAAAAATAACTTCATACATCCAAGTCAATGCTTTGAATGGATAAACTAAAAAAAAAAAAAAAAATCTATAAGTATACTTCTATTAAATTGCGGAGAAAACTAAAGGCTTGAATAGATAAACTGAAAAATAAAAATTCTAAAATATATTTATATTAAATTGCAGAGAAAGCGAATGGTTGACATCTCTCATTTCCTTGGACAAGAGATGGATACGGCAGGCAGCTACACTGGAGAGTCCACCGGAGCTTCGAATGCGTGCAGCTTTCCTCTTCCTCTCCTGGCATAAAGTTTCTAAACAAGGTCTATGGCTGTCGTTCAGGTGCATTATGTCGCGTGCATCGGTGACCTGCCGTCATCGCGGCGGCCATCCATTTCTACGTCTTCACTGCATGTCCATCGCTCGATTCCTTTTGCCGGTGGCGTTACTCGAAGAGCAGATAGTGTCAGGTTCCTGGCTATAAGGGCGATGCTTCCGTCTTCGTCTGAGTTCTTACCAGCGGAAGAGAGGACGTGCACCAAGAACAATTCGATGGCCTCTTTACGGCTTAACGAAGCCAGTTTCATCGCCTCCCTCATGCCGAAGAAGGAGATTGGTGCCGATCGTTTCATCGAGTCTCATCCCACATATGACGGCAGGGGTGTCATCATCGCCATTTTTGGTAATCCTCGTAGGCGTAGGAATGGGTTTGACACTTTTATTTCGTGGTATCACGCACATTTTTTTGCAATTTGGCGATTTATATAAGCAAAAGTAATGTTTATTACCATAAAATCGGTTCGAAGCAATGTTTATTGCCATACTGTGGTCATTCTCTCTTGTTGATTGGCTTAATTGGACGTTGCAACCAAGACTGGCAATTTCTTCTTCAGCAACTTTAATTCTACTAAACGTCACTAATTTTCATTATGACTGTTCTTTCTTGTCTATGATTTTAATAATTAATGATCAGCTCTTTCTTGTTATCGTTTTGATTCTTTCCATCCTATGAACAAAATATAAACTGCAATTTTGATTCATTTGGGTTTACCCTGCCTTTCTGGTAATTTGAGTAATACTTAGTATGTGAGGAATACTTTGGTGAGATTTTTACCAATTAAAGCCAGTTGGCACACACGTTGGGAATCAAAGATGTCTGATGTTATTAACCAATCACCTACTTTTTGGTAGATTCTGGCATAGATCCAGCTGCTTCTGGCTTGCAGGTGACGTCAGATAGGAAACCAAAAATCATAGACATACTAGACTGGTAATAAAATTTCTTTCTATATAATGCCATATTTTGTAGAATAAGTCCTTCAATACATACTTATAATTTGATAGTCATTGCTTTTATCATAAAGGTAGAGCTTCCTTCTATTACAAATGCAATGCTGTGATGTCTTTATGTAAAATTCTATACTGATGCCTTTTAGATTTTTCTTAATTTACTTTTCCAGCACTGGAAGTGGCGATGTTGACACCTCAAAAGTGGTAAAGGTTGATGCCGATGGTTATATAGCTGGGGCATCAGGTTGGGACTTAAAGTTTTGCAATTGCTATAATTCTTTTTATTGGACTTTTGTTAAACTTTTTATTAACAGAATATTTTGATTTTTGTATTTTTCATTATTTTTGTTTATTTTGGTGGCTATGGCTATGAGGCATAAAGCCACTGCAGCAGTGTAACATCATAAGATGGATCACAACACAAATGTTCTAAAAATAGGGCATGGGAATTGCAAAACTATTTTATAAATTTATTGATTTAGTTAAAGATTTAAGCAAGTGAACTACAAAATGATCTATTATTTACAGATAGCTAAGCAGATGAAATGGATGCTAATAACCTATTTGCAAAATTGCCTTTCAAACTGAGAAATGCTGTTTGAAAATTTTGACCAGAAATGTTATTTTAAGGGGATTGTATGGCTTTTGAGGTACTATACATGTAGTTGAGTGATTTATTGTTTGAAATTTTATTTAACTAGTGCTAGAAACCTTAGAAATTTGTGCTTTTTGATTTTAATGTCTAATGTTCTGGCAATAACTACATGTAATTCAGATGATAACTAATTGAATAAGCTTACTATTTATTTATGCATTTCGAATGTAAGCATTATATTTTGTATAAGAAAAAAGCTACTATGTTTGTTTTGTTAGTATTTTGTTCTTGTTTGTCACTTGAAAAGTGTTTTTGGAACAACCTTTGTATTACATGCAGGGGCACGACTACTTATTAATCCATCATGGAGAAATCCTTCTCAGGAATGGCATATAGGTTGTAAGTTAGTTTATGAGCTTTTCACTGAGGAGTTGATGTCTCGTATAAAGGTATTCCTTTTATGTATTTCAATCCATTTTAAGCAGCTCACTTATATATATGGTCATAAGGATCTCATGGCTAATATTATATTTTTCAGAAAGAGAGGAAAAAAAGATGGCATGAGAAAAATCAAGAGGCAATATCCAATGCTATAGAACATCTTAATGATTTTGATAAGGTTTCCATTCCTTTTTTTCTTTTTGCATTATACATTTGAAGGAATATCTCAACTAAGAATGGATATAAGCTTTTTAAAAAGTTGTTAATCCATGAAATTAATATGCATTGAAGTTTGATATGCTTTTGTTTTAAACATGGACTAGTGATTTGTATATCCTCAAGTAACGTTATACATCATATTTCTTAAGTAGTTGGAAATGTTTTCTAGTTTTCTGCCCATATTTATTTGTTAGAATGATTATATTGCAGGAGGCCACTTAACTTCCAATGATGCCATTTGTATTTTTATGTGGAGTTTGTTTTAGTTTGAACAAATCAAAATGATTGCATTGGCATAGGTGTAAATTGATATTCTTTGTTTTGTGACTGCCTTGACAGTATAGTGGCAATAAACGCAAGGAAGTATTAATTAAGATTTGATCAGCATTTCAAATGTGATTTTCTTAACATTCTAGCTAACAAATTCGGTTCTTTCAAGTTTCAATTGATATGACAATTTCTAATTGCCATTTAATTTTGAACTGATGAATTTCATAAATTTTTTGGTCCTTTCTTAGCCTTTTTTAGCTCCTTTCAGGTTTAAGTTGAGATTTTTGGAAGTTGTTTAAACTAGTTATACATTCCTACATGATTTATGCTTATAAATCTTTCTTTTGGTTAGTTTCTGTTTGGTTTCTAACTGGATAATTATACTTTCCTGACTTATTCATGATATACAATATGGTACTTTTGTTATTTCTCTATTTTTTTGGTCCACTGCCAAAATTTCTGTTGGTCTTTTGCTGCTTTTTTTCTTTTGTAAAAGATTTGGGAATTAAGGACCCGGATTTAACCAAAATTTGCTTCTAGTTTATACTTTATCATTCTACTATGTATAGAATGATGTTATTTATTTATTGAGTTCTACATATGTTTATAAGTTTTGCTTGTCAGATGTACTTGTCAAAGTAACATGTTTGTATACTATACATTTTGTAGAAGAATCCAATAATAGAGGACTCAGAATTACAGAGGTTTCGTGAAGACCTGCAAAACAAACTTGATTTTCTTAAAAGTCAGGAAAAAGTATGTGGTTCTACATTTATTTTATTGTGCACGTAATGCAAATTCTTTTTTAATAAACTGGAATCATGATCAATATGCCTAGAGTTTCTAAAATTTATCTATTTATGACAGGTTTATGATGACAAGGGGCCCATAATTGATATAGTTGTTTGGAATGATGGTGAACATTGGAGAGTTGCAATTGACTCACAAAGCTTTGAAGATGGCTCTCAGCTGGGAAAATTGGCTGATTTTTGTCCTTTAACGAACTATAGGTATGATTATCTAATGTGTAACTGCTTTAATCCTCTATATATTAATGTAATGATGCACCTTAAACGAGCAATGTGTGTGGTGCAAGGTGGTCATCCAACACCTTTGAACTAATTTCTAAGGATTAATTACATGTGGCAGTTATAAATTTATCAGTGGTGCTTAACTTAGGTTGAAGGGTTCAAAGTAACTTTTTGACACAATCTCTAGAGACAGATCAACAAAGGTTTCAAGGTCATAAATCGAAATTCTATGGAGTCTAAAAGGCAAGTGTTAAAATCCTAGGGAAAATCTGAACAAAAAATAAACTTTTTATGCTTTGTTGAATCTTTAAATCCAATTTAGATTATTTTGACTGGGTGTATTGTCATAAGAAACAGCAACACATAAAGAATAAAATGCAACTTCTAAGAATGTGCTTGTTTTTTGGCTAAACTCTCAAGCTGGTTTCTCTAGTTTGAACAATTGATAGATGTGTTTTTAAATTATGCATAATCTACGTGTAAGTCTCTTTATACCTTCGCTTTGTCATAACTCATGTAAGATGTTGAAAAGGCCCAAGCTTAAAAGTTGAAACTTGGTCCATTTTAGTTTTGTATAAAGTTGCGACTAGTTCTTTTGATCCACTAGCAATATCACAGTTGCCTTTGTCCATTTTGTCCTTTGCCTTCTACTCCATGTGCTTTTTGCTTTGCAGACATTTAGTTCCATGACTATTGCTGCTCCTTCGCTCTTTCTCTACTCCATTTCCATGTTTTTTATTTTTTACTCCTTTGCCAGTGAAGTCATCCTTCTTTATTGTTCTTCATCTATCATCCCTTGTCATTGCCACTTCTCCATCACCATTGCCTTGATCTCCTTCATGGAATTACTTAATGTTTAACCAATATAGTGACTTCGTTATAAGAAAAAGGCTTACAATGTTTGTGAAATGTAAATCTTCTACCTTCATTTAAAATAAGAAGGATTTACATAATAATTAACCAATCATTAGGCACTAACCTACAATCTTAGAGCACATAGATCCAAAAATGTTTTTTGGGTGTTGGCACGTGAGGAGGATGGTTTTGGGAATCTATATGATTGTCGTAACGCTAGTAATCCTTCTACGTGTGAAGGAACATTTTTTAGTTTAAATTGTGAAAATTTTGCATGTTGCATGTACCATAAAATAGATGAATTCAATGACTGCAATTTTATATTGGCTACAATTGGCTCATGTTTGTATGAAATACAATAAATAGAGCTTACTAGAATGAAGCTAAATAAATGAAGGGATTTGATCTCAAGTGTTGCTCACAAGTTATAGCAACGAGCCTTAGCAGATCAACAAACTTTCGACACTTTAGTGTAAATTGTGATCATTGTGTTGTGTATGGCAGGGTATGGGTTATTTATAGATCTTCAAATCTGTTTAAGCATCCTAAAACTCCCTCAACATTTAATACCAGATGTGCTTGACCTCTTTGATCTCCCTTACTATTCAATATAAGGTTTAGAATGGCTGAAACCCATAAAACTTTCAGAAAAATGTTCAATTAAAATACCCAGTGAGACATGTCAGATGATTCAGTAGTGTGATTGGATGCTATAATATTCATATTTTTCCTTATCAAAGACTTATTAAACTATTCATCGGATGACCTGATAGTCTTCTAACAGAGTCCTTGATTCATTTTTGATTTTTCAGAAATTCATTAGATGTTGTAACCGATTATTGGATGCTTATCAAATAGTCTAATAATCATCTAATAGAAGTATACAATTTTTTTATCAATTTATTCATCTTATCAAACTAAATCCTTAGATGATACAATTTGCATCTATTTGATTACCTGACTAATTATTAGTTGGTTCAACAGACCTACTGATAGGCTAATTGAAATTTTTATTTACTTGATCCTTCCTACATGTGTGTCTAATTTTCCTTGTACTCTAGCAGATAGCTGATTGAATGGTTTGATGGGTTCCTTTGTCCAGGATCATTTTTATATTTTGTATTTATACTTTTGTGAGGCTTTTTTAGGCAAGGTCTTGAAGTGTGTAATAGTTGTGAAAATTTTATATAATTGTGATTTTCAAAGATATATCAAATGTATTTATTTTAACCTTAAAAACTATGAATGCATGACATGCAATGGAGTCAACATGAATTTTAGCATGTATTCCTCCAATCTTTGTTTTTGAATTTTGCCTTTTTGTTTCCAAAATTTGGTTTGATAGATTTACCATCATCCTTAAGAAATTTGAGCTTAATGGATCTTCCTTATGATAATTTATTCTCTTGAATGAGTAGTTTCATCAAAATATGCTCAAACCATCTTGAGCTTGTGGAGCTAACAATATTGAGCTTCACATGATAGTTCAAGTGCCTTCAAAAAACAACTTTGTTTTACTTGTGATTAATTAGTTATCTAATTTTACCAATTTTTTTGTGGATTCCTAGAGTGTTTTAGCTACAAGGAAGTTAGAAAGTTTTCCCTTCAAACAAACTTGAGATGAGGGGGTTGTTGACAGAACTTGATTTTGCTCCCTTCAGCATGGTTCATTCATTCATTGGTTTTCCTAGTTTTTTACTGGGATTCGCGATTATCTTCTCTGTACATTAATTCTCCCATGTTTTTTTCATCCAATTATGCCCCGTCTTGTAGCTTTATTTCTGAAAATTCATTGTAATTTTTAGTACAGTGATTGATTTCTATGCATTGCCTTGCATTTTTTTTTCATTTTTGCAATCTAAGCATTGAACATGCAGAACTGAAAGAAAATATGGCATATTCAGCAGACTAGATGCATGCTCTTTTGTGACTAATATTTATGATGAAGGAAACATTGTGAGTATAGTTACAGACTGCTCACCGCATGGAACACATGTTGCTGGTATAGCGGCTGCCTTCCATCCAGAGGTTTTTTTTCTCTCTTTTTTTTTCTTTTGCATTTGAGCCTTTTAATTGCTGTTTTCCCCACAAAAATTATGATTTGGTTAAAAATTTACTGATCTGGTTATTTGATTTACTAATCGCTATGTAGGAGCCATTATTAAATGGTGTTGCTCCTGGTGCTCAATTGATATCCTGTAAAATCGGAGATACAAGAATAGATTCGAAGGCAACTGGGACTGGTTTGACTCGTGCACTGATAGCTGCAGTACAGGTAAATCATTTAGAATAATTTTAGATGACTCCTCTGGTCTTCCACATACTATAAAGAGTAAACACTTCTAAAAGAATGCCAAAGGATATTAAATCAGTTTTATTATACATTTTGGTGCATGGATACTCTATATTGTCTTCAGGATATTGTCTTCGACATGCTATATTGTGGAGTACTGGTACATGTGATACAAAAGAGTGTTCAAGATAAAAATTTCAGAATGATAGTTTTTTCTTTTAAGTTACTGCAAAGCCGTCTTGTAGTTGAAGTTTTCTAGCTATCATATGGGAACTACAATACTAATTAGACCGTTTATGTTCTTTTTAATTGTTAAATGCCACATATATTGTTGGAATTTCTGAACATCTGGCTGCCATATCTAGAAGAATTATTCTGCAATAATCTAGTAGATTTTTTCTTCTATATGGGAAGTTTTTTTGTTGAAAGGTTTTAGTTTTTTTATTAGATAGAAAAGCTAGTTTTTTCACTTTCTTACTTGTTTTTTAAATTCATATGGTTTTGAGGAGAAGAAGGTGGCATGGTGACCTCAACCTCAGCCTTAATGATTACCTTGGAGACAATAGTTGTGTTGACAAACATTGTTTGAAAGGGGTGGTGGCAATAGAAAAGGTGGTTTAAATAAAAAGTTTTCTCATGGTTTTTGATTAGGAGGATAAGGAGTTGTAGTTTTGGTGACCTTTGTTAGAATTGACAGCAATGACCACTAGGCTTAGAGAGAGAGAGAGGATTGGGTGATAATAGGGAGGAAGGTTTGTCATAAAAGAAGAGGAAAATGAGGAGGTCATGAGATAGTGGGCAAGAATTACGGTGTGAGTGTTAGGCTATATCCAAGTCTGTAGAACCAAGCTTGATCACTCTTTTAATAAAAATGTTACGAAACTGAACTTGGATTAGAGACATTGCATTAGTTTTAAGCACCTAATAGAGCAAAGAAGGGACTTTAGCTCCTTTTTGGTTAATGCTTTTCCATCAAGAAAAACTATGGCTTGGTGTACATTATTTAATTTAAAATAATTATATTCCAGCTGTTTTAAAATTTTAGAATACTCTTATTTCAAAAATTATTTGTTTGCTGTTATAATTAAAGGCGTTCTTGTATTGTTTCCATTTGAATTGAACTAGTTATGCATGCTTTTATTCCCTGCATTGGCAATAATAAAATGATCTAGGGATAATTCTTCTTTGTTTCTGTTGTAACAATAACTTTTAAGTATTATGACTTTATTTAAGTTTTACTGGTTTCTCTCTGGACTCTTCTCCTGTTTTGGTTATTTGACGACTTGAGCTGCTTTGTACTAATTCTTTCAGTAGTTATACTTTATTATTTTTGAAGTTATGCTTTCTGATTGTAGCACAAGTGTGATCTCATCAACATGAGTTATGGTGGACCCACTCTGCTTCCTGATTATGGCCGTTTCATCAATCTTGTTAATGAAGTACTTTCCGAAGGGCATTCTTTTAGTCTTATTCTTTGTTGGATATTTCAGGGAATTATTAACTGAAAATATTCATTCACATAGGTTGTAGGAAAACATCGTCTGTTATTTATTGCCAGTGCTGGGAATAATGGACCTGCTTTAAGTACCGTTGGAGCACCTGGTGGCACTAGTTCTAACATAATAGGAGTTGGTGCATATGTTTCCCCCGAAATGGCTGTTGGAGCTCACTCTGTAGTTTACCCACTTCCAGAGGGAATGGAATATACTTGGTATGGTGCTAGCCCTACTATGCTGTGTTAGAACAAAATATTAATTTGATTCATATCAGAATGATAAATGATTTTGTATGGCCACTTCATACAACTCCTTAAACTATGCTTTATGATGTGGATGCCAAACTTTTATGAAGTAATGTTGTGCATGAAAGGAATTTCATAGTCATCATCAAATTTTGAAAGAACGTTGAAGATTCAATTTTGGTTTGTACTATTTATGCAGGAGGTATTGTATTGGGTTGCACTAGATAGCCTTCCCATTATCTTTGCATAGCTACAAATATTTCGATTCTCTGTGGGGCCACTTTGCATATTTAGAGAATGAATGCCAAATACTGATCGATCCCTGCATGTTGTCATTAGTCTTTAATTTAGAATGCACAGAAAGTAATGAATGTGTTGTTTGCAAAGGTGAAAAAAACATTTAATTGCTGCTCTAGTTCTTATAGGTTGGGCTTTTTATAATAAGCTTTAATTTGGCTTATAAATTGTAAGTTCTGTATTTGCATATTGTACTGAGAAAATTTGGGTTTTTGATAGGTCTAGTCGTGGTCCAACTGCTGATGGGGATCTTGGTGTTTGTATTAGTGCACCTGGTGGAGCAGTGGCTCCTGTACCAACATGGACGCTACAAAGCCGTATGTTGAAGGGTGGCACATCGATGGCATCTCCATCTGCTTGTGGTGGAGTTGCTTTAATTGTTAGTGCAATGAAGGTTTGGATGATTCTTGGTTATCAGTGCATTCATCTGACATCCTTTTGGTTGGTCATTCTGTTTATACAATTGCTATTGTTTGCATTGTGAATTATTATTGATGATATCGTGGAATGGTGGCCTTGTTCTTATACCCTTTTCAGGCTGAAGGTATAGTTATTAGCCCTTATACTATAAGGAAAGCACTGGAGAATACAGCAATGCCAATTAGTGACGTGCCTATTGAGAAATTAACCATGGGCCAGGGGGTTATGCAAGTTGATAGGTTAGCTTGCTCTGGTTGCTTAAATCTTATTAGGCTAGCAAACAATTTACAGCATTTTTTTTATTGGTATACAGGGCATATGAATATATTCGGCAGTCTAAAAGCGTCCCATCTGTTTGCTATAAAGTTTTTATCAGGCCATCTGGGAAATCGAGTGAGTCCTCAATTTTGACTTGGATTGAAATAGTAACAGTTGGATAAATGGAAATTCAATTTCTTAAATACTTTTGCTATATTTATCAATTTTTGATGGCTTTAACTGCAATCTGCATAATGTAATTTACCATGAGCCAGGCTAACATTAATCCTACCTCTTAAAAAAGTGCTTTTTTACTAAAAACCATGCCTTAACATTTTCTTGGCTAACTTGAACGTATGATAATCAATATATAATTTCAGGAACTTACCAGTTACTTACTGTAGGTCCGATATCACGAGGAATCTATCTAAGAGGAGGTTGTGCTTGTCAAGAGGTCTCCGAGGTAAGTTGCTATCTTGAGCAAAGGAGAGCATACCCATTATGACACTTGTGACTCCTTAAGAGATTGTTTGAATACTATGATGGATCTTCTCTTAGAATACTGTTGTGAATCTCAACAAATGCTTAAATTATTGAACCAAATCAAATAAATTAAATTCTCATGAAGTATGAGAGCAATGAAATTTTGATGACATCTATTAGTATAATATAAGTGATATTTATATAGTACATTGATTTCCTGATTAGAATTATATGGTAGACAGGTTGAATATGTCACAACATCAAGAGGAGAGTGCTAAAGGTATGATCTAGAGGATATCGGGTTTGATAACAAACATGGTCCTAAAGATCATTCCAATATAAGTCAAATGCACATGGAGCTGTATTCACACTATTCAAATGGTGCTGCAAGCACAACACTAAGAGGAGAGTATATAAGGCAAGATCAATAGGACATCAATCTTTATAACAAACATGGTTCTAGAGGTTTTTTTTACTTTTTATAAATTTTTTATTGCTTTTGGAAAAGTGGAATACAATGCTTGAAGTATGAGAGTTGTATCATCCAAATTTTGGTTTCTCAAATAAGTGGTTTTGCTTTGATCAAGCCTCAAGTCTGAAAATTGGTTGAGGGATTTGATTTTCTTTTAGTAATTAATTGTAAGAGGAAGAACTTGTTAGTTGTGCCAATGCATTTGCCACAATATTAACTTTATAAATATGCTGTAGCTTTGAAGGAATGTGCATCATCATCTCTTTGATCATTTGAATAGTTGTAGTCAATTGTCAAGGAGTTGTGGATTTGTTGTTTAGCATATTGATAATTTCTTTTGAATCCAAGTCAATGGAAGTTGTTGAATACCTGTACCAATACAGAACTGTAAACCTTGAAGAAGAGCCATACTTTCCGCTTTCATGTTGGATTTAATACTGAAGTACAAGTGCCCATTGCTTTCATCGCTTTCATGTTGAATACCTGTAGTTTTGAAGGAATATGCATCATCATCTCTTTGATCATTTGAATGGTTATAATCAATTTCCAAGGAGTTCTGGATTTGTCGTTTAGTATATAGATAATTTCTTTTGAATCTAGTTCAATGAGAAATTGTTGAATACTTGTATTAATACAGAAATATAAACCTTGAAGAAGAGTCATACTTTCTGCTTTCATGTTGGATTTAATACCGAAGTATAAGAAAAGTGCCCATTGCTTTCATCACTTTCATATTGAATACTTGTAGCTTTGAAGGAATGTACATCATCATCTCTTTGATCATTTGAATGGTTGTAATCAATTGCCAAGGAGTTGTGCATTTGCCATTTAGTATATTGATAATTTATTTTAAATATAGTTCAATGAGAAGTTGTTGAATACCTATACTAATACAGAACTGTAAACCTTGAAGAAGAGCCATACTTTCTGCTTTCATGTTGGATTTAATACCGAAGTATAAGGAAAGTACTCATATGATTCTTCCTTTATTATCTTCGAGTACTCTGCCCCCTTCACCCCCTGTAGCCCTTGGGTTCGCTTTTGCTGATCCATCTACATTTAGTTTAAACCTATTAGGAGGTGGTATTGACCAATATGTAATGCAACATTATAGTGCACTTATGAAAGCCCTCTAGCATATCCCTTTCCACCAAAGTATACTCCACTCGACATTTTGTTTCTTGTGCTTTTCATATTTCCTTGCAAATAATGCTCGATAGGAAGTAAATGATTTCACCTCTAGCAGTTATCTTGTTGCCATAATTCCACCAATATTGAAGCATGCCTTGAAAAGAATTGCAGTTTGAAAATAGGTTCTTTAAATTTGCTGCAAAGTGTTGCCAAACTTGTCTCGACCTTTTGCAGCCAACTAATGCATGATCCATAGTATCAACCACTACACAATGATGGCATTTGGAGGGAAGCTGGAAACCAAATCTGCACAATGTTTCTAGGAAGTGGAGAAAGCTTTTGAGTAACTTCCAAGAGAATAGTGAGATTTTGGGTAGAAGCCGCTCATTCCAAATATGTGTTATGGAGCCAATATGATCTCTTTTTTTCGTAATTAAGCTCTAAGCTGAAGAAGTAGTGAATTTCCCATTGTTTGTGAAGGACCAACGTTTGCATTGCTCTTCCCCTGTCAACACTGTATGTTGTTCCACATTGCTACGTGCTTGCTGGATTCTTTTTGATGTATTAGATGTTCCCCATCCACTTATTTTGCCCTTGTATTTGGATTGCATGAGTTTTGCCCATAAGCTGTTCCTTATATTGAAGTCCCAACAAAGTTTATTGTTGAATTGCAATTTTACCATTTATTTTGTCCAGCAGCAACTATGTTTTTTTTTTTGTTGTTGGACAGGTTATAACAGAAATATGTTAATGTTAACTTGCCATCCAATTTCCTTGATGACCAGATTTGATGGGTTGCAGGGTAATGTTTTGAGCATAGAATTAGACTTTTTTGCCACATTGATCCATAGGCTTGATTTTTCTTCAAATTACTTGATGAGAATATTAAAATTGTGTATTGACTTATCCTTTCTAGTGAAGATAATAATGTCATCTGCAAAACTCAGATGTAATACATTAATGTTGCCTGTAGGTAAAACAAGTGGATGGATCTTGTCATTATTTTGTAGATTATTGAGTCTCTTGGTGAAGGCATCCATTGCTAGAATAATGATAATGGGGACTTGCTTCACCTCCCATGAGGCTTGAAAAAAAATCCCTTGCATCCACCATTTATGACACTGGGAAAAAAGCTATAATGTAGAATATTCATAATCAGTTTGATAATATGACTTTCAAATCCAAAAATGTAGAGCATTGAGAAGAAATTCTAAATGAGACAATCAAAAGAACTTTGCATATCAATTTTGATGACACAGTTGTATCCATGGGTTCTTTGGTTGAGAGATTCTAGCATTTCTTGAGTGATTAATAAATTGTCATGTGCACCTCTACCCTTGATGAAACAAGCTTGTTCTGAAAAATAATTGTGTATAAATTACTTTATCTTTTGAGCAATCAATTTGGAGAATTTTTTCTCAATACACGTGCTGAAACAAATCAGTAAAAAAAATCTGCAATTTGGGATGAGTTTTACTTTTTTGGGATTAGAACAATGTTTGCTAGCAAGACTTCTTGGTAGTGAAGTACCTGTTAAAAAATCTTTTGTTGTTATAAGAATGTCTTTTCTAACAATGTCTCAACAATGATAAAAAAAAGAATCAGTGAAACCATCTGAACTCGAGGCACTAGTTTTATCTATATTTGTAACATTATTTTTGAGCTCCTCTTGTGTTACCTTTATCATTAACCCAAGCCACTATGGAACATGCATTGGAGGGTCTTACTTGAGTAGCTACTACTCCTTTCATTTGGAAAACTCTTGTGGTTCTCATAAATAGAACTGTAAAGAGGGTTGGGGAGGAGATTGATAGGGTGTTGACTGGCAAAAATAGGAGTTATTAAGAATAGTTCTTTCTTAAGACTATGATGTGTCCCACTAAGATAATCAAATATAGAGGTTCCTACATTGGGTCCAAGGTCAACTCTTACTCTACCTAAGTGAATTATGCATCAAGTGGAGTTGGTTCAAGGTGGGTTGTTAACTTTTGAAAGAAAATCATGACCACATGTGTGAACTTGCTCATGAGGTACAGAGTTTGCTAGAGCTTTTCACTTGGGCTAGAATCTATTTTGTATAAGTGGAGATGGAACCGAAGTAAGACCAAATATTTTTGAGACAATCAAACTTTTATTTCTTCATCTTTCTTGGAGCTCTCTAATTCCTATAAGAATTTTGTTGTCTTAATAGAGAAGAGTGTAGAGGCCTTTGTCTGTCTCAAGAGAAGAACTTATAGTCGGTCAATAAGAACTTCGTATTGATCTAGTTGATCCAGGGTACTCTCAACATGCTCAAGTTGTAGCTGGAGGAATACTTGAACATGGCTATCATGGATAAAGTTAAGGGCTATAGAGAGATTAAGGTTTTGTCACCATGGTGGTGATGCTCATTAGTCAAACAAGATTGTAGCATTTGTCTATTAAAAATGATGGACGTCTTTGTCAAACTTTTAGTTGTTGACCTTTTGTGGTTCGACATAGATAGGATCTTGAGTTATTCTAGTGCAAGATCCATGAGCTATTGGAGTGAGAGGGCTTTGACACCATGATTAATAGCCCTTGGAGAAACTCCTGCTTGCTCTTTTTTGTGTTTTTGTTTTTTTTTCTTTATTTTGATTTATAATTTTTTTTTACTTATCATCAATAAAAGATCATACATATTTCTTTCTCATGTTACATTCAGCTTATGTCTGATTCTTTTTGAGATTTTAACCGTTTGATAGACTTTAACAATCTTTTAATCGTTTGATAGACTTTAACTTTGCTGCTCTACACATGTTCTAATAATAGATCATCTAGTATTTATATAGCATTTTTTGCATAAGTAATTAAGAGGAGCTTCATGGAATTTCACGGTATTCATAGTTTTCAAAGCAAGAAGCTCAAGAATACTTAAAGACTGTGGAGGAACTATCAAAGCTTGTTTGATGACTGTGCATGAACTTTGTGGAACTTCAAGTTGCTTATAGTTTTTTAAGTAAGAAGCTCAAGAATGCTTAAAGATTGTGGTGGAACTATTGAAACTTGCTTGATGACTATGCGTGAACTTCATGGAACATCAAGATGCTTATAACTTTCAAATCAAGAAGCTTAGGGATGCTTAAAGGTTATAGAGGAACTATTAAAGCTTGCTCGATGATTATGCATGATCCTTTGGAAGCAAAGATGACAAACATAAATTGAAAAAGCTTGATGACTATGCATGAACTTCATGGAACTTCAAACTGCTTATAGCTTTCAAAGTCAAAAGCTCAAGAATTCTTAAAGATTGGAACTATTGAAGCTTGCTTGATGACTATGCATGAACTTCATGGAATGTCAAGATGCTTATAACTTTCAAAGCAAGAAGCTCAAGGATGCCTAAAGGTTTTAGAGGAACTATTAAAGCTTCCTTGATGACTATGCATGAACCTTAGGAAGTAAAGATGACAAGCATAAATTTAAAATGCTTGAACTTCGTGGAACTTCAAGCTGCTTATAGCTTACAAAGTAAGAAGCTTAAGAATGCTCAAAAATTGTAGTGGAACTATTGAAGCTTGCTTTATGACTATTCATGAACTTCATGGAATGTCGAGATGCTTATAACTTTCAAAGCAAGAAGCTCAAGGATGCTTAAAGGTTATTGAGGAACTATTAAAGCTTCCTTGATGACTATGCATGAACCTCTGGAAGCAATGTTGATAAACATAAATTTAAAAAGATCAATTTTGGGAGGTAGCTTATGTGATTAATTTTATGTGAAATTGATCTAATATTGACTCATTAAATATCATGCATACATTTTGTTTTAATGTTAAAAAAGTAACTTTTAGCTTACATTTGAAAATTATAATGTACATTCACTTAGAGACTTAGACTAGACTAATTTTACGTATCATATTGTTAAAATTGATTAAGGTTCATTGGTGAATGGACCTATTGTATTGTTTGATTAGTATTTCAATGATCAACAAACTTAATAAGCATGAAGGATCTAATTGTTGGAGGATTTAGTAGGTCCATTGGACTTTTTGATAGCTATTATGATGATTGTTTGATAAGGATTATATCGTCCAATGCCATAATCTGATTAATTGAGTCTAATGATAAAAATTGTTGGTAATTTTTGTAAATTTATCTTGAGCTTTTATAGCTGAATTATTGGACCATACAATAGACAGTTTGATAAGTTAGTGAAAAATCGAAGTCTTTGTTGGAAGCTTTTTGAATCATTCGATGACCACTATGATGAATCTGACATACTAAAGTTAATGAATAATAGATCGTTTGATCCAGTCAATTGATTGTTTGCTGGAGTATTATAGTTAAAAATATGAATGTTGTTCTAAACGTTTGAGAAGTTTTAACCAATGTAAATGTTAGTTTGAATGTTGCAATGATTAGGAGAAGCCAGGGGATGCATAGCTTTAATGTTGATCAAGTTTAGGAGTGTCTTAACAACTTGGAAAGTCTATAAATGAGATAATTTCATACAACACGAAAGAAATACTTCACTTGATATTCTAAATTGCTAGAAAAGAATTGATCTGTTAAGGTGAGGTATTAGAGAAGGTTTCAAGTTGAAGTTACATCCTTTTAACTTTGAGTTTATAAGATTTAATATTGCATTTCAGATTCATTTCACGAATCAATATTTTATAAATATAGGGCAACTTGTAAAAATGCTATTGTGAGAGTTTTTATGAATTTTTTTGTGTAAATATTGGAAAGGTCTACTTTGGCTGTTAAGAGTGTGGAAGTGAGATATAGCCTATTTTCGAGGTTTGGTCTGAGGATGAGGGACCTACTTTGAGACCTTTTATGGAGGTGATGAGGTTAAGTCTTAACCTCAAGAAAACAGATTCGGTTGTAAATGATTTCTCCTTCAGTTGTTTCGAAGGAGTGGGAGAGGAAAAAAGAGAATATACTCAAGTCAAGTTTAGTAGGGATGGATGTAGGCTCATTTTGAGAAGGGCTTAACCACCTAAAAAATTGAAGTCTTCCTTTCTTTTCTATGCTTTAATTTCTACACTTATTCTTTTGCTGTCCATTGAATGTTTTATCTTCTATGTTGTGAATTTGAGTTTGATTTTGATGTTTTGATTTGCAAAAATTAATACTCAATTCATAACCCTCCCCGTCTCTTTGAGTGTGCCATTGGCCAACATTGCTTATGGTCCTTACTAGTCTTCTTTTAATCTGATGCAATGGCTACAGATGTTGTTGGTCCAAGAGATGTTGTTTCATCTTCCATTTGCATTTATAATAGGTGCCCAAAATGGGTTTAAAAGTTTTCTTGTTTTTATTGGCGTTTCTTTGCTTTTCTTCCCATTCCTGCACTTGATTTCTTTTTCCCTTAGAAAAATAATGTATCCTGCGGAGATAACTCCAAAGGAATCCAGATTTGTAGTCTTAGACTTTAGTGGACCTAAATAAATCGACATACAAGTGCTTGTAAAGGATACGTTCGGCATCTCTTTTTAACCTATATGCTTGAACTCGTGGATTGGCAACTTTACTGGATGATAGATTGAAACTGGTTCAAGTTTTCATGATTTTCTGGTGCATGTCTTCATTTCTTTGCATATTTGAATAATGTGTGTGAATATTAGGATTGGTTTTTGGTTCTATAATATGATCCATATTTCGTCTTGTTTAATTTATTGTTGCTTTAATTGGAGGAAAACTTTTCTCTTTCTAATACACCACTGCAATAGCTTGAGAGTGCAATTTACATTTGATTGCTGCGGTTGTTATCAAAATATCTTTGACAATTAGCTATATGGTATCCGTCAGTGGACAATCAAAGTAGTACCAATATTCCATGAGGATGCAAGTTACCTTGAGGAAGTGGTTCCATTTGAAGAGTTCATGCAATTACAGTCAACTGAAAAGATGGTCGCTCAAGCTCCTGAATATCTCTTGCTAACAAACAATGGGCGTAGTTTCAAGTTAGTATGCTTTTTAATCAAACATTTTTCTTTTTCTTATATGGTTAATTACATTCAATTTGTTGCCATAATTTATAGCTCGTATTTTTTTATTTTTTGGCTGTGCTTGTTTACAAGACACAATTTGCATTTGTCGACGAATGTTCCAGTAGGGTCATGTTAATATACTACGAATAGTGCTGTTATTTATTATACATGATACTGCAAGTAATGCATGCTTGAATAAAATGTTATGTAACTCCATGATATCTTTTTTTTTTTTTAAATTTCTAATGAAGTTGTAGTTGAAGGTGAAGTTCATCTTTGTTATAGTTGTGATCTATGTTGATCTCCATCTTTTGTTTTATGAAATACATCATATTAAAAAACCTGGAGTTTTCAAAATTCTTGTTCTCTATCTCTTGTGTGGTGTTGTCCTATTTCTCTCCAAAGCAAATACTATGGTGACCATGCGGAAATGATGCATAAAGAAATGCCAAATCTGAAATTGCAATAAACGTGACTCAAATTTAGAAAGTTGAGCATTTAAAAGTTTAAGCATAATAAATACCGGTTATATCTGATACAATGTACAACAGGAAAATGTTTCTCTGTAACCTTTTAAAGAACCAGGCATTGGTGAAAAAATGAAGGTTCATTTTAAGAAGAAGCCACAAGTGCAAGGAGCTTACCTAATGCTTACATCCATCAAATGAGCGAGAGCTTATGCACTCTCTGTGCTTTACATTGTACAAAATTTTTCATTTTATTATCTAAACAATTGTTTCTATTGCGACATAAAAAAATTCAAAAGGTTGTTGTATCATTCAAGCAGAATGCTCAACTCAACCCAGTAGTTGAAAATTTTAGAATTCTGTTTGGCTCTAGTGTTGTAGTTGTAATGGTGTAGAACATTATTAGATGTGTACTAATGGTATTCAAGAATGTGCCTGAATAATCTAATTGATATGCTATAATATGAAAGGTTTAATAATGTGGTTTTAGGTGGTTGCACACACTCAATGATGGATTCTTCATCGAAGTGGCAAGTAGTGTCATTGAAAATAGGTTTGTTTGGTCAAATATTCTCAAAATTAAATAATATAATGATAAGAACGGGAAGGCTTGGAAAGATGGATGGGGACAACCTCTACTTGGCTTGTTGTCTCTAAACTCTTTGCTTAGAGTCAGACAATTGTAATATGCAGATTGGGGCTGGTAAGTAATTTTGATTTTGGGCTGAAGAATGATTGAGAGTGAATTTGCTGAACTTTGTTGTTAAAAAAGTTCCGATGGGGTTACTGGATATTAGAGTGATTGGATTTGTTGGAAGCTACAAAAGGAAAGTTAAGATAGGCTATTCACCATGTGGTTGTCTTATGATCTGCAGCTTTTGATGAACATGAATGCAAAAGTATGGGGCTATAGACTGATACTTCATTTTCTAAGTGGTGCATGATAGGCTAAGCACCAACAGCTGGCCAAATAGATTCTTGTTGGGGTAGCCTGTTACACATCATGCAGAAGACATGAAAACATATCATTATATTTCCTTGGGAACTATATTTTTGTCAAAGGAGTTTGTTTAAGGCTTATTCCATCTTTTAGGTGTGCATTTTTGACGCATGATAGAACAAGTTGAGCAAGAAAAAACTTGGGTGGAAGAATTGATGGAAGGCCTGGTGAGATTAAGAACAAAAGAGTGTGAACTATTAGTGAGAATACTAAATTTGGAAACTGGGATGCTGATTGGCCACCACTAGAGGATGGATATTTTTAGTTCAATGCTATTGTATTCTTTTTTTATTGATCAAAATATGCTGTTCTTCGAGGTCTTCAGCAATACTGGCAGAGCTTTTGTATTGGTTATGGAAATCACGTTTAGTTTTGAAGCAAAGTTTATGGGCAATGAAGTTGTGTTTGGATTTAGCATGGCAAAAAGATGTCAATAATATGATTGATGGGAAGATTGCTTAAAATTTATCAATCTCTTAAAGGGGGCTTAAGGAAGTGCGAATTTCCTTGGTTATTACTCTTCTTTTGTTCTCAAATGGAATGGAAATTGGTGATCTTGGTGGACCATGAAGTTTGGAAGTCAATTTTGAAGTGAATGTAATTGAAAAAATAGCTCTTATTTTGGAAAATAGATGCTTGACGGTTTATTAATGCCCTTCGTTACATTCATTGCATGTGATTAAAGATTCACAATTATGCGACCATTTGCAAGTCAAATTATCTGTAGGTTTTTTTCTATTTTTTTGTTTATTTTTATGTGTTGGGTTTTGTATCTTGAAATTTTATTTGTTTTTTTTTTCTTGTTTCTTAGCTATATTTATTTTTTGAAAGATTAGTTTCCAAATATAGAAGGATTGGTTATTGTGATTTATTATAAAAGACAATGCTGAGTATGATGAATAAGAGTGAATATCATTGTTTTGTTTCTTTTTCTTGGTTTTTATGGTATTATTTTTGGTTGCTGTAAATATCTTCCCCACCATTGTGTATGGAATAGCAAACTCTGCATCATCCATATTGGAATAATTCGATATTCTATTTCTCCAACCCACAATTATCTGTTGTATCTAGTAATCGCAAAATCCCCTCAATCCAAAATCATTTGTTATAAATTGGAAGAGAATTTCAGATGATGATATTAATTAGGGTTTGTGGTGATCAAGGGTAGAGAAAAGATCAGAAATTTAACTGTAGAAATGGAGTCATATATGAGAAGCAGAGAATCTGATTTGATGACATGGTTAATAAATAAATAAATTTAATGGAGCAAAGGATTGGATGCCTGTACCTGTTCAATCAAATGACAAAAGAAGTATGGGATGCACTAAAAGAGATGTATTCAGCCATTGAAAATGTATTATAAAGTTTTAAAGTTCATTCAATGATTTGAAAGAGATTTTTGTTTCTTTCAATGGATCTGTATACACAAAAGAGAGGGGAGATTGATCTGAAGTCTAATTTACTTAGAGTAAAATGATTTGAGATTTAAAGGTCAGTTCTTAAAAAAGATGTAATCACTCTTCAATGTATTTAAACTTGACATGGTTTTATTTTTACTAAAACCTAAGATCTTTGTATGGAGTTCCTATACGACACAAATACTGTTCTATATGTTTTGGATAACTTCCATCCAAATCTCTTACAGAAATATCTTGATAACTCTTGCCAAGTTAAATTCATAAAAGTTTTACATTAGTTATTTTGCATACACTAGATAATATGATCATATAATAGGACTTAAGACTCATTATACAATTCAATTACTACAATTTTGCTGCTAAAAATGCAGATTTTAGAAACATACGATATGTTTTTTAAAAGTTTTTCTAAGCTTATAAATTGTATTGCATATTCATTATCAAACTCTAATATGAAAAAAAAAAACTTACATACTAAAAAATAAATCAATCATAGTGATAAACAAAAATCTAGTTTCAATGTAAACAACATAGATTAGGCACCTTATTTAATTAAAAGAGAAGGGTGAAGAAAAGAGAGAAAAAAGAGTCAGTAGGGTTATAATGCAAGACGCAAAACAATGCAAAGGTGAAAGAAGTACCTACTTGTGGAGAGCAAGACGGAGATAGTGAGTAGTGAAACTAATGGGGATGGGTTGAACCATTTTTTAGATAGAAGATATTGATGTTATGGATAAGACAATCAAGGCCGACAACTACAAAAAATTGGTGATAATAGTGACGCTGGTTTTGTAATTATCAATTTTGAGAAAAAACTTTATAGAGTACAATAGATATTCACAAAAATGACATTAGAAAGAGAACTTTTGTACTTTAACCCAAGCCCTACTTGAATGGTAAAGGAAATTACGACATGTATTTCTTCTTCGAATTGAAACTATTCTGTTGGCAATGAGCTACGAGAAAGATGTAACAAGTAAAGGAATGAGAAAAATTTGAGGGTTTAGTTATTACAGCCTTTTTAGTATGTTCTATACAGCAGTACAATTGGAAGAACTGCTAGCTAATTGTGAAGGTATAAACCTTTTTTGGGCTGAAACAATTTGGTATCTTTTTGGTTTGAGTGACTTGTGCATATTTTTCTTGAGCCTTAGGTTTGCAGGAAAGGCATGGTTTTGCATCCAGACATCTTTACCCATTTATATCACTTAAGCATATTAATCCAATATCAAACAAATTCAATAGGAAAAAATAGAAATTTTAGAGTCATGGAAGAGGTATTACTTTGTAATTTGATGTTTCTCATAGAGCTCAACTTTTATAACTTTCACAACTTTCACTAAAAACGATTAGTATGTGAGCATATTAATCAACTAATGGACAATGAAAAATGGGTGATTAGTAATGATAAAACTGGTATGGGGACAAAATGGTGAAGCAGCCCAAATATTAGCCACTTTTACAGATTCATATACATAAATGTATAGTGCTTGATCTGGTATAAGTTACCTTCTCTAACTTACATATTGAAATGTGGTATTAATATTATGAAATATTTTACCAATATATAAGACACGTGATTGTTTTTCTTCAATGCTTTTCATATATATATATATATATATATTATTCTGCACTTAAATTTGACTGATCGTGATGCTAATGTATTCAGAATATCAATGTGCAGACTATGTTTGCACTACTTGATTAAGAAAGTATTCATATTGTAATGCTCAATCTTCTTATTCCGATATCAGAAAAACAAAATTGAAAATTACTGAATTTCCTAAGCAATTGTTGTTTTACATGCTAACTTTATTATTCCATTTTACTTTTTGTTTCAGCATTGTTGTGGATCCAACCAATCTTAGTAATGGTTTGCACTATTATGAGGTTTATGGAGTAGACTTTAAAGCTCCATGGCGGGGGCCTCTTTTTAGAGTGCCCATTACTATTGTAAAGCCCATTAGTCCTGTTGGCCAGCCTCCACTGGTCTCATTTTTGGATGTGGCTTTTCTACCAGGTATCATTCTAATGTAAAAACCCATTTAAAGAGCATGCAAATAAACTGTCATTTTAAATCAGATATTCTTTGACTAAATGAAACTCTCTTTCTATTATGTAAGGTTGCACATGCAAAATTTATTTCTTTTGTGTTGCTTCATTGTAAACTTTCTTTTCATTTCTACCAAGTTCTAGTTAGTTTGCTCTTATGTGTCTCAATAGTTGATTATGTTGAAGGAAGATATAATAAATTAAAATTGTTGCAGTTTTCATTTTAAATTGGTTGTTTTTCATGTAAACTAGTGATACTTAGCCAAGGAGTCACACCTGAAACCTTTGGCTAGGTCTCCAATTGATGTCATTAGCATATTGAGCTCTCCTTAATGAGAGCCAAGTATATTAAATGATTATTCAAATTTGATATGGGGGCAGGGACCATTTTCCCTTCCTATGCAGGTAAGTGATATCTCAAATTTGATATGGGGGCTTTGTATGTTCAATGCAGCTTCTTGGGATAGGCTAAACCAAATAGGTCTTAATTCCACTTGCCAAGCTCTTCACAATTTTGCATCTTTTTAAGAAATCCATTCACAATAGCTTACGATTCAGTAGCTTATTGTTGCCATTTCTTGTCACTATTTGATATTTTCGAAAAGGCTGCATGAACTTCTTGTTTTGCTTAAGGATTGGAGTTGCCCAAAACCATGCTGTTGAATCTACATTGACTAGAAATAGGCTCGAGGACATGATGGTGTGGCTAGATCATGTTGAATGGTTGCTATATCATGACCTTATTCTGCCATCAGTAAGGAGGTGCTTATCAAAATTGAGGACTCTCTTGTTGAGAAGCCACCTGTAAAGGAAAATGTTGGGTTGAGATGGAGGACTTCAAATTCTCATTGTCGAGGTTTTCTCTTTTGATGCTCCCAAGAGGAAAAGTTTGAAGTCCTTCTATGTTAGGGTATTGAATCTTTATATTGTCTTAAAGATTCTCCATTATAAGCTAATACATCCTCTTGAGAATCTAGTACTCAATTTTTCTTAATGGTTCTATTTTCTTTAAATCCCTCGTTTTCGCTTCCATGGAAGCTCCTTGATCCCTTAGAATTAGCACTTCTTTTATTTTTGATGAGAGGCTGCAACCTATTTTATTATTAAATTAGGTTCGATCATACATAATATCTTACTCCAAGATGCAAGAGAATTTGGTGGGAAGGGGCATTACTTTAATTTTTAATTTAATCACTAATAGAAACAAATTTAGCGACTTGGTTGACCACACAATTCCCGTCTAAAAACAGGAATAAACCAAAAGTCACAGTGACTTTGGATAGCTATGAACATGGGAAAGAATGTTTGGGACTTATTAGGCTCGAAGAAGCAACTGTTGATGTGCTGCATAATGGAGTCACTTTTAAAGCAAACAACGGGAAAGCATAGTAAGAGAGAGATGACAAGGGAAATAGTCTCATGTAGCATGCTCTTCTCCATCACCAAGGGAGCAACGAAAAAGCTTCCCTTCCGCAAGCAAGAATGAGAGAATTATCTTGGATGGTGATCTCAATGCTTGCACAACCACATATGGAAGTAGTCCCATCACAATTTAAGCACGACTAGATGCGAAAGTAGTGCCATCTCAATTCACTTTGATTTAGCTAAATGTTGGGGGAGTAGCCACCGAGAAGGGGTTTCACATGGGCCAAAGTGGTCCGGAAGCTCATAGAGGTCATGCCATCGAGGAGTCTGCTAGACGACCTCTAAATATTTACTTTCACTTAAGATGATGTGCTAAGATAAGGCTAAGCATCTTTTACACAATTTTGATTTTGCCAATGGTGGTAGAGGGTAATAATTTTAAGAATGGCATTGGTGTTGCAAATAAAGAGCTTATGAAGGGACTAAATTGAGGACCAACTGGGTCGATTGGGGAAGAGCAAAATAAAGAGCAATCTCACCTAGAAGCGGTGATATAGAGCATAGTTTGGAAATTCAGCCATTAGGTAGCCCAAAGGACAAGAATAGGAACGGCCAATCCCTTGCACCTTAAGCTAAGAAAATGTGTGGAGCACCTCAAGATGAAGCTTGCATGGAAAAGCCTAGATCTTGGGAGGAGCACACTGCCACTAAACCTAGGGGCCCCAAGCAAGCCATGGGAATGGGAGGCTTTGCAAGCCATGTGGGACCAGAATGTCTCTAATGAAGTTAATCACAAATGCCACTAAGATGCAATGCCCCAACTCACTAAATTGGAGCCTAAACATAGCGCAATCCCATCCTCCTTGATTCTAAAGGAGCCCTGTCATTGAATTGGGAAGAGGGAAATCTATGTTGACAAAGGTTGTCGACTGAGAGATAAGAAGCTGCCCAATCCACTCGCTCTTCGCGGTAGAACACCTCGCCCCATTGTCCATTAGCTAAATAGTGTGGTGGTGGATAAGATCGCTTGCAGAAGAAAGGAGCTTTCAAGCAACAAAATCCTTTTATCAAATTTGAAAGGAAGGAGAATGCCCTTATACTTGGCTTGGAGGCTTGGAATCCAAAGCAAGTCATTTTCAAAAAGAAATTATCTAGTATGTTGAGCCATAAGCATATGACACCACTTCCTCAAATGATGAATCCCTAGCTTATTATTCCCCTTAGGCCTTGCAAAATGTGCCTAAGATAGAAGATGCATGGAAATCGAAGAGATGCTCTCTCATTTGACAAAGGATCTGATCAAGAGCTCAATGGAGGAAAGCAAACCAATTGAAATGAGGGTGACATGTAGAACACTAGAATAGAGTTAATTGACACCATTATGATAGTTGAGGAAAGACAACATCCCCTTAACTCAGGATCTCTCAGAGATAGAGAGTGTAAGATAGTTGAACTCTTTAGATTTACGACACTTCGAATTGATTGAGGTACCCTGGTGCTTGATCAAGCTAGCTTAGTGCATCCTCAGTTTTCTGGCAATCATCCTCCATTGATGTAGCACAAAACCTTTATTGAAGAATATAAAAGGCTTTTTTGTGTCACCAATTGGCTAGATGCGAAGGCGTAGGTATCAAGAATATGTTAGATGTCTAAGATAGCTACAGTAGTAGTAGACCCAAAAAGAAAGATATCATTAGCAGACCGAAGGTGCAAAACTAGGAGGCCAGGAGAGAATGCCCAACAACTTCCTTCGAGTGATACTCAGGTGGATAATTCTTGATAAATATTTGAGCATAGGATAAAAAGGTATGGAGAGAGCTGACAGCTTTGTTTGAGACCATAGGAAGCAGATATCTAAGGTAATTGCTTGCCATCAAATAACAATACATTCCTATAGGCCGTGTTGCATGCTTGAACCTCATAACACCAAATATTAGGAAATTCAATAAATTGGAGTATAGATCACATAAAGTCCCAATGGATTTTATTGTAGACTTGCACCATATCCACCTTGATCACTATCATGTTGTGCCATGAAACAATTGTTGGTAATGGATTGAACCTGAACAAAATCCTAGTGCTCAACGAAGATAAGCCTTGCACCATCTTATAGATAGAGTTGCAAAATTTAATGAGTTGAAATTGGTTGGGCTAGGTTACCTCTAGGACATTGGGCATTAGAACCATTAAGGTTGCCATCTAGAAGGCATCTGATCAGACGAGAAAACCTTTTCAAAAAACTTGATAACATCCTGTTGAACGATGTTCTGATGAATGGGAGCTAGTTTGGGCTTAGAGAGGGATAACTCTATGGATCTCAAAGTGGGTGATGTGGTGGCAAGTGCTATGGCATGAGAGTCAAATAATATGGCGTTTGAGGGCAAAAGGATTGAAGGAGAGATAAGGGGGAGTTTTGAGCATACCTTTAAGGGAAGAAATAAAGGCATATGAGGGGTCTGACAAGCTATTGACCACTAAGTTGTGCCTATGGCTAGTGACCATCCTAGGAAAGAAAGTCATGTTCTTTTCCCCAAGCATTAATCATGAGATATTAGCATGCTATCACTTCCACACCTTAGTTTTGGAACGATGGTTATGATAATTGAGGAAGGGGCCTAGGAGAAGCTCATGTTCACCTTGGTTAGAACCAACCAAGCTATGATTCTTGGAGTTATAACTTTGCAATAGATTGCTTAAGCTGACAATTAGAAGGGGCAATATTGTCAAATTGGGAACAATGAAGAACACAAAGAGTCTTGAAAAGCTTAATGGACAAGTAGGTAGGTGGAGATCCCCTCATGGGCTGGCTCTTGATAGTTGTAGTAATATTAGCCATGTCATCAGAGGACACTTAGACAACCTCAAATTTTCATGTTCTTGTAGTACCAAATTGGAGCTCTCGTTTATCAATAGTTAAGGGGCAGTCGTTGGAACCAATATTGGTAATGTGCTTTACAATTGACCTACAGAAGAAATGAAGCCCGTTAGAATTAAGATAGCACTTATCCTATTTTTGGAAGATTTGAAGAGGCTTAGGGTGATTGTAGGTGTATGGAGGTTTAGAAAAAGCAAGATCATGAAGATCAATATCATTTGTAAAGCTAACAAACTCAGTTTTTGATCAAATTGAAAGGACTTGCTTTCCTTCTCCTCTTGAGTGATGATGATATTGAAGTCCTTAATGACTAGGATTGGCATATCGAAGAATTTGTAAATTTAGGATTAGTTTCACCCCACTTCAAAAAATTTTGAAAAGATCCTCAACATAAAGATAAGTAATAGTGATCATCATTAGATCCAGAAGGTGACAATTTTTATGTTATCAAGCTAGATGGAATGGTGTGCCTGGTGATTACATATCCAATTTTGTCATCATTGGGAACTAGGTGTAAGTAGGTACTGAAAAAATAAGGTCATTAAGATTGTTACCACTAATAATGCTAACAAAAGTCTCAACTTTTTGATCAAGTTGAAAGGGCTTGCTTCACTTCGTCTCTTGAGTGATGATGATGTTGAAGTTCCCAACGATTAGCATATAGGCATTTCGAAGAATTAGTAAATCTTGGATTAGCTTCGCCTCATTTCAAAAAATTTTGAAAGGATCCTCAATAGAAGGTCATTAGTAATGATGATCATAGATCCTGGAGGTGACAAAATTCTTGCTTGGAGACTACGTATCCAATTTTGTCGCAATTGGATTGGATCCAAAGATATGAATGTGAGGATCAACCAAAATTTGCAAACTCATAGCAATTTCACATAGAACACGTTGACCATGTGTTGTACCTTTGAAGATTTACTAAATCATCCTTGGTAGACCATATTCATATGAACATTATGTTGTTTACAATCAAGGCAAGAAAAAGTAGACTTTTACCTAGGATTTTTTCTCCTAAAATGTACATGGTAGCAAGACCCATCCATTGATGAAGCTAGATGATGTTGGATAACTGAAGCTCATGACGAACGCTTGTTCTTGATTCAATTTTTGTTTAATCACTTGAGAACACAAGCAAATAAGAACAGCAACAAATCCCAAATGGCCACATGGATTCCAAGAAAAGTGCTAGAGCCATCTTAGTTGCTAAAAGAGCATAATGACTTGGGCAAGAGGATAAAAACAGTAACTTAAAAGTTAACATAGATGATGAATAGCTGGAAAGGCATTTGAAGCGACCCAACACCAAATGTGGGAAGAATCACAGAAATTGTGAAAGGAGCTGGAAGAAGTATATGCATATTCAGATTCTTATACTTCGATTATTACTTATAGGAGTGAATCTTTCATTTGAAACAGGGATCCATGATCAAAAGATTGGTCATACAAGATTGTACATGATAGCCAACATTGCTATGGAATTATTTTAAAGCGTACTACAAAAAAAAAAACTTGAAAACACAGTTTTCTATGTTATGAAGTTTATTTGAGAATTTAGTTCTATTTGTTTGCATGTCCTAAGTTGTTTGAACCTTTCAATTCAGCCCAAATTGACCAATGCCAAAGAAGAATTGACAAGGTGCTTGTACTGTTTGGCCACATCGACAAATCGACTGAAAGACAAATTGATCAAAAGGCTTGGACCATTGTTGACTCATAGCTTTTTGTTATTTGGGCATATTCAAAAATCAATTAAAGCTCAAAATTTAGTGGATGTGAAATATGGTTCCAAGTTTCGGAATTTTGCAAGAAAAGGAAAATCTGGTTGGGCAAATTTATTCTTTACTATTTGGGATGAATAGAATGATGGAGAATTAATTCCTTGGTCTTGTGTTGGATATTTAATTTTTGTAGATTTCCTATTTAGAATAATTTGCATGACTATGAGGAGATTTGGTTTTCATGAGGGGTTTCTCCCACCTGGGGATATAATGGATTTGGTGGGTTTTGGGGAAATCAATGGAGTCTTAGGAGAAAGGATTGTTGTAAAACAAATTTAGAAAAAGTTTTTCATGGCCTAACTCTTCTTTGTTCTCTTTTATGAATGTTTCAAGCTTATAAGTGTGGGAAGTTTGGACAGATCAATTAGTTTACCATAGTTATATTTTGCTTTGCTGTACTTTAATTTTCTTTGTTTTAAGTTTCAGCTTTTAGTTAGTATTCTATACTTTAATGCATAATGTATTCATTATTTTGTTTGGACTTACAACTTCTTTGTTTCCTTTAGAGGCCATTGCCTCAAATAATATAGATATCAATCTTCTCATTTCTTTAAGGGTGAGATACCTTATCCTATCTACTACCTTTTCATCTATCAAGGCATTTTGAATTACTTTATGACTTAAAATAAAATTTAGATTGTTTAGATGGCAAGTTTTGCATTTGGCTAGTTATGATCTTTAAGAGCAGCAAATGATTATTTTCTTGTGGGAATATGGATTATGTGGATTACAAAGATAGATTAATAACTTGAAAGATTGCAAAGTCATTAGAAGAGAATGTTTGTGTTGATCCAAAAGCCTACTTTAATTGAGCTAAATGAAGGAGAAGTTTACATTGTTGAGTAGAAAGAACGAAGCTTGAGATCCTTAGAGCTCTTGATGACTAAGGAAGAAGTTAGGGAGAAGAGAGTCCTTTATTATGAAAATTATTATGAATGAAAGAAGAAAGTAACCTTTTGGCATGATAGATTTAACTTTTCTCTTTATGCTCCTTGGATTAGAGTCTAGAAAGATCTCCTAAAATAAAGCCTTGGGGGTCTTTGTAAAGGGAGTAAGTGGGTGGGATAGATTTAGTTATAATTGTTGCATCCTTTAGAGTGTCATATGATAAATGAAATAGTTGGCTAAGCTCTATGTCCATCAATTGACTTATGACAATGAGAACTTTATTGTTCTGGGAAGACTACGCACAATCGTCTTTGTTCTTTACCACACTTGCTCAACATTTAAGATGACATTTGATAAGAGCCTTGACCAATGTCATTGAGAAGTGGACCTGAGGGGCTGGTCTTCAAGGGTTGACCTTGAGGGAGGAGGGGTGAGTCAAGAAGTTGGTAATCCCATGTGGCTGGGATTTGGTTCAATAGATCAATTTTTGCACCTTAATTTGATTCTCAATTTGTTTGTACTATCTTTTATGTTGTATTGAAGTGTTAGTTATATTTCACTGACATACAATGCATTTGAAATAATGAAAATGAAATGAAATTGAAAAATTTGAAATTTGATATAACAATTAACTTGTTTAATTTGTGCATTAGTTTATCATCCCTTCTTTAAATATGGGCGGGTAGGGCAAGATTAAACTAACCCTTATTGATGGACTTTTGCAGTCCTTGGTTAAGAAAATCTCCATCATGGGCATATTTAGTGCATTGCTTGTTGCTTGGGGTAGCCTTCCTCCAAGTGAATAGGAGTTTTTTAAGAGAAAAAGAGAAAGGAATGAAGTTGAAGAGGAATTGTAGAAAAGCATTGATAGCGAAGACTCTTGAAGTGCCAGAAATGGAATTGGTGTTTGTTAATAGAAGACCCCTTATTACTCTAAAGAGTATGATGCTTTGACTTTTAGAGATCAAACTTTGTGATCTGCAACTTCAAATGAACAACCTGCAATAGCGTCGGTTATTGTGGATTGTTTTGAAGGAAAAAGCCTCACTTTTGCTAAAGTTTTGAGGTCACTTTTTTTTACCCACATAGGCTATGAAGAAACCGAAGGATAAACCTGATTTTAGGAAGATTTTTGTTTCTTCAATGGGGAAAGCCATGAAAGAATTTTTGTTGTTTGGGTCCAGGTTTGGAACAATTGCTCTTAGGCTTTGAAGATTGGGTAAGATTTTTTTTTTAAGTATTCTGCAGGAATTGCAGTGAATTCCTCTTCGTTAGTCAGCAAATGATGCTGTCAATGATTTCTTATAAGGTTCTTGGTGGAAAATGAATGTTTGAATATTGTTTGAAAATCACTAGATTGCATTGAGTTAACATGCTTTGCTCTAGTTGAAGGGGAATCTTCTTGATCAACCTTTTTGAGAGCATCTTTAAATCTTTTAAGGTTACTTTGAAGGTTCTTAGAGGAAGTTTACCTCTAGTCAAGCAAAGATTTAAAAACCTTTTTGGGCTTTATGCAACTTGTATAAGAGTCTCTTGAATTGTTTACAGGAAATAGACCTGATAGATAAATTTTAGAACCACTTTGAAGCATAGTTTTTTTAGAGAGTAGAGATGATCTTACACTTTGCATGTTCATTAACTATTGAGAGGCTGATGTTTATCCCAAATTCTTTTGAGAAAACTGTAAGAATCATAACTACTTAATAAAAAGTGTTGAGAGCAATTTAGATTTTTAGCATATATGGAATGAATAGAATTTTGTCAAAGGAGAGACTTCTTTGACAATTTGGATTGTGTCTGTATGCGAGGACAAAATAGAGCTCTTTATTGACAAGGTGATAATGCTTAGGCAATGTTACATAAGGTGGAATGTAGGTGGATGGCCCTTTTGATGTTGAGGAATAGATAAATCTTTGTTGGGGTGGGGGGAGGGGGGATGAGCGAATCAAGGATTGAAAAGAAGTTGATGGTATAAAATGGTATGGCTTTGCAAGAATGCATGCCAAAGGAGGTTGAAGTTCTTCAAGGGGAGGGATAGCTGAAATTTGCTCTTTGAAGGAAGAAGAAACAAAAAGAGCCATTCCAATAGAATCTTGGAGGGTAGATGGGGTTGAAGCACCCAGCACAAGAGGTATATGTGCATGAACCTTGAGAGTGGGAAGATTAGGATTATAATAGAATGATCTTTCGAGGGTTCAGAGGAGCTAAATTAGATTTGAGGTTCTTAACAATTACTAAAGGTAAGGTGGAGATGATTTTCATGAAGTACTCTATTTGAATTTGAAAAAGATGGATGGAAGGATCAAAAGATGAAGCTGAATTGGAAATCAATAGAGCGTTTTGATGTTTCTATCCCATGATCATGGGGATCAAGAGATGCAAACATTGGATTCCATGACTTTTTTCTTTACCTACTGTTTTCAGTTTACTTGTTATTCCCATAGACATGTTTAGAAAAAGTTGATGTAAATTTAGAGATTTAAAGAATATGACGAAAGTTACTTTAATTAAGTTAGAGGAACAATAAGGTTATGGAGCTAAGCGAAGAGAAGAAAGCCTGGGATCCTTGGAGGACGAGGATGGCAAAAGAAGAGGGAAGTAAGATAGAAAGAAGACCTTTGTTTAGAAAATCATAAAGGAAAAAAGAAACAATAAAGTATGCAATAGAGTGAACATCACTTCTATCTTAATGCTCTTTGAATTAGTGTCTAAAAAATCTCTTAAATTGAACCACTGGTGGGAATCTATTTATGAATGAGAAACTTGTTGGAATTTTTTGACATCTTCATTTTTGCATGTGAGAAATTCAAATAGTATTCCATTTTAGCAACATTAATTGCATGCGAGTGGTAATTGATTGTTGATGTTGTTACAGGTTAGTTGTAATTGCCAAATTTGTTAGAGTGTTGTGTGATAATTGAAACAGTTAGCTAAGCTCTATGTGTCCATCAACTTATTGATGAAGCACAGAACTTCATTACTTGAGGGAAAGACAAACGCTTGATTGCCAGGTGTTCTTTACCATGCTTGCTTAACGACTAAGATGACATGTGATTAGGGCTTTAATGAAAGACATGAGATTTGGACTTGGGGGTTGACGTTGAAAGGTAGGACTCTAGGGGTTGGTCTCAAGAAGGTAACCTGAAGTGGCTGACCTCAAGGATTTGACCTTTTGGGAGATGGAAACCTTGAGGTCAGCCATTGAGAATGCTAATGTGACTAAGAGTTGGAGTAGTGGCAAAAACTTCAAACATGAATTTGGCATCTTTAGTATAATTACTTAACTATGAGAAGTGGTCTTAGAAGTTAATAAAAAAAGTTGTCAAAGAAAAATAGCTTAAAGTAATGTCCAACTATTTGGTGTTGAAATTGGGAAGGAAAATAGTTTTTATTCATTATAGTGCCTTAGAGTGATTTCCATTGGGAAAAGAAGTGAGATTTTATCTTATGCAAAACAATGTTGCTTTCCTTGTTTGTAAAGTATTTAGTTAAAGATGTGCCTATAGAATCCAAGAAAACAAAGAAGCTTTGTAGTAGAAACAAGGAAGGAATGTTGTAAACATGATAAGCTACAAAACTAAACATCGATTTTTTGAATATTTATGTAAGAAATTGGATACCAAATGTAGGAAATTTGTATATATCAGCTGGAAAATGGAATAAGAAAGTTGAAGTCATAAATAAAACCATTTAAAAAACAATGGTTAAAAAGTAATAGTTCATGAGGATGTTTCTTCTAGATTGATGATATATTGTTGTAAATTATTAATGATTTTTTTAATGTGATGATTCATTTTGGCAAGTTTAGTACATGTTTGATGATTTTGGTTCAGAGAACTTTGGGGGTGGTAGTTGCTTCCCTTTATAACATCATTCTTGATCATCCAACAATGAAAAAATTTGGGATGATAGTTTCAACACCACTGTGTCAAATTTAACTATTCAATAGGTACTGTTTTAATTCAAGATCTTTTATAATTGAGATGGTGCCACTTGAACACAATGTTGGGCATTGTTGAGTTTGAAGTCTCGATTGTCAAGCTTCCAAATAGAGTGCCAATGAACTCTATCTATCATTATATCTCTAGTCCTCTTAATCCCTTTGATTCTTCTAAAACTATAGTTGTTTCTTTTGATGCTAATGAATCAAAAAGGGTGGTCATCTTGACCATTTTGGCTGAGTATGCTGATATCATTGCTTGGACACTTTCAGATATGCCTAGTGGGTTGTTCAATGTTTCTGCAGTTCCTCTATTAATTCTAAGCTCCTAAAAGCTTGTCCAAGGATGCATGTCTTCAGTTCAGATAAGGTTTACAAGTCTAATTTTATCTATCCTATTCTTTATTCTTATTAACTCTCCAATGTCTTATTAGTGAAGTTGAGTAATGAGAAGTGGCCTGACCTCAATCTTGACAATTTGAAAGGTTCTTGTCCTCTTTTTTGCATTGATGATCATATAATCTCAACCACTGGATACAATTTTTTCAATTTCTTGGATGCTTTTGGTTCTCATTAGACCAAGATGGTTGAGGAGGATGTGGAAAGAACTACTTTCATCATTGACTTTGGGATGTTCTGCTAGGTTGTCATGCCTTTTGGGTTAAAGAGTATAGGTGCTACTTACCAAAGAAATGATCGACATAGTCTTACAAAATTTAGAGAGGTGGAATTTGGAAGTCTACGTGGATGATCTCTTGGTTAAAAGCAGATCTTTTGAGGCTTATGTCCTTGATCTTAAAGAAACCTTGGAGATGTGTAGCAAGTATGACTTGAGGCTAAATCTCTTGAGGTGCACCTTTGGTGCATCTTTGGGAAAATTCCTTGGCTTCATTGTTTCTAAAGAAGGGATTAGGCTGACCCAAATAAGGTCAAAGACTTGATGAACTTGCTTTCCCCAAGAATCACCTAGGTTTCCAACATTTAGCTGTGGTCGAATTGCAAGACTTGGTTTATCTCCAAATATGAATGTAAAGCTCAATGTTATTCGAGTTACTCTACAACATGTCTAGACTTAGTGGACTAATCACTACTAGAAGCTTTGTAAGAGCTTAAAGCTTGTTTGTCAATCTCTAGTCTTATGCAATCTAGTCCTAATGAAGCCTTTGTTCATCTATGTTGCTGCTTCAAGTTCAACCTTTAGCTCTACTTTGGTACAAGTTGATAGTGAAGTCTAGTGTCTTATCTACTATATTTCTTACTTTTTGAAAGGTGCAAAAGTAAGGTACTCATCTCTCAAGAAGCTAGTTTTATCCTTAGTTATGTTTGCTTGTTGACTGTGCTAATACTTTGAAGCATCTAAAGCACGTCGTACACAATGTAGCATTAAAGTAGGTAGAGCTATGACACAAAAACACAAGCCAAAGCCCTATATAGAGTCGTGTGTTTCTAGCCATATAATACTAAAAGCATAAGAATCAGCTAGAAAAGAGAAAGATACAACTAACCATGAAAGGAGTAAGACTCTAATATAATAAATCCCGAAAGGCAAAATAGATGGGATAATGGATCAAGTGCTACATGAGTTGTTGTATTGGATGTGTGGATACTATAGTCAAATCCCTATCAATCAGTCTCCCGTTAGATGGAAATGAACTATGGAGATGCATATTTTTTTAACAAACCTAGAGCCAATAGTGATTGGAGAATTTAGTCTAACTAGATGGAGCTTAATTAGGCTTAATTTTGGGTCTTGACTTGGGCTAACTATGAAGTAATAAACTCTTGAAGATTGGGGTGTTCTTGCATGAACTTTTTTTTTTGGTTCACTCAAATTTTTTAAAAGTTGTTCTAGGTTGTAATATCACTTTAGAAGATAAGGGTGAAGGCATTCTGGCTCCTCTATAGAGATTCAAGTGTCCTCGAAGGTTGACTGATCTCTCTCTAAGGCACTAGATACCTCGGGTGAGCATGTCTTTGAGTGATCATGGTTTTGCCATCTAGTATTTGTCGATATGCCCACTCAACTATCCAAATGAGATGGTGGAAACTTAGGGACTATTTAGCACATCAAGGGAGGTGAAAATTCAAATAGATCACTTGGAACCAATAAAGGCTCCTTTTAAGGGCTGAAATCAACGATATAAAGGTGGTGGTCATGCTTTAAACACTTGGCAAGTTCAGAACATAAGCTTTTGGCCTTAATTTCTTTAAGATTTTAGATGGTTCACTTCTGGCATATAGTCTTTTTTCAACTAGTGCTTGATGGGAGTGTCTAGACTTGAAATTAATTATAATTAAATGTCACTCAATGAATTTCGTATATCATCTATAAGCACTTATTAATCTTTTATACATCTTTTTATTTGTATTAATTTTCTATGATATATGATTATGCAATAGAGAAATTTGCTAAACAAAAGATTGAACTGAATTGGATATATGCGAATATGCACATAATGGAATTAGATCAACAAAAGTATGCAAGTGAAGTCTCAATCATACTTATGCAATAGAGAAATTTGCTAAACAAATGATAGAACTGAAATGGACATATGCGAATGTGCACATAATGGAATCAGATCAACAAGAGTATGCAATTGAAGTCCCAATCATACTTCAAACGTACTTATTCCAATTGAATGGTTACCAGAGTTGTTATATGCGTATTTGATGTAGGAAAGAAGCAAATCCTAATTTTTTGTATTTTCTTTGTGAAGGTTACTTAAGAGATTCTCAAGGCTTGGGTTGACCAGTTTTGGCAAAGTGAAGTGCTTGTGATATTGTTCCTCTTTAAAAAGCTAGTCATTGTGTATGTGTTGGTCATTTACAACCTTAGTGGGCTCTCATGCACATATATTTAAAAGGCCATTAAAGCCATGACAATCTTAGTAAAAGTCGAGCAATTGGCCAAAGCTTAGTGCAGATGGTCATTGTTGAAAGCAAAGATGCTTTTCAACTTAGGGTATTGACTCCCATATTTTCTGCTTTTAGCTTATGCTTAAGAACAAAGGTGAAATGTTGGAGGTATTCAAACCATTTGGTGTATTTGTGGTTCAAGTTTTGTTGAAAGTTGAAATACTTGAGGGCTTCATAGTCTGAAAGGAAGTTAAACTTATGTTATAGGAGGTTATGCCTCCAATGCTTGAGGTTTTGAATGACTACATATTAGCTCCTTTTTGTAAGTCCATTAATTTTACATTAAAGAACACAAATGAGTGCTCTCCTTGGCTTAATACTCCTCGCATGTCAATGCTTGAAGTGTTGCAAATTACTTCAAAGATGATGTTGAAATTGGGTAACCTTTAGTAGGTGTATGAGCAATGGTTCTTTGAGTTGTGCTAAGGTTTAGTTTGTTGCTTTTCCCCATTCAAGTTTGCTTTTGTTGTTATTTATTATAAAAGTGGCTATGGATCCAACTTCTTTATAAATCGATGGTAGAAAGTGGCCAAGATCGAAAATTATGCGCTTCATGAAATTTCTTGTCTATAGCCAATTCTACTATTGTTTTAGTCTGTTTGGGGGCAATAGACAATCCTTTGTTGGAGATAATAAAGTCTAGAAAGAAACTTTTAGGTGCAATGATTGTGCATTTCTTGAAGTTAGTACATGTTATTTGCATAAGGTTGTACAAATCTTCCTAGTATGGTCGAGCTGCTTTTATGTTGACCTGTTATGGACTAGGATGCCATCAAAATGGACAGTGGAGAAGTTGTCGAGATAATGTCTAAGGAGGTGCATCATTAGATGCATAAATGAGCTTGAGAGTATTGGTTAGCTTAGGGGGCATTGCCAACTACTCATGAAGTTCTTTTTTGCTTTTGAAGGTAGTCTTCCTTTTTGTAGGTCTAGAAAGTCATTTAACAGAAATAGGAAATCAATATTTAATTATAACTTTTTTAATAACATGACAATTAATACACTTGTTCCTAATTCTATCATTCATTGAACAAATAGGGTGGGCACAACACAAAGAGTAATGCTTTCATAGATAAAGCTCTTTTCAATTAGCTAATTCATTTTGTTTGATAGTTAGACGTGTGTTGTGGCGCTTAATTTGTATTGAGGTGGGTTTAGGAGTTTAGCTCTAGGAATTTAGTCATTCACATTTTGTATATCACGCATCAAGGATACGCATCAAGGATAGAGTGTTAGCTTCAATTATGAACATCTCATTGAACTCTTTAAATGTGGGTTTTATTGTTGGTGGGGGTTGAGGCCATCTCAATCTTTAGTTCCTTAGTGGTTACAAGTCACACAGCTTGGCCATTAAACATTAATGTTTAAGTTTATTGTGGTGATGGTATTAAGAATCTTAGTTTTACCTTTTATCTTTAGAGGATGAGTTAGTTGGGTTGGACTCCTTTGGTTGAGATGATAAATTGTAATCTCTTCTCTTGGTGATAGAAATAGGACTTCTCAACCATAAAGACAAGGGTATCTTAAGAATATTGTGATTTGCATAGTAATATTATCATCCCAATTCTTGTCTTCATAATGGTTGAGCTTAAATGCGGTGGAACATGACACCACTTCTTTATGAGTATAAAGGCCTTGTCTATGCATGACGTGTATAGATGCATGTAATCAACATTGGTCATGCCCATTCTACTAGTAGTGTCAGTGGCATAGCATTAATATAACTACTACTAGTGATAACTAGTTTGCAAGGTTTGTTGTTGATTCTAGTGTAATCTAAAACGATTAAGTTCTCCAATCCATGGTCTTGTAAAGGAGAGTAAGACTGCAACTAAAAGTGCCCAAGTGCTTTTTATCATTAATGTTGTTGGTGTTCTATAGAGGGACTCTCTTTTAATTCTCCTTCCATTCCATCCTTTGGCTTAACTACAACCTCTTCAATCCCTTGGTTAATGTCTTCTTCCTCATCTTCTATTTGAGCTTCAACCTCTATGGCTCAGATGGGGCATTGTGTAACAATATGTCCTTTCTTACCACAACTAAAGAATTCAATAGATTAGCTTGTTGGAGCTTGAGATGTGATTGGGGCAGTATCTTTCTAAACAAGGTGGTAAAGCTCTTGGAGTTGCGTTTGAAGAAGAGCTATTATTGGAAATGGGTTTAATGAAAAACAGTTATGGTGGTGCAGCTTGGCTTTAGTGTAGTTATGCAAGCTAGTATGAAATCTAGATAGGATTACTTGTGGTGTTTCTTGGACCCTTTCTTGAAGGTGGTATTCATCACATTTGGTGATGTAGTCATTTATTATTTCACTCCCTTAGGAAAACATTTGCCATTGATCTGAAGGTTTTCCCACATAAGATATTTAAGCATGTTTTTCCTTAGCTTGAATTTCAAATCTACTAAATATATCGTTGCTCTAACTATTAATCATAAAGGTGCACTTGGGAGGTAAGTTTGGTTTTGACAAAGAAATATTGTTGCTAACTAATCATGAGATTCCATTACAAATAGTAGTATGTACCCATTTTTTAATTGATATATACCTTTTAGTCTAAGCTACTGCTAAACATGGGGGCTTATAATTTGATGAACCTAATAACGCTCATTATCGTCTTTTTCATTGATTCAAGTATCGGATGTTGTTATTGTCATCCTAATTCCCAAGTGTTAGTGAAAGATTCGATCGAAATTTTACTAGGATTTGTCCATGACGTAATTTTATGATGAGCAAGCTTTTGAGTGTTCTTTGCTAGTATTGTCCCAACAATGGGACGAGCCAACTTGTAAGAATGCTAGACGAGTCCCAATGCCTTCCAAAAGGATGGTGTGCCAATACCCTTGGTTTGCATATTGTAATGGTGCACAAAATAAAAAGGAGAATCATTGTTGCCAGCGATGCTTGCTTGGATTTCATATATATAGGTGGTTTATTATTTTTTTTTATATTTTTGAAGCATTGTATTTGTTTGTTGTTTTTATCTTTTTTGCCACCAAAAAAAGCCAATGTTGTTTTTTTGTTTTGCAAAATGTATTTTATAGTAAACTTCAAGGGAAAGAAAAAGTTTTGTTTTATAAAACGAAGAAAAAAACACTTTATAGGAGATCTAAACAAAATTTTGTATATATAACTTTTGTTCTCTTTTAATATGATAATTTTCTTTGTAATTTTTGACTTTCATTTAAAAAATAAATTGAATTTTGAAAATAATCATTCTTTGTTTTGTGATTTTAATCTTTGTAATAGTTTTCTTTTTAAAGTTTTTTTAGTAAGAAATAAAATAATGAAATTATAGAAAATTAAAAATAGAAAGGAAAATGTCTAAATAAGAAGGAAAGGAATTCAATAAAAATAAGTAAAATGTTAAAAGAAACTAAAAGTATTATGACATACTTGAAATAATAAAATATGTGCAATATTAAAATTGAATTAATAAAACTAGGTGTGACAAATAAGATGTTTAAAGAAAAAAGAAAACTACTACTATTATGCTTATAGGGAAGGTTTAGTTTATGGGCTACTAGGCTTTGAAATTTTTTTTCCATTATTATTGGCGATTTTATAAGTCGTTGCCTTCAAAATGTGGTGAACCATCCTGAAAAGGTTCATGACTTAAAATACTTATGCATAGAGTTTAGAAAAGTAATGCAAAACTTTAAAATTGAAATGGATGCAAATGATGCACCTTCCTAATCTACAATGCTTTTATATTAAATGGTATGTGAAATGCAAATTATGTGGCTAGGAAACAAGTTGGGATCATGAAAATGCACTTCCTTAAAATCAATGAAAAAACTATTGCAAGGTTGGTAACAAAATCCACCTTTACAAAAACATGCAAAAAAGTGGAATATGTCTCGATTGTAAATTGAGCAAAAAGATGAGTATTAGCCACAGTCAACTTGTTGTCAAACATTGAGGCAATGTATGAAGGAAAGAGTGGTAGCTTCTTAAAGATTGGATCTCTAAAGAGATTGAAAGGGCCAAGTCTTGAGAATATGAGAAAGGTCCTAAAAGATCAAAAGTAAGTAAAAAATAAGTGAAAATGAAAGATTAGTTTAGGTTTATTCTTGGAGTGAAATGATGGTTGAAATGCACGTGTGGTTTAATGTGGTTCTCCCCTTTTGGGCATTGTTTTCTTCTCATCCAAGAGCCATTGAAGTCCAAGTTTGAATTTCACTCTTGTGGATTATCTCGAATAGGCTCACACTCATTTGTAGAGTCTTATGAAGGTAATGAGTGATTGTTATTCGTGGGATTAAAGCAACAAGAACCATGAAATTAAAAGACAAATTTAGGCTTTATTTGGAGTTTACCCACTAGTTGGGTACTCTTCCATTTCATGTGGGACTAAAAGCATAAACTCCAACATAAGAAGAGAAAACTACAACTAATAATATAACATGTGTGGTCCAACCAAAACAAATAAAGGTTGAAAATGCAAAATACATGAGATGCTAGCTCAAATGCTACGGTGAGTTGCTGTGCAAGGATATGTGCATTTTGTAGTCAGGCTGTTATCAATCTAAATGCAGTTTGATGAATATGTGCTACTAGGTGTGTGTATGTTATAATGGACTTGTAACCAAGCTACCACTGCTAGGGAAACCCAATAAGGTGTGGGTAGGATAATGTTTTGGTCGACTTAGCAATCTACTAAGACTAGATATGCTACTTAAGCCGTAGTGAGCCTAACTGGCTCAGCTCTGGATCCTAACTATGCTATATCTGATTCAATGCTTTGTGAAAGACTAGAATGCTCCTATACAACCTATTATGCTTTGACCTTTCCTTGCAGTGGATAAGCTTTCCTTACTAGGCTAGAAGTAGCTACTATTGAGCCACGAATTGGCCTTTAAGTGGCCAATTATACATCTTTACATAAAAGATGTTTTGAAAATTCTAGAATCTTGCTTTTGGATTAGTTAGGATGATTGCAAGATCATCAAAGATGAATGCACACATAAGTTCAATGAATTCTTACAATTTGTGAAAGAATTTAAGTGGAATTCAAATTGCTGAAGACTTGTATATCTTTTAGCTGACTGGACTTAAAAAAATAAATGTCTATAATCTGCTTGAGGTTGCTGTTTTTCCATGTATTACAGTCCTGGGCCTCCAAAAATCACTTATTTTAACTCTTCATGTGCAGATTGAACCTTTTAACAAACTATGTTATGTTTACAAATTCAGGGAAATTTGCAGACAAATCTGTGGTAGCTCTTTCTCGCATACTGCTCCTGTCTCAATCTAAGAGCTGATATTTCTCTTGTGTCGTACATTTGTACCTCTTAATGTGGTTTGGTGTGGACCTACCAAGCTCTTTTGATAGTACAAGCAATTGTTTTTGTTTAGGAGTAGACTTTCAGTGGCTGGGGAATGCAGTAGTAGTGGTTATTTTTATGGTAGTCTACGGTTTCAATAACTTGTGTTCTTTGGCTATGTGTTATGCATCTATTCCCAAAGAAATCACATCAGTGATCTTCACGTAAACCCTGGTAGAACTTAAACAATTCCATGTCCTCACTCTCCGTGATGCCACACCGCTTGTTTAAGTGATCACATTTTTTACTATTCGTATGCTCTTGCACCATTGGCTAAGCCTTTACCATTGGTATTTTTTTCTCAAATTTCTCTTTGACATACTCCTAACACAGGATAAGATCCATTTTTAAGTTTGGATAAATAAGTAGGTAGGCTTTATAAGTTTTGCCCCTCATTAGTCTAAGTTTGAGATCATCATTTATTTTGTACCACTTGAAGTACTAGTTCATATGGTCTTTCCAGTCATTGGAAACTTCTGGATTCATCTTCCACTGTGAATGGTGTTCCTTTATCTTAACACTTATGTCTCTTTCTATCTTAACATTATCTTTGTTACAAGATCACATGACCTAATGATGTGGAAAAGGCTTATCTAATCATGGCGGACATTGTCTTTGCCCTTGTGAGCCAATAGTTTGCTGCAAATGAGAAAGCCATGTGGTGTTCTCATTAATTGCGACAAGAAGGAAGTTAAACTATTTCTTTATGGGGTATTGATTAACATTTAACATAGATGTTGGTGTGAAATACGTGGCACGTGTACTGTTTAGTCCCCTTATGCATGATGCTTATTTAACTCGATAATATTGAACCCGAGGGTTGTGCTGCACCATGCAACAGAGAAAATTTCAGCGAGTAAATACTTCCAAGAAGCTGGTTGCTATTGACCATTCTATTGTGATATAATGCTTACCTTGGGTACTCTATCTAGTGTTCCAATAGTGGAAAGTTTAGTATTTTCCACAACAGATAAGTCAACTACAAGTAGTCAATGCCTCCAAGAGGCCATTGTGCTCAAGCTGTTGACAATGGTACGTTTACCTAGATGCACATTGTGATCATAATGATAGTGTGATGTGTCATGCAAAGCATTGTAGATTGTACAAGGGAGAAAGATAATTACAGAAAAGTGTGAATAATATATGCAGTGGAACAACCAATGGTAAATTGTGAAATAGATGAAATATGTAATAGATATTATGCAAGTATGACACCTGAATCAACTATGATAAAAAATGGAATAAACTACGATGCAACCATGTTCCTAACCATGCTCTGATATTAATTTGATGCAGGATATCTAGCACTAGTGTCAAATATGTAGCATGGGAGTATCATGCCTGATATTTTTTGTGTTTTGATGTTAGATTTGCGTTGCACAAAGAAGCAGCAAGATTTATTCTATAGAGTGGAGCTAAATAAAATAAAAGTTACATTGCCCAAAAGAGTCTGATGTTAAGCAGAAACAAGGATTACAATAAAGAAAAAGTTGCTAAACTTCGTATTTTCAAAGCTTCAACAAAAAAGAAATGATGCTGCATAGTAAGGTTTAAAATTCCCGCAGGGACTAGTGAAGGAATAATTCTATTTAATTGATCACATGGATGTGAATCGATGATGGAGAGAGACATTAAATCATATTTTTACAACTTATGCATGTAAAAAAGATCAAGCAACAATAGCAAGAAAGATGTGTTAATAAATGAAATCACCATTAAAGGATAATGTGGAAAATCGGGCTGTGCAAGGAGATGTACCCATTCAATCAAATGAAGAGTGATATTGCAAAGTGTTAAAAGTATGGTGAGTACAAGAAATATGATATTCCAAGTCTGATGAAATGATATTGATGAACTGGAGGTGGCTGTGATTGGCAAAGTTTTGGTGGAGGTGACAACACTTGTTTGTGGTAAGGGACTCTATCTCCTTGTGCTATTGTTGGTGGAGGAGACACCATTCAATCAAATGAAGAGTGATATTGCAAAGTGTTAAAAGTATGGTCAGTACAAGAAATATGATATTCCAAGTCTGATGAAATGATATTGATGAACTGGAGGTGGCTGTGATTGGCAAAGTTTTGGTGGAGGTGACAACACTTGTTTGTGGAAAGGGACTCTATCTCCTTGTGCTATTGTTGGTGGAGGAGACAATGATGCTGGTTAAGTGGTAATGGGTCCGTTTCTGTATGCTCCATACCGGTTCTCCCAAATACCTGATGTCCTTCTTGGCTTAGAAAGTTTATAGTGAACAATAACATGATGGTAATGCCACAAACAAATTGGAGAAGAGATTCAATGCTCTAGCGAAATATGATAACATAATGTACCCTATGGCATATATATGGAGTCCTTCACAATCTCGATGGATCTCCCATACATAGTTAAAACTCCTTCAAAATCCTGTGCAGAATTATCCTGGAGGCCATTAAAACTAAAAAATAAACACAAAATGCAGCAAATCCTTTAACTATCAAAACCTGCTTGGAGCTTTAGTCATCCAGTTTGGTGAATGTCAGTGGTGCTTAACTCTCTGTGTGCATAGGCTAGATTTGTTAGTTTCTTTTTGGAGTCTCTTGTCTGGTATTGACCAATTTTTATGATGCATGATTCAATTTTACATCTTTAATACCATCACATTAAGCCTTAAATCTGCATTCATTGTAATTGCATTTTAAATCTAGGATTGGTGTAATACTTGTTTCAATAACTAGCTTGCCCAAGTATATTTCATTTTAATTGACATCAATAACAGCACTAATTGAATTAACTATTTATACATTTATATTGATCATCCCATTTGTGCAGGCCATATTGAAAGGAGGTTTATCGATGTCCCTGTTGGTGCTACTTGGGCTGAGGCAATGATACGAACTTCAAATTTTGATACTACTCGAAAATTTTTTATTGACGCAGTTCAGGTACTATTTAACAATATTTACATAAACATAAAGCATTTAAACACTTCAATTATGATCATTTATTTGATTTCTTTTAAGCTGCCATGCCCAGTGAACTAACATCTCTTGAAACGTTAGTGTGTATGTGGTCCTTCTCAACTGTCTGTCTTCTCTTTCAATCATCTCACAATGAATGACTTGCCATCTCATCTCCAAGTACATCTTTTAATTGAGGGCATCGCCCTTAGGATGCTTATCTCAGCTTCATTTAGTCTATTTACAAGCTATTGTATTATAAGCTGATTTTTTTGCCATTAAAACATTTTTCTGCCTCACAACATTCTTATAGACTGACCTTTGATATGCTAGTTTATTTATATGCTAGTGTAATATAAATCAATTTGTTGCACTAAAAAACGTTATTCTCTCACAACATTCTCATAAATTGATCAATGTATTTTGAGCAAACAGTTTTTATTAAAGAGTATTCCTGATATTCTCCATTTCATTCCTCTAGTTTACATCATGTGGCCTAAATAGTCATCTTTCTTAACATCCTTTTGTAAAAGGAACAGGAGATTTTGATGTCATTTTTTGTTTCCAATTGAGTTCTTTGGATTTTAACGTTCACGACATTGATTCTCATACATTATTAAATTTTTCTTCCATATTTAGCTTTATATTGTGTATCACTTGCCTGCAAGGATTCTTAAATATTAAATTTTCTGAATTCTATCACCATGCTGTGTAGGTCTGTCCTCTAAAACGGCCTATCAGGTGGGAAACTGTTGTAACGTTTCAATCTCCTTCCTTGGAATGTTTTATGTTACCTGTGGAAGGTGGCTTAACTATGGAACTGACAATAGCTCAGGTCTGGTTCAGTGGCATTGGTAGTCAAGAATCCACTCATGTATATTTTGAGGTAATTTCCTTATGCAATTTATTAATTCCAATAACCATGTTTATAGAACCTCTTACAATTTTTTGTTTGTGATAGCAAAGGAACCTTTAATCTAGCTTATGTTCCTTCAAATTAATGACATTAATGACTTTTTTACTTTACAATCTAGTATTTGTTTTTTGTATTTTAGTAATTGTTATTTTTAAGTCTTGCTTATTGAACATGACATCACAATCTAATTACACATTTAGTGTTTCTAGACAATTTTCGAAGTTTTTGTATAATAATCTCAACATATTAATACCATTTTTTAAAATTGTTTAATATTTGGTTGTTTCTAATTTTAGCATGAGCTTTGTAGAATATTGTAATTTATAACCTATATTTCATATCATGTGGAATATTTTAGTTTTATACTTTTTTATTTAATATGTTATTTATTTAGGTATTTTGATGGATTATTTTTTTCTGATTACTTGATGAATTTTCATCAATAAAATGACAAGCACTATAATTTCAAAGCAAGGAAATGAAATTCTTCATTCTTTAAATTCCTCTTGGTATTAGAGTTGCCTTTGTCATTTTGGTCTTAAGCCTGCCACAAATGAGTCAAGGAGGAGGCAAAATTCTTACGATAACCATATTTAATGGATCACTGATTTCTTGTTTTTCATTTAAGTAAAATCTTAGATATTTGACAAGATTAGTTGTTTTTACTTTCCAAAAATAGATTGAATTGTTCAATTAGCACAAATTTCTGGGTGATGCTTGGTTGCCACAAATCTATTCTAAGCAAATAAGGTCGTTTGATTGCTCTATTGTTTTGTGAACTTAGTTTGTCTTCATTTATGCTTGCATTATATGATTTTTATGTGTATGTTTTCTATGCATGCATTGAACAATGTATACATATTGTTTTCATTATAGATTAAATTATTGGTCAACATTTTTTGCATGCTTGAAAAGAAATCGTTCAAATTTTATGCATGTGTGATGTACTTTATAATGTGTTTACGATTTTTTTTAGATTTTAGCGAATTTATGGCACAATTTGTGCCGATATAATGTTATTTTATTTTGTCTTTAAATTTTGAAAGAATTAATGTGTTCATATGTACTTTACGTGTAGTTTATTTTATACGCAGAATAAATGAATTATGTGTGTATATAGATTAGTTATAGATTTATGCAAAATGATTTAAATAAATTATAAGTTTAGTGGAAGAAATATAAAAAAGCAAAGTTTTTGAATAATATATACATAATTTTGAAATTTGGAGACTTTTGTTCTTCTATCAAATGTGAAAAACTATTTATGTTTTTATCTTAAAGATATAATTCAATTCACTTTAGGAGATCTAATAGATATCACATGTCTTTTACAATGGGATATGTGTGACTACTCGACAAGCCACTGGAAAGTTTTTCTTATGATTGGAATCATGAAATTCTTGTGTGGGCTTATGAGATTTACACCATTATGCTAAGTTATAGCTTAATAATCGAGTAGTTGTGAAGGAGTTGTCCTTGTATTTGTTGTATTAAATTCTCATTTGACCTACTTTTGTGCTCTATTTTGTTAGCAATTCATTCATCACCTCTTGTTGCTTCAATTTATGGAAAGGCTTTTTTATCATACGATTTGTTCAAATTTATTTGTTAGATTAATGAACAAAACATGATTTTTATTTATATAGTGATGCTTTTTACTTTCTCGATATGATGTGCCCATTCTATTAACTTTTTCTTTGTGTAGAATATGTTAAGATGTGCATCTTAATTGTGAGTGGTAAGGTTTGCAAGGCTTTGTTTGAGACTAGAAGAGATACTTAGTGTCATTGAGTTTAATGTTATTATGAGTTTTTAATGGGAAATTTATTTTAGAGAGATATGGTGTGGATGACTAGGTTGAGGAATCAAGTAGGCATCGATCATAAATTTAGTTAAAGATTAGAGGATGGGAGAGTGTTCATCCAAAAATAGTAGGATGGAGAGTAGGGCTTTGCGATTTGAAGGTGCAGAGCTATCACTGAGGTGAATCAAACCAGTATTGATATGTTGGTGATAGAGTGAGAGAGGCTAGCATGATTCAAAATCCTCAAGTCAACATGGCTAAAGATCTTGAGAAGAGGAAGATAGTGGCAATCTACTAGGATGTTTAGCGAAGCAAAATGGGAAAATACCATAGTCTTGACAGCTATTGCCTTATCGAGGTGCTTTTCCAACATTGAAAATTGGTGAGGGGGAGGACTTCGACGAGTGCTAGCAGTAGAGAAAAAGAATGAAAGAGGGGGTATGGCAGAAGGGTTATTTTAAGAGAGATATAGAGGTCTCTAGTAGCAACGAGGCAATGAAAGGAGATTGGGGATGTTGTTGTATGAAGGTGGGGATTGTTTTTTGTTGCCATGGGGGGAAAAATAAAAATTTTTATTTTATTGCTAACATTTTAAGATAGAATAAGTCCAAAAAATTTATAAGGAAATTATTATATAGTTATGTTAAAATTAAGTGGCAAGGTTATGGAGAAATTTTTCATAATATTTTCATAACTAATATTGCTAATATGTCGATATTCTTGGTACTGTTAAAATAATTAGGTTTTTATCCTTATCCCTCTAAGAAATATAATGTATATTGCGCTTGTTTACAATCATTATTATGTTTGTTGCATCTATAGATATTTGGTTACTAGGTAGGGGTGTTTTTCATTCAATCAAATCCATTTTGATGACATTTTTCTTTAGTTTTAGTAATATTATCATTCTTTTTTTAATTAACAGCTATTTTGTCCTTTTTAACTATTTTTTTTGTTATTTCCATGTTTCTTAACCTTTTCTTTTAAATTAGTTTTGTGTCACCTATCATGAATTAAGGCTTTTAAACTAATCATCGAGTTGGTTTTTTATGTGCTTTTCACATTTAGCATTATTAGAAACTTGTGAGTAAATTTAGTTTTGCTTCTTATATGTATCTTATTGCCTACATTCGTCTATTTGGCAGATTGTTTTTCATGGGATAAATATTAGTAGAGACATTGTCGTGTTCGATGGTAGTGAGGCTTCTGTAAGACTAGAAGCTAAAACTTTACTTGCATCAGAAGATTTGGTTCCTTCTGCTACCTTGACCAAGGTTTTTTGTTTTTAATAAATTTTATGAGAAATGTACTTGTTATTTTGATGATTCTTTATATGTAATGGGCTACTATATTAACGACAGATAAAGACACCATATCGACCCGTGGACTCAAATCTTACTATGCTTTCTTCATGCCGTGACAGGCTACCCTCAGGAAAACGTATTGTTGCACTTACTTTAATGTAGGTTTTTATTTTTTTTATTTATCATTCATATAATGTTCATAATATTCACATATTCATGTATTATTTTCTGTGCTTTAGTTACAAGCTCAAGTTGGATGAAGGTGCGGAAGTAAAGCCATGTGTCCCACTTCTAAATGAAAGAATCTATGATACAATACATGAATCTCAATTTTATTCTATTTTAGACTCAAATAAGGTCTGTATAAGTTTAGTACTCTTGTTTTGTGTTTATGTTTCTATTCATATAGATTATTCTTGTCCTTTATTTATTATTATGCTATTAAACTACCAACTAGTTTTTATTAGATACTCATGTTTCTTAGTTTCTTCTTGCAAGGCTTTTGTAATGTTAAATCTATGTGGAATTAAATAATTTTATCTTAAATATTTGTAAATTGCATAGAAAGTCTTATTATTTATATCAAACCTTTGTCTAAATCATGATTGCTGCCATGCCTTTCTTGTCCTCTTGTAGCGTATATATGCGGTCGGAGATGCCTACCCAATGTATGTGAAGCTTCCCAAGGGTGTCTACTCAATACAACTTCATATAAGGTCAATGATATTTTAACTTATATAAAATTATCATCATTTTAGCACTAGTTATATATTATCAATAAAACGTCCTATAGTGTGAAAACAACATGATTTCTTTTTCATAAAATGACATTAGATTGGGATGAAGTAAAATAACAAGTTGACTTTTGTTGGTGACTTGATTTTTTTTTTTGACATTTAATGTGTAAGCCTACATTATTGGCATGCCTTGATCAGATTCAGTGTCTATGGTTATGATAATTCTTTGTTCTCCAAAATACTTGAACGCCATGAATATTGGCATGGGAACATTGTGGAGATGTTATGGGTTTAAGCAATCTTCTCTAGTTCTCAAGGACCATATAAAAATAGTTCAAAGTATCCTAGATAATTGTTTATGGACCTTGATATTTCAATAAAAAAAAACATAAGCTTTATTCATTAATTTTAGTTTTAAAATGCAAAAATTATACTTTAACATTTTCCTTGTTTTCGTTTTTTATGTCTTGTAATCATGTTATGTTCGTGTAATTATGTCGTGCGAGTCTTTTATCAAATTCATTTCACGATTTTGTTTATTGTGGTTTGTGTTGTGGGATGAATAGGTTTATGTCTAATGTTATATGGTCCTTGCCAAAGGGTCATATAGGATATCAAATCAAATACCAACAATCATGCAGTGAACTAGCTCTTGATGATATCAAATTTCGGACGTTTTGACGATGACCTTGGTCTAGGTTGACACATGTGAGTTCAATTAACATGGCTTGATAAGGTTATTTTTTGTATTCCTTGGGTTTGAAACATTGTAAAGATGTGAATATGAGGGGAGATATTACAGAAAGAATTGGAGAAGGTGAATCTTAATGAGAATATCTTGGGGATTCGTGAGTCTGTCATCTAAAACTTCTTGTGACATAGATTTGATCGAGTCTATTTTGATAATCTGAGTCCTCCCATTCGCTTTTCCGAGTGTAGTTGTAGTTCTCTTGATGAATTAATCTAGTTGTCAGCAATGTCATTGGTGACTTACTGGGTGTTGGCATTTTTATAGATTTTTCTCCCTTCTTATGGTTGCTTGAAACTTCTTGGCAATACTTTGCCTCTTAATTGGTAGATTTCATTCTTGGACTACTTGGGTTCTTATCTCTTTTTGTGCTAATGTTGTCGATCATTTTTCTTAACTCATGGGTTCTCTTTGAAGCTCAACTGTGTTTGGATCTTCTATTAGTCAAATTTGGCTATCAACTATTAGGTACCTTCCTGGTTTTGGCATATAAAATTTTGGGTTTTATCTTATTTGAGCCTCAGCATGTTGACATTGCTTTTTGAGTTCATTCAGCATCTGTATGCTGTTGGAAATTCTTTCTTGTGTCAAGAAACCTCACTATTGTGAAGGGTAGTTGTGATAACCTTGAACAACACGTCTTATTCTGGAATATATGAAGTTTAAGACAAAAATGCATACTAAATTGGTGCAATGATGATGTAATTTCAATATTTACATAATATTCTTTTATCTCATAACTATTAATATATTTTTTTTACTTGATATTTAAAGTCAATTTATTATATATCACTACCTTTATCAACTCCAAGTTGACAATACGAGTAAGAACGTGATATCAGTACTACTTGATGATATAATGCATTTGAATTTAATATCATGCAAATAGAAACAATATATAAAATCACCATAACAAAGGAATAAACCATGAAAATAAGAAGTCTATGCATAGCCATCATTGTATAACACATGTATATAATTATGCATACATATCATATTGGTTATTATTCTATTCATCATTTCATGATACGAGTCATATAGCGAATAGTAACCATAATAATATATTATGATCACCTTGTCATAAGAAAATCATAACATCATCCCAATATTATACTATTTTTCATTGTCATACAATCACACATGCATATCTATGTTTAACGTAAGTTATGGTCAATAGTATAATATGAATGTAAATGCGAATAATCATCATCACAAACATAGTAACAAGCAAGGATAATTTGTATAGTAAAGTAGAGATTAAAATAAACATAATGTGAATGCTATCATATTGAATACATTATAAGATTACAAAACAATCTCTTACCAATATAATATTAAGAATTACTTACATGATTTATGATTTTGAATATTACCAAATTAATAATAAATATTTGTGCCCTTAATGTATCATATATACCAAACACTATAGTTGAAAGACTAGGGCAATATAGCTAACATCAAATGATATATAAATAATGTAGTTAAAACTATATTTTCTAAAATATGTTTGAGAAGTATTTGAAACCTCATAATCCAGAATGCTTATTTGACATATCTACAATTAATCAATGATAAATAATTATAATGTAACATAAAATTAATGTTAATTTAATTGTTTTTGTTCAAAATATATCTAATCTATTTTTATATGGCTATATTTGTTTTGAATTTGTCACCCATCAAAATAATGCAACAATAACATTAAAATATGCTCATAGTTTAAATTAGTTGATTAATAGAATAAGTTAAAGCTACATCCATAGGAACCATGACATGAGCAATTATTATAAACTAATGTCAATTGTGAATAGTCCCTACAAAATTTGACTTGAACCTAGAGCAAATATCTAATACGAAGGGTTTGCTTTTCCTTTAGTAGGTAATAATGGCTTATCTTAAATTGTGAAATTTAGATATGAACTTCTCTAGAATTCACCAATGCATTTGATCTAGGCTAATTTGAAACCAAACATTTAGAGTCATGCTAGTTTTTAGATTTGAAATCAACTACAAATTGTTAACGTTAGGGTTGGCCTCATATAATTCTTCTTTGAATGTAAACCAAAACATTTTAAAAGACTCAATTTTAGAATATCATTTGATTTAGTTAATTAAAAAATTATTTTCAAAGCAACGTGTTATGATTAAATTTGATATTGTTGTTTGATTTTAATAGAAATAATGATTAGTTAAACATAAAAAAATTTGCTGAAGAAATTTATACTCATAATGGCAATCTCAGTGGTGAGAACATCCTTTGACAAGGATAAAAAGGGTGAGATGATCTCGTTGAGGAAGATAGAGAGAAAGGTGCATCTAAGGTTTTTGTTTGTAGAGAGAGATGGAGGAGATTGCAATTGACAAAATCTCTACAAGAAAGGTGATTGCTAGCTTAGATGAGGTCCAATGATGGAGAGAAAAGAGTGATGGTTGCAACTTTAGCAATGGTAACAAGGTTGAGGTGGATGATGCCCTTATTATTAACATTTAAAGAGGTTCATATTAGTCCAAAATGGGTATATGGAAAAATCAGGTGGTTTTGAAATAGTTCGTTGGGAGTTCGATTCAAGTCATAATTTGGTTGATGTAGAAAATGAGGAATCAACAGTCAAAATTGCCTTGGAAATAGAAAGCCCCTCTAAGGCAAGGGAATTACCAATGATTGCACTTTGTCCTTAATCAGGAATGATTCACCAATTAATCTTTGATCCAATTAAAGGGGAACCAACATGATGACGATGACATAGGGGTGGATGCCCTAGTCGGTCCTAGGAATCCAGAACAAGTTGCAAAGATAAATTGGTGCAATACTAAATTGAATTGTAAAGTGGAGCATGGCGGAGAGCCTATTTTCCATGTATGTTGTTATTTTGGTTTTTTTATATAAAGTAGTGTTGTAGCACATGATGTAACTTAGTATAGGTCATCATTCTTATGGTAATTGCATTACATCCAAGCAAGTGTTGTAGCAAGGTGAAGAGGTTATAAGCATTAGCTAGCCTAAACAAAATAGTCCATTCTTACTGCACCTCTGGATATGTCAAAGCATGATCCAAAGCTTCAATGGTCTTGTGCATCCACAAACACATAATAAAAGATGCAATCCCGAAACTAGCAATAAAAGATTGAGTTGGAACTGCAAGCCTGCTCACACACCATCAAAATGCTTGAATCCTAACCTAAGGATGCTACTTTGGATGATGTAGTCTTTGATGAATGCAAGAACGGCTAGTCACCCTCCTTAGTCAAAAAGAGGGGAAGACAGGAAATCCACTATAACATATTGGGATGAGACACTTGCAACATATTGTTTTAATTCCAGTTATCATTTGCATCAAGAAATTAGCCATATATATAAGGAGCGAAGCATCCATATTGATCAAGATAGGCTAATAAAAAATGGGTCCTTGGCCAAGCTAGTCCTCATCAAATGTGTGGCTTTGTTAATTATCACCAATCCTCTAAATGGTGTTAAGCAACATAAACATCCTAGCATGAAAAATGAGATTTTAAGAAGTAGAATAATTATGATGAGTCTCAAACATATAGAAACAATTGTGTAACTTAAAGCTCATAGACTGGACCCAAAATGTGTCACTCCTGGCAAGGAAAGCAAAAGTGTGTAGAGCAGCAATAGAAATTTGTCACGAGATCAAGCATTGGATGTCAAACCCGCCCAAATTCTTTAGCCTAGAGACCACGTTTCAATCCAATAGTGTGATGCTAACACAATCCACCTCATATGAAGGCTTTGATGGTTCTCTCAATCTCCAACAATACTGGAGTGTGAACCGTCCATGCCTATGGCCCATTTGAAGCGTGGGAAGTACATAGCTCAGTATGAATGTGATATGATGCTATTGTGGATGATGTAGTCTTCCATGAAAGCAAGATTGGTCACCCTCGCTAGTCCAAGAGGGGAACATAGGAAATCCATTGTAGCATATTGGGATGAGGCACTTGAAACATATTGTTTTAATTCTAGTTACCATTTGCATCTGGAAATCAGCCATATATATGAGGAGCGAAGATCCATATTGATCAAGATAGGCTAATAAAAAATTGGTCCCTAGCCAAGCTAGTTATCATCAAATGTGTGGCATTGTTTATTGTCACCAATCCTCTAAACGATGTTAAGCAGCAAAAACATCCTAGCATGACAAATGACTTTTTAAGAAGTAGGATAACTATGATGGTCTCAAACATATAAAGACAATTGTGGTACTTTAAGTGCATAGACTAGACCCAAAATGTGTCACTCTTTACAAGAAAAGCAAGTGTTTCGAGCAGCAAGAGAAATTTGTCACGAGATCAAGCGTTGGATGTCAAAACCACCCAAATTCTTTAGCCTAGAGACCATGTCTCAATCCATATAATGTATAATGCGACGCTAATGTAATCCACCCGATATGAAGGCTTTGATGGTTCTCTCAACCTTCAACAATACTTGAGCAGGAATAAGTGCATAAAATATATAGAAGATCGGGATGGCAACAAAAGCCATGTTCACCAATATGAGTCGATTAGCAAAGGAAAGATGATGAGTCCCCCAAATGGCAATTCGTGATCACTGAGACTAATTCCTAAGTACTTGCAACTGGTTGCTTGTTTATTCTTTATTTTGTTAGATACACTTGTTCCTTTTGTAGATATACCTTTACTGAACTTGACCACAAATTTGTTGAAATAATCTATAAGCTAAAGATATCATTATGTATAGTGAGGGCCTTGTGAATGGAGACCATGTTAGCCCACGTAGCTAGGATGTAAAATAGCATGTCATTGGCATACGCTAAATGGGAAGCAATTGGGGCTATAAAGCACTTTCTTATTCCTAAACTTCTAATTTGCCCTTTTGATGTTGATAACTAGGGAAACTCTAAAGTGACGGCAAATAGATAGGGGGACAGAAGGGGGGGGGGGGCCCTGTCGAAAACCCCAAGATACCAAAATTCATGGAAGTCTCTTACCATTGAGCGTGATCTCATAGTGAGGGTGCATGATAAAAGCTTTGACCCATACAAACAATCTATAGAAAGTCAATGTGGTGTAACATAACAACGACAAAGTCTGAATTAACCTTATTGTATGCTTGTGCAATGTCTAGCTTGAGAGACATTAGTTTTCCTAAGAAGAAGGCATGTCAAGCCCATCTTTTAGCTCTCATGCCAAGAGGATGTTCTCCAATATTGATCTTCCCTATATAAAAGCAACCTGCTCGAGTCAAATAATATGTGGAAGTACCTCTTACAGATGTTGGACTATAATCATAGTCAGAATTTTGTATATTGTCTTTTAAAGATTTATGGGTATGAATTGATCTAATCTCTTAGCCTATTGCACCTTTGGAATTAGAACAGTGATTGTGTCATTCCAACAGGTTAGGATCTTAGCTCGGTGAATGTCAGTTTGTGTGATGATCCAATAACCTCTAATGAAAAAGTTAGTAATGTCATCACAGCCATGAGCACACAATCGAGTTGAAAGCATGTAATAGCCTGTTTGATATTGTCATCAATCATAGGATTAAAGAGCATGTTTGAGTGGTGTGCTCATAAAATAACACGTGGAGTGGGAAGAGGCTCAAGAACTATAATGGAGGTGGTATTTTATTTTTGGATAAAGTCAAAAAATAATATTATATATTTACTCAATTGTGAGGGAGGGGGTTTGGTGACTGATATCCTTAGAGAGATGGGATTCCAATAATGACTAACAATGAGGTGTGACAACGACAAAATCTTATGCGAGAGAGGGAGAGAAGCATAGAGAGAAGGGCAAGGGAGATTGGGGGAAGGAACAATAATAGGGAGATTAGTAGGTGACATTATGACAAGGGAAATAATAAGTGCAATTAAGTTTAAATGATATCTCATTTTCTTATCAGTTTGATCAAGTTTAACTATACCTGGTTGGTTTTTTTTTTAGTTTATCGTAAGTCTCAAATTATGTTTTAAATTGACACCTTAGACTATTTTATTGCCACATATTTCCATTACACTTGAGCATGAACCTCTTGTTTCTCGTTGGCTGCTTTTAAGTAGCATTTTCTATGGATCAAACCAAAAAGGGTCCTCATCTCTAACTACATTATCTTATTAAAATTAAATTCAAACTTCCATAACTTCATACATGTTATCACCCTCTCTCCTTCTACTATCTATTTACATATCGATAAAATTAAATTTTGGTAGTTTTTGATATAAGGTTATCATCAAGCCACTCGTATTAATTAGACTTTATTAGTGTCAATGTCATATGAACTCCTTGTATCATCCAAGCTATTCTTTGGACTTCATCATCCAATCCTCTTGTGAATATGAAGTCTTGCAAATGATTGCCTACATATCAACTTGTCATCATGGGAGGTGTAATGTGCTAAGATCTCCATTAGTTAGCCTTAGCCATTCCTTCAAGCAAATGGGCACATAGATCCAGGAAAGATGTAATCAAATTCTTGAATTGAAGAAATAATCCATTAATGGTTATCCTAGGACCTATTCAATCCATTAAGCATGGTATTAAGGAAGACCATTATTCCCTATTGAATATTTAATCAATTGCGGGGTGCAAATAGGAATAAATTAGAACCAAAATATAAGCACCATCATCTAGGAATTCAGAGTTCTACAAGCACTTGTGCTTATTTTCTATTCATCTTCTCTTTCATTCGTGTGATCATTCTTTTGTCTATTATAAACCCTCAAGACTTTTCCTCTATGAACTTTTAGGATTTCTCTTATCTTAAAAGTAGTGAGGCCTTCCTTGTCATTTGTTAGCTTTGGTTTTTCTTTTTTAGCCAATGGGTTTTTGTAAAAATCCTATGTTCTTTTTTCTTCTGCTCTCCTCTTTGTCTCTATCATGATCTTATTTTTTTCTTAACATTCTCGAGTAGTAGTAAATGTTTGCTTAAGTTCATGGTTCACTGCAAATGAAAATCTAAAATACATGATTTTTGGCATCAAAATCTTTCTAGTATCATCTATGAGAAATGATTGGAAGATCTAAGAGCATTTATTAAAGGAGTTCTAACTCTTGCATTGAAGTCTCCTCCTCTTCCAAGCTTAGACATCTTATAATGATATAGGCTATTCTTCAAGCTTAGTTGCTACAATTTATGTTATAATGACGAAGGTTACCTTGTAACTTAAGTATTAGTTTACTAACAATATGCTTTATCGCAAGGGCTATCTCGAGCCACTCCTTCAATAACTTGGGGAAAGAAAAAGCTATGAGTCCTTAAACAATTCACTTTGGGGTGTGCAACAACTAGTCCTCAGGTTATACCTTAGTATTAAAGTTCCTTTGATAAGGTTTCTATTAGCCTACACTTCAAATGGATACTAATGACACTTTGCTCGCCATTGCCATAGATGCCATGTTATGAATTCCTTCTTCGATTGTTGGTCAGGTTTTTGTATTCAGTTAACATATTGCATCTATTTGTAGTTTGGGAAATAGACTTCCTAGGACCATTCTTGATGAGTTTTGGCAATTGCAAACATTTGTTGTCCTTGTTGACTACTTCATGAAGTAGATCAAAGCCAAGTTTGTTGTCGAGCAGACTATGAATAAGATACACAAGTATTTTTGTGATAGGTGAGCTTTTATAAGTATGTTACTACTTTGCTATGATGCAAAGCCCTACGAGAGTTCTATCATTCTCTTGGGATGTGAATCAAATTTTGCCACCATAGGCCACCCAATGATGAATGGAGTAGCTTAAGTTGCCAATATGAACTTACTCAAGATCCAAACGATAAAGCTAGATACATATAAAGGAAAGTCAACCAATAGAGCTACACTCATCTAGCTTATGTTGTGGTTGATGAAATAAGAAACCCACTACCTGAGGTGTTTGAACTCAATAATGAAGCTCATGTCCTAGAGCTAGACATTCTAGAAGAAAACCAACTACAATCACCATGAGACAACAAGAAAAGAAGCAGTCAATGAGTTACATTGATAGAAAGGAGTATGCAAGCTTGCACATAATTGGGAAGGCTATATTTCGTTGATGAAGTTGTTGGAGTAGGTGCATATAATTTGCAAATGGAGGATTTTGATGAGCATCCTCAAATTTGTAGCAAGAATGACATTAAATTGTATTGCCATTGAAAAATATCTTTATCAACAAGTTCTCCTTATGGCTATCCAATTTATTTTCTTTAGACATTATATTGCATTGCCTTACCTCATTACCTTAAGCTTTAGGTCCCCTGAGCTTTCCCTACTAATGATTTGAACGTCCTTATTGTGTTGGGCCTTTGCATGTCTATAAGGTTACCTTGAGTGGACCACGGCTTAGGCTTGAACTCCTTGTACAAGAATAGAGATCCTACATGGGAGAATTGGTCATTGAGCATAGCCTTTTTAAGTAGTTCTCATTTTTCTTCAATTGCCTTAGCAAGCTAAATAATTCATGACTTGCTTGTGCCACTTTTGCCTCATGAAATCTTGAATCCTTTTCAAGGGAGTTTCAAGTTTTGTTTTCTATAACACACACATGCAACCTAAAATGTAGGTTTCTTGGCTACCATAAAAATGCCTTAACAACTTTGGCTCCTTCTAAGCCATACTTGTCAGTTGTCGAAGCCTTAAGGCCCTTATAACTCACACTTTAGGATGTGCTCATCTCACCTAAGAAAGGTTGTCTTTGGGCTACTTATCTTATTTGTTAAGGTCAGCTCCATAGATCCCTCACAATCTCATCCTTTAAGCCATACCTTGTAGATGTGATCTATTATTACCTTGGGAAGTCCAAGGTAAACATGGAATAACTTATCCTGATTTGCCAAGGTCCACACCTTAAAGCCCCGACATTCTTAGGCATATTTTGAGCAACATTCTACGAAGTAGGACAATTCCTGAGGCATTTAGATCCAAATCCCTTGTGATATGCTTAACATCCTTTGGAAGGTAGAAGGAATCCTTTGAGAAGAAAGTTGTCTTATGTCATGATAATTTATGCTTGATCTACAAGCATTCTATCAACATTTTCCTAACTATGTTCTGTTGGCATCAATATCTTTTCTTTTATATCACAATGGATACTTAGAAAGGATCCTTTGAGATGTTAAGATCTAATGTAGATTACTGAGGACATTTTAGAGCCAACACATACTAAGTTGTTACACAAATAGATTTAGCCCTTGTTAAGTAAGATAGTAAGTTGCAAGAAAAAAAAGAATGAGAAACCTCATTTTTCACAAAATTTGCAAAATAAAGTATAAAGAGGCAAAATAAACAAAATGTATAAGCTAACTATTCCTCTCTTAATCACTCTAATTCTTTATAATTCTCTTGGGATATTGTAGAATAAGACACTCCATAATGTCCTCTATTTTACACAAGAACCCTCTGTTATATTTATGCCTTAAAAACTTCTTTCAAGTTTGCTCTCCCTAGTGCAATGGTATGCAGGGGAAGCTCCTTTAGGATCATATATGACTATTAAAATAGAACTTTTCACTTTCATTCCATATAGCAAGGGTCAATTGATTAGACATTTCTATTGTCAAAACATTTAGAGAGGTAATTTGTATAGACATATGAGTGATTAGAGCTAATTGCATGTTGGAACATCTTTTCCTTCAATTTTCTATTCTCCTTCTCTATCACCAATGCCTTTTGGCTGAACTTTTTTTTCTTCTTTGATGTTACATTTTTTTTTTACTTATTCAATTATTTTATTTTGTAGATATGCTTGAACTTCATCCTTGAATTCCTTTATCTCTTCTAGTGCCTTTTTTATCCCATACTCTTGCTAAAGGGCATCATGTTAAAGTCATGCCAGCTTGTGGCCTAGGTGCATTGAAGCCTTGGTTTTGAGCTTAGAGATAATAAATAAGTTTGCTCTATAGTCTCCAAGGAATTGAGAGTTTGAGAATAGTCAAATTGTTCTCTCAAATCCAGCAAACCCCATCATACTACCCTCTACTTGGACTTCAAGAGAGTAATTTCATTAATCATCCACATGAATAGCAATGAGTGGCATGCCTTTGTTACTCAATGCTTTGCCAATCTCTAACTTTCTTTTCATGTTTGGTTACTTATTTGAGTGCTTCACCTCTTTTTGGCCACCTATAAGGTCAACTGCTAACTGTTCCATGGTCATGAGAGTCTTGTCAATAGGGGAGGTAAAAAGTGACTAATTAGCATCCTCAGATTATATGATTGCCCTTTTTGTCACAAGTACTTTCTTTTTTGAGGACTCAGCTCAACTTATCTTGGGATAATGGATTTCAATGGTTTTTGGATTACGTGTTTTAGGTCTTGCATCATAAGAGAAGGGGAGAGACTAACCTTTTCTTTCTTAGCTTTCTATGGTGTTGTTCTATATCATAACCCCCTAAGCATGCTTCTTCAATGTGCAACTTTACCTTGTCTTCTTTTTTCCTTCAACCTTTAGAGAATGCAAGAATGATGTGTCATCCACTTCCACACAAGTTGTCAAGCAACATAGTCAATTCTTGTTTAGCATATGACATGACGTAGGGGATGTAAGGTTTATTTTTTTGAAAAAGCTTGACTAATCACCAAAATCTCTACTTTCAACATCAATGGTTGTGCAAGGACTTCATTGTTGATGTACCTGGGTCCTTTGAACTCCCTCAGCAAGTCCTTGATGAACACTCATCTTGCAAGCCAAAGAACGAGGAAGAAAAATTGAACTATCGTTACATTGTTTGTACTTATTAGAAGGGTGTTCTAGATCAAGTGGAGAATTCTTCAAGGTCAGCAATTGCAAAATCATTCCAAATAGTAGAGAATTCCATACTATCCTTCACTCAAGTGAAACAAAATACTTTATAAAATATATTGGAGTGGTAGGTAGAATCTAAGCATGAAGAACTAACTCTATAAAGCCTGACTGTAATGACCTAACACCTCCAGTACCACATTTAGTTTTTGACCGTAAACTAAATTTTCTGTTTGCTACTTATGTCATCCAAACTTATGGTACTTGCTTGGAATTTGTCTTTCTTTGCAAGCTTGAGCAAAGTATAGCTCTAACAAAAGAGAACAAAATGTCCACTGGAAGTAATGGGTGATGAGTGTTAGGGCAATAGAAAACCAAGCAAAAAACAAAATAATTTATTAAATTCTAGTTTCTGGTCATGTATGGAGTTTGCTGGATTTGGCCTTAAGATCAATGTGCTTCATTTCAAAGCATTGTATGTAGTTTAAGTAGATCTTGAAGGAACCAAATTGTTTTGCTTCTAAGGTCATATCATTATTGGTGTGCTCACCACTTGTCTTCATAAGCTTACTCTCACTCATAAATGTCCATACTTTTGTCACACATCTAAAAGAAGAAAGCATATGCAAAATTTATAAGACAAATGCTCGAGGAAACTACACTTTATAGTAAAAAGACAATAAAAGAAGGGGGAAAAATATCAACATTCATTCCTTAAAAGTTAGGTAGCCCCAATTAGCTTTGGATTGTGCTTTATACCTATCATTATGTTGCCATTTCAAAGCTTGTTTTATCTTGATAGTTGACTTCTTGGTGATGATGTTTTGAGTGAATGGGTGCATAAGAATTCCTTTGGTGTCGTTCTTGAACATCTCTTAAACATTGAACTTAACAAGCTACTCTTTAAGACAATTCTAGTATGTTGCAATTATTTTCATAACATTGTTTGATATCTTCTTCATATTAGTCCAATATGTATCACACTAGGCCCGAGCTTCATCGAATACTTGTCGAGACAATCCATCCTCGATTTGCCACTTCAAAAGGTCATTAAAAGCACTCTTAAGCTACTCCAATTCATTTTCCTTGGCTTGTGAAGCTTTATTTTCCTTCTGTGGATTCTCACATTTAGACAAGGCCTTCTCCTTCCCATCCACTTGCTCATTTCTCAAGCTTATCAATTATATCATTTTGTCTGTTGATTCTTGCATGCCTCAATAATTGCCTTCCAATAATCTAGTGGTTGCTTGACTACCCCGTGACTTCTACTTTAATTGCCACTTAACAAAAGCTCTCAACTATTCCTTTCATTGTTTCTTTAGCCCATCCAATTGGTCTAGCACCTCATTCTTAAAGGATAAGAGATGGTTTATGCACTAATAAATAGTTTTGCAAGAAATGTTGGATCCATGCTGATCTTTGCACATTGGCCATGGTTTCATTAATTAAGTGGTACATAAGCTTGAACTTTCTCCTATTGGTGTCGTAATTTTTGCTTTAGATTAAGACCAACATCTTGTGCTTGCCATTAGAGTCCCTTGGCATAAGTTTTGTTGTGGATAAAGACCAACATCACGTCCTTGTTGGAGTTGATGCCCTTAGAAATATTTTTCACCCATATCCTATTCCCTTGTCTCTCTCTTTTGCTTGTAATAAGTTCAAATTTAGGCTTAGTAATAGGAGGTGTTGTTGCCTCATTACCCACTTTGTTGTTCAATAAATGGTCCTTTTCTTGTGTTTCTCTTTCAACCTTTGTTGAGACTTTAAAAATCAATCAAGTTTTCTATTAGAGCTTTAGGACTTGCTTTCTTCTACTTAATATCTAAACATCTTCTTGGCTTTCTTGGTTAGTTTGTTGATCATGACAAAAAGAAAAGGGCACCTCTTTATTTTTTAAAGTGGGTTAAAGGAAAATGACAAGCTTTGGAAAAGACGAGGGCTTGTTAGGATTTCTAGAACCCGGAGACTATACTTGTGCTCTAGCCTAAATGTCTCATTTTTGTAGATATCAAGAAGCTTGATCAACAAATGTCCAAAATGTTGGAAATTTGGCATTTATGCTCTTGCTTTTTCTTTATTAATTGAGCATGGATACTTATCATCAGATGTTTGTCTATAGTCATTTAATTGGCACTTGTTTAGTTCTTCATAAATAATTAATTAGGTCAATAAAGGAGGAACAACTTTATATTCATAACTCTTGATATAGGGTCAATATCATGCTTCTTGTATTAACCAGACCCAATAGGTATCATTGTCATCTGCATCACTTCTATAGGTTTTGGGAAAAGAGAAATTAATTATCTTTTCTTTAATTATAAGGGATTAAATACAAAATAAATAAGAGATACATAAATCATAATTACAAAATCAGGAATTTAATAAAAAAGTAAATTTAACAAAATATTTTATATGTATTTATAATAAATATGACAAAATTTTTTAGATTTGTTTATAAAATCTTAAAGTCATCTAATTAATTCTCTAATTCTTACAGACCTTTTCAAGTTGTTGCATAGATATCAATCATACTCAATTAGTTCACTAGTAATTTAAAATTAACCACAAACAATCTTTTACTGAAGATATCAGTTATTTATTGTGTAGTAGAAGAAGAGATGTAAATAGTTTTATAATCAATCTTCTCCTTTATAAAGTGTCTATAAATGTCCACATGTTTTGTGTAGTTATGTTAAACCAGAATCTATGCAATGCTAGAACTTTATTGTTGTAGTATAGTTTCATTGGCATGTTATTTGACATCTTCAGCTCTTTGAGGATCATTTCTACCTATAACTTCCCACAAACTCCATTATCATCAATTTGTATCCTTCTTTGGCATTGCTCTTTGCAACAAGATTATGTTTTTTTGCTTCTTCATATCGCCAGATTTTCTCGAACATAGGTATAGTATCTTGACATAGATTTTCTATTAACAACTGAGGCCCATCTGCATCTGTGTATACTTCAATGCTCTGATGCTAGGTCTTTTGAAATAGAATTAGGGTGCTTTTCAAATATCAAAGAATCTTATATTTTTCTAAACATGCTTCTCACAAGGTGAATGCATAAGTTGGCTTATCATGCTTACAACAAATGCAATATACAGCAATATATGAAAGAGAGATTAGTTTATGTACTAGATTTTTTAAACAAAGTTGTTTTAACGAGATCATCTTCCTAGTCATACTTGAGTTTTTTATTATGATCGATTAAAGTATCATTGGCCTACAACCACTCATCATAGTTTTCGTGAGAAAACCAAGAACATTTTGTGTTGAGAGACATTCTTTTTATTGATCTTATAATTTTCATATCAAGAAAGTATCTCAAAGATCCTAAATCTTTTATTTTAGATAATAAGAAAGCAGTTTTTAACCTATTCACTACAAATACATCTTCTCCAATGAGGACGATATTGTCCACATACACAATAAGCATAGCTATTTTCCCATTAGTGAATATTCAATTAGCATTATATGTATCGCTTGCTTTTGAGTGTATCTCTAATTTTTGACAACATAAGTAAATTTCTCAAACCAAGTTTTCAGCAACTATTTCAACCCATATAATGATTTCTCCAATCTTCACACATTAAACATATATATATATATATATATATATATATATATATATATATATATATATATATATATATATATATATATATTGTAGAGGTTAATCAAGATTAGCAGTTAAAGATAATAGAATTCTTATTGTATTTAACTTCGCAACTAGAGAAAATATTTCTTGGTAGTCAGTGTTATATGTTTGAGTGAATCTTGTGGCAACCAATCGTGCTTTGAATGTTTTAGAAAACAATGTCAATTATACTTAACTGTAAACACCCATTTGTATTTGATAGTTGTTCTCTCTTGGTAGCTTTACTAATTCTCATGTATTGCTTTTCTATGACTCATCATGTTCTAAAAATAACCTAATTCAATTTAGAAATTTTTAGGACATTCTACACATTTTTAGGATTCTCTATGTAGATAATTGTGGGATAAAACCATGAAAGGAATGAGAAAGATTTTTGTAAAACACATAATAAAATAAAAGACGTTGGGCACATGATTGTATCTCTTTTTAGATTGTAATGGAAATGTTCAAATCATTTGACTTGAAACTCGAAGATGGGATAAGTTGATTTTTTTTGTGAAGATTCAATAAGGACATTACCTGAAATATTCATGTATTATAGGTAATGCAAGGGATTAAAAAGCTTGTTCTTTTGATTTTTTTGTCTCAAATAGACAATATCAATTGAGTTCACCATTGTGGTTTCTTTGTTATAAATTGTGGAGTTACAGTTGTCATGAGATGCCAATGTATAAATACCAATATTCTTAATAATTAATACGCTGGATTTATGTGCTTTCAATACATAAAATTACAAATTTCATTGAGAATATTAGGAGTATTGTTTTTTGAGTATTTTTAGTCTGGAAATCATCATTATGAGATATCGAATCTTTTGTTTGGCTCTCTCTAAAGGTAACACATAAAATGTGTGTAATTTAAAAAATATTACATCTATGGTCCAAAATAATTTTTTGGCAATAAAATCAAATTATTTATTACTATTTTGATTAGGTGCTTAACCTAGAAACACATATTTTGTGGTTTGGTATTCAAGTTTTCTATGATTATGATTGTGAATGTGAACAAAGATGTTACAATCAAACATCTTTAAGTGTAAAGTAGAATTTAATACATTTGTTTGATAAAACATATGAAACACATCAAGAGATGTGTTGTTCAAAACTTTATTATCATATTTATAAGATAAATAGTGGTAAAAACTGTCTTTATCAATAATATTTTCGTATATTAGTGGTGAAAACTAAAGCTCTAGTTTCTTTCGTTGATGTTTATTTTTTTATTCAACCAACTATTTTGTTTCGGAGCATCAATATAACATCGGTGAATTGTTCCCTTTTTGAGAAAAATTTGTCCAAAAGCTTCTTGAAATACTCTTGATCATTATCACTATGTAAAATCTAAATAGGTTCATGAAATTATGTTTTTATTATAGTATAAAAATTTTGAAAACTATTTTTTGCCACATACTTTTCTTTCATTAAATAAACTTGCCTTAATCTTTTGTAATTATTGATAAGTGTTATGAACTATCTTTTATCAGAAAATGTAAATGTTCAACGAAAGCTCCATATATAACTGTAAATCGCAATAAATGGTGTGGTTGGTTTGTAAATTAAAGGAAACAAGATGCATGATGATGTTTAGAAAACTAATATACTTTACATTGAAAAAAGATGAACGCTTATTTAAGAATATATTTAAAACAAGGGTTATAAATATTAAAAATTAAAATGAGCTAGTGTATTGTGTCATGACATAATATTATTATCCTTTGGAACAAAACAATAATTAAAACAAATACTTTTATATTATTTATTTTAGTAATATTCGTTTTCAAAGTAGCAAATCCATCCTTTTTTCTAACGCTATCAATCATCCTCATGTTCAATTCTTATGGCTCGTATTAAGAGAAATAAAAAATAACTTGACATTAATGATCGAAGGTAATTTTATTAATGGACAACAAATTATAATAAGAAATTGAGGGTATAAAGAACATTATTAAGAATTAACAAAATGACCCTTTGATAAGCCATGAATAAATAAGATTATATGTGATACTCAGACAAGAAGTGATTAGAGAATTATCCTGTTGAGTTAAAGAACAAGATATAGTTAAGAATAATACTGGAGATTGAAATTGTTTATGCAAGTGTTGTAATTTATCCTTGGTAAATGGTATACCTTTGACTTGTTAGAAGATTTATGAGAATTTTTAGTAGTGGCTTAATAGGCTCAATGTGTTTAGACTTTAGCTTTCAATTTACCGGTTCAGTTGTTTCACCAATCTAATGCTCTATTTTACCTTTGTCATTGATAGTAGGATTGCGCACACTTGAGGTAATTTTGACAATTCGATTTTGTAACAATAAGTTAAATGGTAGAATTTTGTAAATAAAATTTTGAAGAAAATAATGATGGAGGAAATAATAGGGTTGTGGTAACTAATTTCAAAAGAGTTGTAGGAAATCCTGAGGTTTTGTTTGTGATGGTCATCACCACTGCCTTGGACATCGTAAAAGAGTGTAAGCTTGCTTTGATATTATGTAGGTTTTAGGAAGGGTGAAATGATAATGTTTGCAATTATAAATGATTGAATATAAAAATAAATAAATGAGGAATGTTTATACAAATGATAACTATCTATCATATCAAGAATTCAATAATAAAATAAATTTAATAAAATATTTTAGATTTTGGGATAATATTTTAACATAATATTTTTTATTCTGATAAAATATTTTTGTAGAATATTTAAGATTTATTTGTAATAAATGTAGTAAAATATTTTAGATTTGTTCACAAAATTAGAAAATCTTAAAATTACATAATTAATCCATCCAAATTTGACAAACTCTTTCTATAAAACCTTTTATTAAACTTCGTTGGCCATAACCCTCATGTATACCATCTTTTAGGAACAATCACTTACTAGCTTATGGGTTGTTATAGGAGGCACGATGTGCTATGATCATTGTCAACTAGCTTCACCTATTTCTTGCTTCAAGAGAATAAACATATAAACCTTTAAAAGCTAGTCATCATTGTGAGTTCTTAAAGAGCTAGTCATCATTGTGAGTGAAAGAAACAATCCATTAGAGGTTATCTTGGAGCATATTCAGTCTAGAATGCATGGAATGATTGAAGACCTTTATTGTTTATTGTATATTAAACAACCTTAGATAGGGATCCATACTATATGATATCAAATGTCATCAACTAGGCATTTCTTGTTCTAATAAGCGCTCGTGCTTAGCTCCTTCACATTAGTTTTATTCTCAAGATCGTTATCTCGTCTTTCATAAACCCTTTAGATTCTTCATCCATCAAGTGTTGGGACCTTTCTTGTAACATCTGCCTTTATTGTCTGGCAACTATATTTTTTCCAATCTTATAGTGGTTTCGGTATAAAACATTCATGTTCTTATCTCTTTTATTCTGCTTAGACTCTCATATCCTCACACATAGCTTAGCCTTCCTCTAGTGGTAATAAATACTTGCCTTAAGCTCGAGTTGAACGACAAACAAGAATTTCAAAGATACATTTTTTGGTATTCACATAATCCATTAACAATTTAAATCTCTTTATTGAATCCATGAGATCAATTTCTTAACTTTTCATCTCCACTGAGAACAACTTGGTCCATGAAGTTGCATATGGCACAATTGCGTCCTTAATGGAAGGAAAATCCTTGCTCAAGATTCCTGTAATCAATTTAGTAGTTTTAAGCGCCATTCACTGATACGTTCATTAATGGTAAGAAGATGGACTAATGTTAAAAGGAGTTTCAAACCAACTATGCTTGGGTCTAACTTGAACTTTTTTGTATATACTCAAGTCGAAGTAGATGTGGCATGTTTATGTTTTAAGCAAAGTTTACTCTTTAAGTTTTGTATTGTTAATTTTATTTATTCTAGCATAATTGTCATTAAATTTTTTAATAAATTTACATAATTATAAAAGGAGATTTAGTAAATCTACAAAATAGAACAAATTTAATTGGAGTGAAATAATATGAAAAATTTACATAATTATGATAAAGTATTAATGGAATTTTTAAAAGATATTTTTGAGAATAATTAATAACTGATATTCTTAGTAACATTTATAATTACTTGCCTGAGAAGCTTCCACAATAGTAAAATGACTAAATTCAAAACTTGCTTGAGGGACAAGCATTTATATGGAATAGGTATTCTACAATACTTGTGGGATGCCTTGATCAAGAGAACAATAAAAAACTGTCAATAATGATAGGAATGAGCAAGGCAACATCATAAATATGGAATAGGCCAACAAAAGTTTTGTTTGTAGATACATTGCAATTATTTGTAACAAAAATTTGGGAAAGTCTAGTGGCACAATGATGAAATCAGCATAGTGAACCACAAAAGCAGTAATGACTATGAAAAGGGAATGCTACTACATTATCAGATACCAAGTGTAGTGCTCAATGGAGAAAGCCCTATAGACACTTTGTGTGGTTAGGCTTGAAGCAAGGAGTTGGGAAGGTGTTGGCATTCATAATGAAGGTAACATTCATAGCTTCTAAAGAAGAGTGTTAAGGATCATAGGAATTCTTGTGAAGTTTTTTGAATAAGCGACAACCAGCTGCAATAGGTGATGAGAACTTATAAGAATGGGATGGCCAATTTGCATCAAGGTGAATCCCTTCACATACTTTCCCATTGTCTTTGGTTGGAGCAAGGTGAGCCCTCAAAATAGAAAAAAATTGTTTATATTTGAAGGGACAAGTGGCCCTTCATGATGAGTTGAGGTAAAAGAGTCCCTCCCATGCTCACTATTGATTTCCTTAGCTTGGGGCCACTCCTGAAGGTGGTGACAAGGCTTCATGATGAACCTATTGTTTTCAGAGTGCTTTCTATAAACCATTGTGAACTATCATGAAGGTCTTCCAAAAAGGAGTGAAGCTTTGAACAAGTGGGTAAGAAGATAGTGATTGAGCAAAGTTAAAGCAAGCTTTACAAGGTTTAGAGTAAATAGTTATCAATCTCTACATTTTGCTAAAAGTGACATAGAACATGAGAATTGTAGAATGAAAGGTGCAATTGAAGTTAATTTTCACATGAACAAGAAAAAAGGTAAGCCACATATTTGAAATTGTGTGACAACTTATAATAGTAAGATTCTTCACAAAAATGCATTGCTTGTAAAGGTAAATGCTTGGTCTAAATTTTAATGGCTGCTCAAGAATTTTGTTCATAAAGGGATGTGACTTAATCGTTCCCTCATCAGAAGTGTATTTGACATCAATTTACAAAGAATGAGAGTTTAGGCTCCTTAGTGGACTAAACAATAATTTAAGAATCTCTTCAAGATTTGTAGTAAAACTAATCTTGAAGGGGAAGAGCCATTGGCTTAGGACAAAGACCTTTACCCCTAGCCTATCCTTTTAGATTATTGTTGTCGCTTCCATAGTGATAGAAGCGAGAACAATTACTAGATCCATAGGAAGAAGAGTTAGTAACAATGTTCGTTGGAACAACTTAGGATGGTGATGCTATGTAAGACATTATTAAGGACACTTTAGTTGTATCCCTAACCTAAGGAGCATCATTTGGGGAGTGGGTTGTTGGCCAGGGTAGCTTTTTGATGAAGAGGGGAGGATGGAGGAAACATAATTGGAGAAAGGAGGAAAAGGTGTCATAGAGGAAGCCACCCACCTTGAAATTATTTTGGGCTTTTTTTCATGTAATAGTAACCCTAATCAGCTAGAGTTGTCGGTTTGTGTCCTAGGTAGAGCCCTTGTGGACAACAATAAGAGATTGGACTTAAAAATCTTCAAATGGGAACTTGGAAAGGATGGATCACCATGGCTTAGCAGAGTAGATTTTCTCTTTCACATCGCTTATCATGTAGTAGTTACCCATACATGATTGTAGAGTTATGCATTGCTTGATGGAGCTACAAAAGGAATTGTTATGTACAATCAAGACCCAGATGAAATGGTAGGTCTCCTCAAGAAGTTAGGGCCTTGAATGGCTTGTGCTTAACATTTGTATAAAAATGGAAATGATGTAATATAGGCATTTATTTTGTGTTTGTTCAAACAAATAAATAGGCATGATAATTTATATTTGAGTACAATTTTCATCAAGGGTTTAGTAATTGTTCCTTTTTCAATGTGAAGCCATTTGCTTTTATTCTAAGTTGACTAGAATTTGTATTAGTATGCTTCAATTGAGGCATGTTATTGTATACAATTTTTGGTTTCTAATCTAATCACAAACTTGAAGACCATTGTTTATGGAATCTATCATGTTTAGTATTTCACTACTTAAGCTACTGGTGAATTGTTGGATACCTATATGCAGTAGTTTTGCTTTACATTTAACAATGTGAATCGAAATGAATTGCCGAATGTGATTTCACCTCTTTTCATCAATCATTATATTAGAATTACCAGTTTATCTTAGATTTTAATTGCCTGAAAGAGTGATGCTTGGTTGCAATCTAAAGGTTTAAGATTTGCTTTTTATGATATTTACATGTTTTTTGCTTTTTTCTTGTAAAAACATCTTTGTGCGACTATTTTTCTCATTAAAATGAATATGTTGTTTGACTAAAGGAATAAAATCCTTTAGTCAATTTATTGGCAAATCTCATTTACTTTAGCAAATTTACCTCTTTTCATTTTCTATTTTTATTGTGAATTTTTAGATTAGTAGAAGAATTTATACATCCAACATAAAATATTTTGGATAGTCGCATGATAATAGTATATGTATTGCATTCTTTTGATTGCCTCCACTGTTTGTATTTCATTTCCATTTTTGTGTTTACCACAAAACTCAGTCCTGCTTTCTTTATTTTTCAGGCATGAAAATGTTCATTTATTGGAGAAAATGAAGCATCTTATTCTTTTTATAGAAAGGAAACTTGAAACGAAGGTGGACTGAAAATAATATAATTCATCGATCTTTTCCATACGTTTAATCTCAATGAAGCATCTTATTCTTTTTATTGGACAGATGGGTAACATTCAAATTTTGTCATTGGTCGACATGTTCATCTTTTGCTTTTATATAACACTAGTTTTGGGTGTCATTTCTCTTTTTTGATTTACTTAGAAAAATTGTTCTTCAGGTTTTTGGAAGAATTGATTTAGCAAATGGTTTTTTAAACTTGGGGTACGCTAAATAATACGTCTGGTTAGGAGACCATGATTAGGAAGTATTATCAATTGGTATGGTTTTCTTGGAAAGAACACCTGATCACAATATTTTAAGCCAAAATCAATTATAAATGTAAGGATAATAACTGATAATCCATTCTTTTTTGTTGCTCTTTGCATGAATGATCAAGTTACTAAATTAAGGCCATGTTCACAAGTTCATTGAAGTTACATGCATTCTAAACTCTATTAAAATAGATATATTCATATTTGGGAGTGTTTCCTTTACAGAACATCATACCATTTTCGTATATACTTGAAGTACACTTATGTGCCTCAACAACCCTTTTCCTTTATCCCAATGTGCTGGAATGGTTGGTTTCTTTCCCATCTTTGCAGTTTCATCTTTTTTTAACTTCTCATCATTCTGGTGATGCTCTTTCCCTCAAACTGTTATTTTGACCTCTACTCTTAACTAAACACGTCTAGTTTCTCTTACCTGCTCTTCACATTTCATCCCCTTGTGACTGCTAGATTCATTGTGCTTGTCCGTGAGCATTGAAATTCTCGTTTCATTGCCTTATCTGTTCTTGCTATATGTATGCCAAATCATGGGATAAAGAAAGACATATATTCTTGTTTGCTTTTGCTGGAAGGGTTAGAGTTTATTTGGAACACATTATAGACAAGAGCATTTTTAACATTTGACCTTGACCTGCGCTATAAAACGTTGATTACAGAAGGTACTTATATGCAACTTTAATGCAATATGGGATCCTAGCTACCTATTTTGAAAACATAAGAGATCTTATGGTTTCAAAGAACAAAATTTTATTTTTTCCATTGCAATTTGTCGGAATATTGAGCAAATCTTTGAAATTAATGAATAACTTTTATCATTTAAATTTTTTCTTTTTTGTTTGAATTTTTAAGTGATTCGTATTTTGGAATGGGTGTAACTTATTGCTGAGGTGCATCGTTAATTCCATATGGTAACCTCAATTCAAATGACTACAAATTCTATATGTCAATATTGCTTTATACCCATTCAGTTTGAAGTGTATATCAAATGAATAAAGTGCAATGTTCTTTTTTTTTAAATTCATTATGTGTTCTTAAATAAGCTGTGATTTAATGGTCTAGATTGAAATATCCTTAAACCTAACCTAGCCTTGAGCGTTGTGTTATAGCAACAAAGGAATCTTCTATACTTTAAAAAACTAACCCACTATATCTTGAGCTCTCATGAATTTGTACATGTGTCAAGATTGTGGCTTAGTTGATGCTCTTGTAGTTGATTAGGATAAGGACATTTGCCTATGAAACACCCTTTTTGCATGTGGTCAGGAAACTAGTGTTGATGCGCTTTTGAGGCCATGTCCTAAGAAGTTACTTCATAAGCTCCCTGCAATAAGGGATGCTGTATGTTATCTTTTTGATCATTAGATTAAGATGAATTCCTTTAGAAATGCTAAGCTTAAGAGATAGGTGGATAGTTACTATAGAAAGGCTTTCTCTTAGAGTGTTTGTTCTCTTTTATAGTACTTACACTTCTTTCTCTTGGTCATGATAATGGAAGAATGTGTATTAACAATTGAGTTGTTAATAGGATATACTTTTCTTTTCAATTCCTAGACTTGATGGCATGTTCAAAATGATGGAAGAAGTATTCATATTTTCCATAATTGATTTGTAAGGTGATTAAAATCATATACAGATGAGAGGCGGAGATAAATAAACAATTTTCTTTAAGTCCACGGATGAATATATGAATGGTTAGTAATGTCAATTGTCTTTTATAATGCACTTGGAGCATACATGGAAGAAATGACTCATTTATTCTAATTTTATGCTTTAATGAAATGTTGATTTTTAATTAAGCTAGTTTTGAACATTTGTTTCTTAGTTAGGTTTCGAAAGTATTGTTGAGAGAAGGTGTATCTTTTGTTGAAAGTGCTACTTAATTATATTTTTAGTTGCCTTTTCTTTTGTTGTTCTTAGTGAGGGATCTCAATTTATTCGAAAAGGTTAGGGCTATTCATGAATTGCTAGTTCCAATGTCTATTGTAGTTTTAGCATTGTCATGGCTCTAATCACTAAGTTCAAGAAAAGGGTATTTAAACGAACAAATGTTATTATCAAGGCCTTCAAGAGCATCGAAGCAAGGTTAACAAACGCATGCATGCTTAGGATACCAAACATGGATATGGTATTTGAGATATCTTGCAGCTCATTATGCAAGCATAAGTGTACTTAGTTGGGAGATTCATGTGATTGCTTTTTTTTATTAACATGAAGTTGATTGATCTTAACTCAAGGTTTGCTATACATGATTTATAGTTTTACATAATGTTGCAACCTTTGTGCTATTGGCACCGTTACATCTTCTTGTAGTAGTTTATATTATATTTTGCTCATCAGGCAATCCAATACCTAAATGTCCAAAAATAGTTGAGTCTTTGGAATGCAAGATTAATCCACTTTTTGCGAGAGTGTATTTTTCCTTTGCACGATTAAGAACTAGTCATAATGGCCTTAACTAGATGGCCACTCTACAATATATTATGAGTGGTTGGATTTAAAAGGAAAATCTTGGAACGTCTTATGCTCTTAGATTTTTGTTAGATCTACTCTAGTTTTAATAATAATGTTTTATTATAAAATATTATTTATTATTTTTGATTTAGTGTTAATTTTATCTAAACAAATAATTTAAGTATTTGAAGGAAAATTAAAGATGCATGATGGAGAGATGAATGTTGTGAATCTAAGGATCACTTAATGAAGATGAAGTCAAAAGAAATAGATTGAATAGACTTAAGAAAAAAAAGAATGCAATTATGATTGCTACCAATTTTTTATGAAATAATCTTAAAAATTCAAAATTCTTTTATAAAATTCTATAAGATGTTTTTAAACTTTTTTTGTTCTTTTAACCCAAACATTTTATATTGAACACTTTTTTTTAAATTGTTGAAATTTTTTTATTATACATCATTATTATGTTGCCCATATCTTTTATTATACTTATCCAAATATTATGAAATAAGTTTCATTGAAAAGTAGATTTCATTAGCTTCATTTTGTAATTTTATAATTTTTAAAAGAACTATTTAATATATATTTTTAAAATAGGCTATCCACATTTATTCTTATTTTTGCATGGCCTTATTTTTTATCATGTTTTTTATCTAGTTGTCTAAATCTTTTAAAACATGACTTTTTGAATCTAAACTTGTTTACTTTAGTTATATAATTTTTACTATTTTTGTATAATAGAGTTATTTAATCCATGTTTTTAAAGTTGGTTATCTATTGATCATTTTCTATCATACCTTAATTATTTTTGTCATATATATTTACATCATTTTGAAAAGTATATTTCAATATCTTCAATTGATAATTATTTAATGTTTTGGATGTTAAATCTTTTAGTTATGATTGTTTGACTGCAACATATCATATTTGATTTAATTTGAATTCAAATTTTTGAATCCTTGAAATGAGTTAATTGTTGGATGACACTTATCTTATTTAACTGTCAACTATATTAAAATTGTTGACTAGGATAGACTATCTCATTGCTATTATAAACCTCATGCCCTTGGTGAAAAAGTACTCTATAACCTTAAAGTATTTAAGTAAAGAGAGGCTATCAAATCAAGGGGGAGCATTATAATAATGATATTTTTCCTAAAACAATTTGAGATATTGAAAATCCCATCCTCAAGGACTCATTATAAGTGATCCATCAAGTGGAATGAGGATGCGATCATCCTTGTTAAATGAAATTATTTATTTTTTTATTGATTTTACAAATTGAAACTAAAACTATTGAAGATGCTGAAATTAACTAATGGGTAATTGCTATGAAATGTAGTTTGGGAATTAATGATCATACTAAAAATAGACAATTGATTAAAACAAAATGGATATTAGAAATAAGTTAAATGATAAATGGGAAGTAATTAAGAACAAAATTAAGTTAGTTGCTAAGGATTACAAACCGAATTTAGATGTTTTTGATGATTTTTTTTGCATTGCTAGCATGCTTAGATACAATTAGGCTCCTTTAAGGATATTCCAAATGGAAGTCAAATGTACATTTTTTTAATGATTATTAGGCTACTCTTAAGAAACAAGTAGATGTTTTTGATGAATGTTTTGCACTAGTAGCACATGTAGAAACTATTAGCCTACTCTTTGGATATTTCATATGGACATCAAATGTACATTTTTTAAATGAAGCAATTTATAGCCTAAAACATGTGCCTAAAGTTTGGTATGAATGATTATGTATTTTTTTAATAAAAAAATTTCAAAATGTTATGGTAGATAATATATTATCCTTAGTAAAAAAAAAATAAAAAATAATTTAGTAATAATTTTAAATATATGTAGATATAACTTTTTAGGAAACAAATGAATATGTAACAAATTTTATAAGCTAATGTAAGATGAAGTTGAAATGAACATGATGGAATACCTTATTCCTTCTTCGAATGGAAATACACGAGTTAATAATGGAATCTTTATAACTTAAAGTAAATATAAGAAAAATTTTAAGAAGGCACAAACAAAAAATTGTAAAACTACTTGAAACACCTATGAGTTTGACAATAATTCTTGGTAAAAAAATAAAAAAAGAAAAAATAAATTATCAATTGTTATTTGGAAGCATAATAAGGTCACTTTGGTAATTAATGGCCACAAGACTTGTTATAATGTATTTGGTTTGTCTATTTACTAGGTTTTAATGATGTCTAGATAAATTGCACCTGATAGCATTAAAGAGAATCTATAAATACCTAATCAATATTTTGGTATTTGTTATCGTAAGAATACTTCAATTGAATTAAATATAATATGTTATTTTAAAGCCAACTTTGCTACAAGTAAAATTAATCGTAAGTTAACCTTGGGTATATGTTAGTTCTTTGGTAACTTATTGTTGCCTTAGTGTATTAACAAAACAAAATTCAATAACTTTGTCAACAATAGACAACTACTTTTGTTAAATCAATATTAAGATTTTGCAAAACTAGTGCACGTAACATTAGTAGGAATTCATAAACATTTGTCTGCAAAATACATTAGGATATGTCCTCATTTCTTGATGGATTATGTATAAATGGAAGATATTATAATAAAAAATGTGCAACTATAAAACAACTACCAGATATATTTATAAGACGTTTACAAGAAAAACTTTTTTTATACTTTTTTAAAAGAAATGAGAAAGATTGAATCAAAATTAAGTTGAAATTGTTATCTCTCTTTGATGATGCCAGAGGGTTGAATATTCGTCGTATAGTATAAGGGAAATGAAATAATATTCTTTGTAATCCTTAAGCGATAAATTGGTACTGTTATCTATAACAATTAGCAATGAATTGGTAATGTATAATAATCTATGATAATTATTAATGTTATGTTTTTCATGATGAAGTTATTTTATAATAAGTTTCTCATCATCTAAATGTCAAGAAATGTTGAATCTTATGATGATTTTGATGATAAAAATCTTTATTATAAGATATTTTTTATTAATTTTGATTTAATGCTATTTTATCTAAACAAGTTATTTAAGTTGTTTGAAGAATCAATTAAGGATGGATGATGAAGACATGGATATGTTGAATGCACAGATTAATTGATATTCACAAATGAAAAGAAATAGATTAGGTGAACTTACAAAGAAAAGCATACAGTTAAGAATGCAAAGCATACGATCGAGAATGCTTTTAAATTTTTTTATAAAAAAATCTTAGTAATTCAAATATTATTTATAATATTGCATAAGACATTTTAAAAGTTATTTTTAGTGTATTAATGTAATCATTTCATGCTAAATATTTTTTCTAAGATTTTGAAATTCTTGTATAATACATTATGTTTTTTTTTGCCTATATCTTTTCCTGCAATCATCCAAATATTATAAAGCAAATTGCATTGAAAATTCAACTTTGTTAGCTTCAACTTGATATTTGTTAATAATTTTGGATGTTGGATATAAGTTATCTGTTTTTATTGCGATTCATTAAATTTGATTTCATTTGAATTCAAATTTTTTGAATCCTTGAAACCTAAAATTTAGCTCACTTATCCTAGTTAACTTTCAGTCACTTTATCATTGACTTTTTGACCAAATTAGGACATTCCATAGTGATAAAATAATCTTTGTGAAAAACTCGTAAATGGTTAAACTTAATCATTGACTTCTTGGAATCTTAATTTTTCTCTCTTACTATTTTTTTTTCTCTTAGTCCTTTATACTCCAAAAGTTTCAAATTTCTTAAGAGTCTTGTCTTAGAGTTCAATAGTAAGTTTGTTTTTACAAATTAACTTTCATTTATGATTTCATTTTTTTCTATATCAGATATAATATTCCATAGTTTTCCTTTCTACTTTACTTTCAGTTTTGGTTCCAAACTTATTGTCTTTCACTTTACATTTTAATGACTCAAAAAGTTTTATTCAAGGCAAAGTTTTTACTACCTAAAATTTTGGAAGGTCTAGTTTGTACAAATATGTTTTTTTTTGTGAAACCTTAAGAAGTGATATTCCTTGAGGATTTTTTTTATAAACTCGTAAATGGTTAAACTTTAATGTAAAGCCTCTTGTAGAATTATATGTGTGCCTATTGTTGGGGTCCATTGTGTTACCTTTTAGCACTTGAAAAATGTTAAGTTGATTTTGAGCCCACAAAAAGCCTATACTACTCGGTGTACTTAGTTTTGGTACCTAAGGAGTGATATATCTCCAAAGGAGAAAAATTGACTAGAGTAGGCTAGTTTAGTGTTGTCAAGTTAGAATAAATCCTTTTTTTTTCTTTACTTTTACTCCTTAAAATCATTTAAACTTTTTTGCAGTCTCAACAAACACTTTCGTAATTTCTCATTCCAAGCTCTTGGGATTGTCGACTATTTCAAACATTCGAATTTATATCTCTTAAACTTTTAAAATTTACTCTACTATTACTTATTTGCATTTTCATAATTATTTTTTTATTTTTTTCATTTCCCTCTTTCTCCTTTATGAGTTGGCATGTAGGTCATTTTGAAAATAATAAGAATTTGCAATGGTCAAGGATTGCTTCTACGATCCAAATCTTGAAAACACCTTATGGGGGTAGTTGCACGTATTCCTAATTGTGGAGGGTTTGTACAAGCAATTATAACTTTATATGCTCTTAAATATTCAACAAAAGCCATTGCTAAAGTTGATCATTGATGGCTAGTTTTATATTATACAAAACATTTGATGCTTATCATGGACTAACTTTGTTCTTCCACAAGATGGTGGCTTTGTGAATTATTTTTGTAAGAATTTATAAAGAAACTAGGGTTGAAACTTTTGTTTTCAACTACATTCCACCAAAACACTCTGAAAGCCAAGATGATAAACACGAGTTTGATCTATGGTTTATATCACAAGTTGGTTTGTTAAGGATTAGAAATTAAAGTTTATAAAATAGGGATTACAAATAGGAATTTGGAAAAGAAATTATAGATTAGGGATTAAAAAGTAAGGATTATGGATTAGAAATTAGAGATTTGAAGTTTAAGATTAAGAATTTTGGATTAGGAATTAAGGATTAGAAACTAAAAATTAAAGATTAACTATTGAATATTAAATGCTAGGAATTATAGATTAAGAATTAAGGATTAAGAAAGAAATAATGGTTGGTGCTTGTATTCTATACAATTATTGAATTTTTATCGTTCTTTGCACAATATATGCATAATTTGCTTGAAGAGATTAAAAGAAAATTGGTGGAACAATAAGCTAAATATAAGGCCATTTTGAATCAACATAATAAGGTTTATCGATTTTATAAATTGTGATCATTTCTTGGTTTGTGTGATCTGTAATAGTTTTAAGAAAACTAAAATGCATGTAGATATGAAAGGAATACCTAATTGGGTGCTGTTACACCCTTGTGTTTGATGAGTCAAGCATAAATGTGTATATTTTATTTGGGCTTGATTTTAAGTAAAATTGTTACTAATCAATTAAATCAAGCCATGTATTTTAGATGTCTAAAATAATGGTCTCTAAGGGCCTTGAGGTCATGGCATACTTCAAGAAAATTTGAGACATGCACAAGATTTTTTATAATTGAATTTCTTTTTATTTCTCTTGAATTTGATATGTCCAAACTTTGAGATTATGAGACACACTACTAGTATTAACATTTAAAAATATTATAAAATTATTTAATACTGAATTTTGATTTTTGGGCCAAGCATATTTGACAAAATGTATAGACATTGGTATTTGATTTTTTAATATTGCTTTGGAATTGTTTTTCATGAATTTCTTTTCATAGCTATTTAAATAACTTATAATACTATAAGAATATAAAATTATCTTTATACACTTATATTCAAATTTTTGGCACAAAATTCGTCAAAAATACCCTAAAACAGCTAAAGTCTCGGGAAAATGCACTGTAGCAATGGGCGGGTCGACCCGGCGCGAAAACAGCCGGTCCAGGTCTTTTAGAAATTAAAAATTTAATTTAAAAATTAAAATTTGGTTGACCCGAGAAGGCCGAGCCAAGCCCGCCGAGAGAAGCTCGGCTAGCGCTGGTCAACGGTCAAATCAACAGTGCTTAGCTAAGCCAAGCCCGCCAAGAGGAGCTTGGTTAGGTCAAACTGCAGCGCGGTCAACAGTCAATGAACAATGCTTGGCTAAGTCAACCGAACCAGGTGATCAAGTCCTGGTCAAGGAAGGGGGGAGCCAACCCCAAAGAGGCTCGCAATGTAAACAGGGTGGATTTCTTATGTAGCGCTCCAACAGTTTCGCATATGCAATGTAGGACTAAAAATCCAAGTTTGAGCCTTCGCGGGATCCAATGGCTCAGATCAAGCCCGCCCGGATCCAACGCACAGGATTCATCCCGTAAGATTTAATCCGTGCCGTTCGATTACGCGCTCGGATCCAACGCTCTGGATTAAGCCCGAACGGTAAAATGCGTAAATCAATCTGCACCGTTCGTTTTTGGGCCCGAATCGGACGGTGGCTGCTTTCCGTCCGTTGCCCAAACGGCTAATTAATTTTTGGAGCCGTTGGGAGTGTTTTTAGAGCTCAAATTTGAGCTCTATAAATAGGAAAAATTGATGTATTTTTCAGTTTAACCTTTGCTAAATTTTCCAAAGATTTCAGATCTCAAAATTCGAGACTCAAGCAAAACGGTGCATCCAAGCTTAAAAAGCAAAGCGGCAAGAAGTCTATTGGAATTAGAGGTTTTTTATTTCTCAATTTCTATCCATCTAATTTGTCGATTGTGTGTGCCTCCTCTTTTCTTCTATTTCTCTTAAGTTTTTTGCCAATCGTTGTACTTTTCATTTTGGGGCAAGGGCATCCCGGCAGTAGTGCTAAAGCCCCGGGTTTGAGTTGAGCCCGGTAAAAACTCAAGTAGGTTTGGGATTAGCCGTAGTAAAAATCCCAAGTAGGTTTGAGGTGAACCGTACGAAAAACCTCACTTGTAATCGGTGCATTTAGTGGATTTTTCCCAACACCGGTTGGGGGTGGACGTAGACTCGGTTTTGAGTCGAACCACTTAAAAATTTGTGTGTTCAACTCTCTTTACTCTTGCTTAAAGGTTTTTAAGTTTAATTTCGAAATTCATAAAATTTTAAATACACAATTCACCCCCCCCTCTTGTGGGATTTCCTTAGCACGGAACACTTCAGGTGCTTATAATGGTTTGTTCCAATACACATTATCTAAAGATAATTGAGATAATGATAATGAATTTAGTGCTCAATGTGGTTAACTTGAAACTATATCATGAAACATATTCTTGAAACTGTTTCACACCCTTCACTTAAGTCACATGCTTAACATGATTATAGAATCTTGAGAACTAGGAATTTGTGATTAGAGATTATTGACTATGGCTTATTTTCTACAAAGTTGGGTAGTTTTAACTATGCTTTGTATAATACATGCATAATTTGCATGAGTAGATTAAGATAAAAATAGCTAGGAAATAAGTGAAAAATAAGAATTGTTTGAACCAACATAATAAAGTCAAAGTTTTAAGGGTGATTGTTTGTTGGTTTATGATTTTTGCTATTTTGTAAGGAACTTAAAATGTACATAAATATAAATTCAACACATAATTAGGTGCTTATGAAGATTCACTTTAGTATCCATTAACTGAAATTGCCTAATAGAATGATAATCTAGTTAAAGGTAAATATGATCAACTAGACATAATATCGTAAACATATTCTAGATACTTGTTTTAACTGTCATGATAATTTCAGTGGATTTTTTTCAAGGGTGACTATTTCTTAGTCATATGATTTTGATGGTTTTAGATAAACATAAAATGCACACATATAAGAAGAGAAGACATAATGGGTTGCTTTTGAAGATGTGTTGCAATGCTAATTAACTAAAGCTGTTTGAGATAATGACAATTAGTTTAGTGCATCATGTGGCTAACTTGATACCGTATCATGAACCTATTGTTTTGACTAATACACACTATCCACCTGAGTCACATGGCTCGCACGACCATATAGTTTTTGGCATTAGGAGTTAAAATTTTGGAATTAAGGTTTAGGGCTTTATTATAGTGCTAGCAAATTTTAATCTTATTTTGTTTAATTTACATTAAAAAAAGAGCTAAATATAAGGCCTTTTTAAACCAATGTAATAAGTTAAATGGATTTTTTTAAGGATGATCATTTCTTGGTCTATGTGATTCTTAATAGTTTTGGGGAACATAAAATGAACATATATCATAAGAAATGACATAATTGGTTGTTTATGACGATTTGCTTCCATATTAATTAAGTAAAGTTGTTTGAGAGAATGATAATTAGCTTGGTGCTCAGTGTGGCTAACTTGATATTGCATCATAAACTATTCTTGAGACTCCTCCACACTCTACACTTGAGTCACATGGTTTGCATGACCATAAAACCTCTACGATTGAGAGTTAAGAATTCAAAATTAAGGTTTAGGGCTTTGTTTATAGTGCTAGTGAGTTTACATCTTACTTTGCACCAGATATGCATAACATAATAAGTTCAATGAATTTTTTTGAAAGTGATTATTTCTTAGTTTATGTGATTTTTGATAATTTTGGAGAACTTAAAATATGCATATATAAGAAGGTAAGACAATTGATTGCTTATGAAAATTTGTTCCAATCTTGATTAACTAAAATTGTTTGAGAGAATGATAATCAAGCTGCTCAAAGTGGCTAACTTGACACCATATCATGAACCTATTCTTGGGATTACATATTATTCACTTAAGTCATATGATCGTAAAGTCTCTACGATTAGGAGTTAAGAATTTGATCTTATGGTTTAGTTTTTTTTATAGTGCTTGCGAGATACCTACTTCACACAACATATGCATAATCTGTATAAAAAGTTCAAGAGAAAATTAGCTAAGGTTTTGAACCAACATAATAAATTCAATGGACTTTGTTTAAGGATAATTATTTCTTGGTCTATATAATTCTTAAAATCCATATAGATGAGTAGGTAAGACCTAGTTGGGTGCTTATAAAGATTTGGGTCAATGCTCATTAATTAAAGTTGCCTGAGAGAATGATAATTAATTTAGTACTCAATGTGGCTAACTTGACACTGTATTATGAGCCATTTTCTTGAGGCCAGTCCACTTCCTCTACTTGAGTGATATGTGCCTGCCATGGCAATAGAGTCTCTTGAGGTAGCACTCCTACAAATGCATCCTGATTTACTGCTTGTTGAAGTTCGGCACTGTAGGCACCGCTCACCACCTTTGTTATAGGAGATTTTGGATGTCCAAACCACTTTTACTTTGGATGAACTATTCTACGTGTGTCTTATTTATTGAACTTTCTGCCCAGTGAGCTAAAACACAGAACTCATGCTACTTCAATACTGTTTGTAGCATTCTTTGATGAGGTCTAATTTTTCAAAGTTGAGGGGAATTGATGTAGGGCTTTATGGGCTACTCCATTGGAGGCATTGTTATGATTTTTGCCCACGTGTGTGAATCTTTTCTATTTTCTTTATATGTTTTGCCTGCATTTTATCAATATTTTTTTGGCATTTGATCTATTCAATGGTAGTATTTACATGGGAAATATCATTATCATGTGCTGTACATCACTTCATTCTTGTGATTGAACTAGTCAATTGATTTTTTATTTTTCCTCCTTTTTGAAAAGGTAAGGACAAGAATCCCAAGAAAATATTCATACTTCTTTTCTTAAAAAAATGCGTCTTCAAAACTGTTTTTCCATTTGTTCATTTCACAATAACTTTCATAGACCCAATGGTTAAATTTTGTTTCGAAAAATTTTCATCAATAAACTATTTGTGATGCCGCACTCTTTTGATTGGTCATCTCAATACTTGAAATCCATCTTCGATTTCTATAAAACATGAATAACTTTACACTTTAAGATGGCTGTAATTGTTTCATGGAACAAATTTGTTTAGCTTGAAATCTAGGTCACTTATTTTTATTTTGCTTTTGTAGTACAAAAATTTGTGCATTTGGTTGGATTGGTACTTTATCTTTGTTTGCCTGTGGAGGGTGAGAACTTCTGGAATTGGAATACTTCAAAATCACTGTTTTATTTCTCAATGAACTATTAGAGAATGTTCGTCTTGGAAAGTCTGTTTACCCATCCAACTTTTTGTAAAATACTACCCTTCGTAATTGTCTACTGCTTATCCTTGAATGACTCCTGTAGAATGTAGAAATATATAATTTTGTGGAGTTCGCTCTATGACATTTAGATGCAACTTTCCATGCTCAAAATTGAGGTCTCGCATTAGCCTCTGCTTATTGGATAATTATGGCATTTTGGGCTGTATCCATACTATGAATTCTTACTATATGTGGAGCATATATTTCAACTGTATTGGGTTGTTAATTCTGAACTTGATTGTGAATGCAGGAGTACGTTGGTTTGAGCTTTTTCTCTCAACCAGATGGTCATTTTAAAAATAATGGGACATTTAAATCCACAGTTATAGTCCCTGGGTATATTGACGGGCATATTTTATTTTGAATAAAAAATTTAATCAAAATCATTCCTTGTTCTAAAAGTATAAATTTGCAGTCAATCAGAGGCATTCTATGTTGCACCACCTTCAAGTGAGAAGCTTCCGGAGGTCTATTATCTAAAAAACGATGACCTTGCTTTAGTTGAATTGGCGTTGCCATGTGGGTGAACTTTACTTCCATGCTAAATGTGCTAGTTCTTGTAATCTATGTAGTGCTCGTCCCCTGGTGCTATGCTGCTTGGATCTGCTTCCTATGGTACAATATCTCTTGGAAGCAAAAGGAACAACCAAAATAAGCCCAAATCTCCAGTTTCGTATCAGATATTATATTTTATTCCACCATTAAAGGTAACACAGGTTGCATCCTTTAGGAAAAACATTTTTAACTGAAGAATATCTAATTTTTCTTGTTTGAGTGTGCTTTAGAATGGCTGTTGGCCTTCCGAATATTTTCTTTAGGCAGTTTTGTTGCTCATTAATTTTTCAAAGCAATGTGTGCTAGTTTGACGGGCTTATGATGTATAAACCTTTCGTCCTTGTAGGTTTATGAGAAAAAAGGAAAGTACATGCCAATTGGTATCAATACTGTTGCTGAGAGTATGGAAAAAATGGTGATGTAGCCTTAATTTGTTGTGTGATTTACTATTTCTATTTATTTTGTTATAACACTTTTTTTGTTTTGTCTTTGTTAGAAGTTTCTTTTGTGCATTTTAGCCTCTGTTTCCATCACAATATTTTGAATTAACACATTTAGTTTCTACCTTGTTGGCTTTCTCATTTGCTTAAGCTACATTTATATCTATGCATATCTTATTCCACCGATTATGCCTTCAAGAATGTCGTATATGCAGATGTGTCTGCAGTATCACATCATATTAACTGCAAATGCGTTTTGTGTTATCACATTGTTTAGTTATAGAAACACATTTATATCTTGCATAATTTAAATTATTTATTTGGTTATCTTCATATTTGAAGCCTTCAAATTACAGGTGAGAGACACTAAGTTAAGGTTTCTTTCGTCCATGAATAGAGGTAATAAAAAGGAAAGGCAAGCCTGGAAAGAATTGTGTGATTCTCTTAAAGTTGAGTTTTCTTCCTAAAATTCCTAAATTTTCCATTTTATTTATTCACAACGTGTAATGCAAAAGCTACTACATTGTACTTGAATAGCATTGGCTTTCAGTGTAAATGAGGACTTCCAAGCAATTTTCCTTCTGAACCCTCCGATGTTTATATCTAACATTTGGCCATTATGAAGAAGCTTAAATTCAATAGAGATGACTAAGTCATGGTGTCCTACTTGGGATTAGCTACTTTTTATTGTAAAAGAAAACAGAAGCTAGCAATATATATGGCCATCTTTAGAACTAAAAGCTGCACATGTTAAAGACACAAATTAGAAGAAAACTATCAACAGATGGAGCAACTGTAAGACTTAAATAACAGAAACTACAGAATCTTTCTCCTGTAATGATAGTCCGGCAATCATAAGAAAAATAAATGTGTCCACAAAAGTTTAACCCTGCTTTACAAAAGTGATAGTCCAGCAATCATAAGAAAAATAAATGTGTCAACAAAAGTGTTAAACCTACTTTACAAAAGCAAGCGTCACAGCAATTGCTAAATCATTAAATATATGGTTGAGAAATCCAATGAGAAGTTTCCAAACTAAGCCTATCAACTTAAGTTAATTAAAAGTTCATTTAAAGGAATTGCTCCTTTTCCAAAATGACTGCCTATTGACTTCCTTATGGTGTCGGTGTCCATTTTACTTGAATGCTTTCTTTTCCTTTTATTTTTATGGGGCAATAATTGTGGTGTACTTAGAAGTGTTTCACTCTTTTGAGAACTCACTTTCTATATTAATAGCAGCAAAACTGAGGAGGATTATTACTGTAATTAAGATTTCCAGGTCTTAATATTAGTTATATATTCAAATTACTATTTAGTATAAGCTATCATTCTTTGGAATAGATGTTCAAACTAGACAGCTCAACTAATTTATTGAAATCTTATATGTTGGAGTTTATATATTTAAGGACTGAATAGATCAAGTTAAGCCCAATAACATATGCAAAAGTCTTATCATGCACTGAATGAAAATATTGCCTAGAAATCTTTGAAAATATAATCTACTTAACTAACCATACTATTGGTAGCTTTAAGCATGTGCATGGTACCAAGGGCTTTTGGTTGTAATGACATTGATTTAACAACTAGATCTCATCACTGAGGACACGTTATGAGAATAAATAGCAAAAATGTAGCATCTATTTTTGATAATGATTTCATCTAATTGCATTTATTTGAAAGATATGATCAAAACTTATTTTAGAAACATATTGTGGAGGTTTGTACATAAAGTTAGACAACAAAATAGAAAATAATTTGATGGGTTGGAGCATTCCGCAATCCCAAAATAAATCATAATGTATTGTATTTTGTATCACTCAATTTGTCCCTAATCCTTAATTGCTAATCCATAATCGTTAATCCTTAATTACTAATCCATAATTTCTAATCCCTAATCCATAATCTCTAAGCTATTATTTTTTTATTTTGCTTTTGCATTGGATCTAAAAACTTTTATCTTTTTTTTTTTATTATTTTCCATGAGAGCAAAGGTCCTCTCAGGAAGACACTAACATAAAGCATTTATCATAAGTAGGTCATACCCAATTAGCATCAAGTAAATTAGCAATTAAGAGTGCTAGTGTTGTCGAGTAAGCCTTCTTCAGTGAGTGCTTCAAGTATATAAGAGTTCTAACGAATCATTTTTTTCCCATAAATGACATAAATAAAAAATAAAGTTTGATAGAATCTCGTGTCATATAGTTAAGTTAAATGAGTAGTGTCCATATGAGTTGTTCTAAGTGATTTCGAAAGCTTCTTAACCACATTATTAACAAAAAAAATATTGAATCTTCTCTTACTAAGATTAATTTGTTAACTAGTATCCTCCTTAAATCATCTATCATATCTCCATCTTTTAAAGTCACTTTAATGTTTGGATTCATAAGAGAACTTGACCATAGATTGGCTTGGACAGGTAAGGACGAAGTCTTGGGAGGACCCACTAGCACTTGGGTCTCATTGTATAAGTCTTAAGAGAAAAATTAATCAACCCTTAAAAGATATATGCTCATAAGGAAGGAATATTAACTCCCCTTGATGGATATAACTTAAGAAAGATGCAAGAGAGGCATGCCAACAACCCTCTTGGTATATAGGCCTTGAGAAAAATGTAAGATGTATTTGAAATCTTCATGAAGGAGCATGTCTTAGGGGATGTTGTTTGAATGAGTTGGAGAGTAGGATAGCTAAACAATGCCTTGAGAAAATGTATTGATGATTACTAAGATCTTGAATAGGATAATGCAAGAATAATTAGCTCATGTTAAGGCAATTTATTGGCTAAATGGGGGAGCCTTGGAGAAGCAAGATAGAGTTTGAGATACTACCTTAAGAGGAGTTTTAGCACTCTAGGAGCCTAGTTGAGGAAACACAGCCTCGATGATGTCTCGAGAATAAGGATGGTCTCAAGAAGCTATTGGGACTCTTTCAACGATGTTTTTGGAAGGAACTATTGGTGTTCAATATTAGGAGCACATGTTATGCCACCTTTGAATGAGAAAGAAATTTCACTAGTTTATGTGATAATTAATTTTTTACCAAGACCTTGAGAATGATCTTAATTGAAATTCTTCTATATATATCAAATAGGGTTGAGATATAAAACCCAAAAGAAAAATCATTGTAATTGTAAAAAAGTCAATCTTTTTTACCAGTGTTTTCTTTTTTTAGCAATTGAAGCGAAGAAGTATATTTTTCTCCATCCAAACTTGTTCTATTCTATGATTTTACTTTTGGCTTTTCTTCTTGCTAGTACTCTTCATTGGTCTTTGTGATAAAACCTCATCCAATTTGAGATCAACAACATTTGGTTTATGGATTAATCATCTTTTGAAATTCTAGCACTTTTCTTGAATGTGCATGGTTAAGGCCAAGAGTTCCAAGAAGGAAAACCATTATGTCAATTTGATGAAGAAAATGCTGGAGAAGCTAAATTTATGGAACATAATGAAGATTCTAGCCCAACTTTAAAACAATAGACAACATAGTTAATTTATATTATTTAAGACCTAGTGGAGATCATTGTAGAGCTACATTCTTTGTTAAAGTACCTAAGGTTAGGATTAGATAGTAATTTCAAACCTAAGTGTCAAATAAATCCTGAAGGACAAAGTAGTTTGAATCGAATGAAAAATGTTGATGGAGAAGCCAATGATGTGAGCATGCCACCTTTGCAATGTGAAGGTGAACTAGAACCCTTCAAGGTTGAAGCAAAATTCAACCTACAAACTTCTAACATAGAGGTGAATGCCATGAAATTGAAACTTTGGATGGACTAGGAGTTAAGAGTCTTGTGAGGTCTTGTTCACCAAGTTAACTCAGGAGTTATGCTTGGGTTTTGTGGAATTCGTTTGAGAAAAAATAATATGCCAAGAGGTGTTGTAGAGAACTTAAAAAGATAGTATGTCAAGAGTTTTACATGATGGGACACTTTCAAGAAAGATGATGTAAATGGCACAACCTACAATATTCACAAATAGTCTATGTAGTAGTGATGTGTCTACAATGATAACATATATTTTGGGATTATATTACTTGATTGCTACCTATTTTGGTTTGGTACTTTTGTTGTTATTATTCAAGCAAATTCTAATGCTATAATTGAGAAGAACAAAGGCTGACTTGAGAAATCCCTATTGGTGAATCCAAAGAATTATCGAACTCTCCATAAATGGCACAAGAAGAATCCAAAGAGACAATAGCAACAACATTTGGGAAAGGATCGTCTCTAAGGACTTCTAATTAGAGTTCAAGAAACCACTTCAATCATTTACATATAAGCAACAACATTAATGAGAAATGCTTGAGATTATACCTAGATGTGTACTTTAGAATGAAGAATAGAGATAAAAGAGAACAGTCAATGACCACTTTACTGGATCAAATGCTTGACGTCGTGCAGACGACAATCCAAGTCTCACCTTGGCATAAAAATTATTATTATGCAAGGAAGAAAGAGCTCGAAAGGAATTATTTCCCTTCAAGTAATAATGTAGACAAAATTAGTTTGAGTGATCATTAACACAAATGGTAAGAAAATCTTTTCTCCATTAACCTACTATAATAATTGTGCTCACAACGAATTCCTCACCCTATAATGTATTCTATAAGATGCATACAAAAAAATGTTGAGATGAACATTGACTAAATTTTCAAGAGAAACTTGATAATTTAAGGTGATATTTATTAGTATCAATGACTATGTCAAGTTGCTTGTAAGCGTAATTATGCTTCTCGATGCTCATCAAATCATACTTGGTGAGCCCAATCTTCATAGTAAGAATACTATAAATAATTGGCCAATATAGCATTATGAATTCATGATGGATGAAAAGAAGTATCATATATGTTGTGATTAAGGACTCCAACTGGTGGACTTTGAGTTGTAGGCTAGGTGAAGAGGTTAGCAAACACATATTGAAACTATACTATTAATAATTCAACCTAAGAAACTGAATGGCCAAGCTATTCAGCTGCTATGAGTAGAAGGCGATGAGTTGAAAGTGCTCATCTAGAAGTATTCATATCAATTTGTAGAGCCATGTGGATTACCTTGAAAAAGGGATATGGAACATGAAATCACCGTTGTTTTCGATGCACTTTTACTGAATAATAAGATATGCTAACATAGCTATAAAAACTTATGGGATATATAAGAAAGTGAAGAACTTGCTTAAAAGAGGAGCTTGAACGTGAGCAATTCAATTTGTGAATCACCAACTTTGAAAGTTTCAAAGAAGAATGAAGAATGGTAGATGAGCATAAGCTACTTTGCTCTTAATAACATTATGATCGCAACCATTATCCACTTCTAGAATCGATAATATATTGTGTTAGATGATGGATAGATTGGAGGCCATCAATTTTGAATCAGCAAATAGGATGCTATGAAATCTGTCATAAAAAATTGACAAGGATTGCTCAAATGGCTTATCATGCCAATTGGACTATGCAATGCACCAATCACTCTTAGAACTCTATGAGGTTGAATATCCCATTCTCAACCCATGAGAGATTGATGGAATATCTTTTTTGAGCCTATATCAATGTTTTTTATGTTTTGGATGATATGTTAATCTACAGTCAAAGGCTCTTTTGGCACTGGGAAGTTGTTGGACATAATTCATTAGCACAGTTGAAGTTGAATTCGAAGAAGTGCGAATTTGAATTGTCCATCTTGTTCTAAGGAATGGAGAAGTCAACATCAATGTAGAAAATGAGCCATTCGGGATTGGTTGAGGCCTACAACTATGATAGAAGTTAGGATTTCTTTTTTTGAGATAGCATCTCCTTTATATGATCTTACCCTCTTTAATTACAAGTTTGAATGGAAAGAGGAACATGAGAGAGAATTCATTTTTTTTAAAGACAACTATCTAATTGAGTCAGATCTCTCATGTTATGTAATTTATTATCGTTACATATCTTTTATAGTGAAAGAAACCAATAGCATATTATTTTAAGATTCTATGGGGAGTACAAAAAGCTTATGTATGATGAAAATTTATTTTTATTACATAAGACTTGAAGTATTGAGGTTTTATTTGCTAGGTAATCAATGGTAATACATTCTTTTTGTTGGCCACTCTAGATCTAGCAAACATAAACAAAGATGCAACACGCATGGCATTTAAAGTGGATAGCTTAATTGTAGCCAAATAATATGGTCATGAACTACAAAAAGTAATGACTATAATAAAATTGATTACATATCAGCAAGATGCTTGGCACTTAATCTATTATTATGTTTGATTATGTAGATTTAGCTTAAAGAGTACGAACAACATATCTCAGAATATTGGAAAGACCTTGACTTTTATGATATCATAGTGAAATTAATGGTTCTAAACCCTCTAAAGTCATTCTATTAGATGGGAAAATCTATCACAGACAGATTTTGCATACCACAAGACATAAATATGTTGAAGTGGATATAAGAGGCTCATGTATTGAAGTTATGAAGTCACTTTAGTTTTGCCTAATACTATTTTGAGCCTATAAAGGCATGTTTTTTGGACAAAGATGAAACTTGATATGGAGAAGTTCATTTGAAGGAATAAACTTTGTAACTCTACAAAACTAGCAAATCAGAATATGGTTTAGAAATGCTTTTACTAGTGTTATCAAACACTAAAAAACTATCTCAAAGAAGTTTTTTGTAGGTTTACTATTAACATGTTAATGTCATAACTACATGCTCATTGCTCTACACAATTCTTTAAGATGTTAGAGCTTATATCATGTTGATAAAACACCAAGAGTAAAGAAGCATCATGACAGTTCTTGGAGAAGGTATTGGCATATAATAGATTGTCAACAAGCATGCTACTTAATTGCGATTCTTAATTTTAAGGTGTATTTAGGCAAACTCATTCTTTGATAATGAATATGGCATTACATTACTTATTTTCATCCATAGATAAATAACTAAATAATAGTCACCAATCAAACAATTTTACATTTATTGAGACGGTATAACAGAGGTGAGTTCAGCATATATCTAGGTTACCTGCAATTAAGATTGTCATAAAATTGCTTAATAGAGCTCATTTGAAATGTGTTTGAGATGATTATTTTATATCTCTTTTAATCTCAAATTCCAAATTAGGACTATTAATGGAGCTGAAGGAACAACATAGTAGAAAACACAAACCTTTATTGAGAATATTGAAAGGATGTACACTATTTTCTTAAAGTAGTTAGAACTCATTGAAGTATTATGATAAATGACAAGATATGCATTGTGTTGAAAAGCTAGTAAAAAATAGATATCTAGCATGTTATATGTCAAAAATGAATGAATGAAGGACAAAGGATGTTAAAGCAAATTAGGTATATTCAATTTCAAGTGCTGAAAAAAATTAATTGTGATGCCTACCAACTAGACCTACCCTCGTACATGGAGATTTACTCAATGGTGAATGACGAGAATTTGAAGCCATTTGAGCTTTCATGAAGAACCTCATGAGATATTGTGACCTATGGTTGATTGAAAATGAAAATCATCTCTTAGAAGATATTATTCTTGTGAAGAGGATGATTGCTAGAGGAGGCACTCGAGTTACTTAGTTTGGACATATGAGAGAAATATCTTCTTTCTTCAACTAAAGGGTATAATTTGGAAGAAGAGAAATATTTGTTATATCTTTTTTTATTTGTTAAAGAAGAATTGAAGATCTTTGGGCTAATCCACTTATATTTAAAGGAGATTCAAAAGAAGTGGTATATGATAAGAGTTCTATCATTGACAAAAAAGGAGTCTTTAGAGACTCCATTGACCTTTCATTTTTGTTATAGAAGACTTGTCAAGGAAAGTCACCTTTGAAAGTTATATGCCTTTGAAGAAGGAATGTCAAAACCCCTTGATAGTATAATCCTTTCAGGAACATGCAAAAAATGTAAATAAAAATCTTCAAGGTATAGAACTTGAGGAAGGTGTAGGAAGATTTACTTGAAGAAGAAATTCTCATGAAAGGTTATTTAAATAAGCTTGACAGTAAAAAAAAAGGCCAAATAAAGCCTCAAGAAGATGTGTTGTTGAGCGATGAGATCTTGAGCAACCTAATACGAAGGAAATCTTGTTTAGACAATTTACAAGCTCGAGTAGGATGTCTTTGAGTAGCGAGTTAGGCCTTAAAGATAGCATCTCACGGAAGAGGCAATCAATATAGCCATCTAATCGAACTTAGACTAAATAATCATAATAAGCAATCGCAAACTTTTCAAATGAAGATCTACCAAAGTCTTTTGTTACATTTTTGTCCATATTAAGCAACTTGTTTTGCATAAAGACTTCTTAACCAAGTTGTATCTCAAAAGTGGAGTTGAGAATGGAGATAAAGGACAAGAAAGGAAAACGAGGTTAACTATTAGATTTGAAGCAAGTTCCTTAGTGAACTATTGGAGGAGAGCCTGAGGCAAGAGAATTTGTGGAACTTAGAGTGGAAATGCTATTTACATGCTCATTAGTGATAGCTTCTAATTAAAAAAAGTATGAATTGTGTAAGAACAACACATTTATACCTAAAGGTAGTGAGCATACTTGTCCAAGTGGAGAAGACGTAGGTGACACTATTAAAGGAGCATGCATAGGTTGAGGAGATGCGTAATAGAACAATCAAGGCATTGATAAGGCAATTGATATCTATATAGTATTGCATTATTGTCTTGTGTACTTGTGTATCCCATAGGCGCATATGTGCGAAGGTTCTCTCTCAGGAGACATACTAATGCACAAAGCACACACTCAAATATATGAGGGTCTAGAAATATATCGAACAATTAGGATGGGCAAGTGGGATGAGCACATCTAGAGCTTGTCTCGAGAGATACGGGAGTAAAATGGTGTTGTCCCATTTTTGCATAGGACATGCACGTACACAAGAAGTGCATATGCAATCTCAATAATGTGTTGAAATTTTTTCCCAAACAACCCATTTGCGTTGGACTGCAAAGGCAAGAAGCCTTTTGAATAAATAAGTTATAAGAGCATGAAGGTGGAGAACTTCCATGAATGATATTTCTAAACATTATTAGATCAAAATATACCTATACTACCATGTGTTTTCATTTCACTAAAGAAAATGTAAAATAACTTAAATTAGTCTTTCTTTATAGAAATACAAATAAACTTTGAACAATCATTCACAAACCTAACAAAAGACTAGGAAAACCAAGACAAACTATAAAGAAAAGCATAAAATAAGGTCACTATATGACTAGTACTCAGAGGAGAAAAAACAAATGAAAATGTTTTTCTTATTGAAATAAATTGCACTCTAGAGAACTTTTAGACAATGATGTGAACATTTGCTTTGAAAGATTAAGTTATGGGTGGAAAAGATGGCAATGGACCTCTAGATATATTGTGGGTGTGAAAGATAATGCTATAAGTGTGGTAAAAGAGAGGCAAGAAAAACTTTGTGACCCAACTCAGCTTTAAGAATGTGTTCTATCTTTTGCTTCTATATGCAAACATGTTCAATAATAAATAAGACAAAATGATGAAATGTTTTGGTTGATTTAATAATGGAAACCAAATTGACAAGATGGTTAGGAATATAATGGGTAAAATGAAGAGACCTCATTGGTTAAAAATTGCAAATTCTAGTAATAGGAGTTTGGAATCCGTTTACCTAAGTGATACAAGAAAAACTAGGACATTAGTTCATGCTAAAAAGTGAAGAGTTACTATGAGCAACATGATTAATGTTACAAGAATCAATCACCTAAGGAGCTGTCGAAGACATTTTGATGGGAGAGGCATGCTATAAAGGTCCTGAAATGGTGGTTAAAGGTTAGAGAGAAATATTTGTTTAGCATCATGAAAATAAAATTGCCAAAACTTGTTGTACTCAGCCTTACCGTGATTGTTTTTCAGTTCTAGGAAATTGCATCTATAAATGCAAAAGTAAGATCTCAAATGAAGCTGTTTGGATAGGTCATCCATATAACATCCTACAAGTGTCATTAACATGACCTAAGTGATGAAAATAAGTAGATTTTATAATAGTAGATTGATAATCAGATTGGATGCCTTAATAATATATTAGCCAAGCCCTGTGAGCTACCCACTAGTCTCTAGAGTGATTAGTTGAAGTAAAATGGGTGTAAGTGGGTGTTCTTATCAAATTAAGATTGAGAGGATGGGGCAAAACAGAAGGTGAACGATGAATTTTCCAAAGCTTGTCATATAAAGACTACTTTGAATCCATTAGAATATTGTGTCGAGACAAAAAGGCCTAAAATTGTTTGTATCTTATCTATGGAGAACTTTTCATTAGAAGTAAAAAAAAGAAGAACCAATTGCTTATTATTGGATAAATTCTCTTGTTGTCATAAGTATTTTTCATGTCAACAAATTTGTTGATTAGACTTTATTGTCTTAAAATATTGTTATCATAAAAACCATTTATATGATCCCATAAATCAACCTAAGTGCAATAGGTTTTTGAGTTATCTAAGGACCCATATGGATTTGGAGTAAAGCTACATGGGATAAACCACAATGATTAAGAACTTGCTCTAAATGGGGTGAGGAATTTACCCTCAAATTATGTGTGGTTATTGTCTCATTCACTTAACTAAGTTTCTATTTGGTCATTCTAATAATTTAATGTAGGGTACAATATGTTAAGGGATGGCAAGAGTGTCAACTTAGAGGCTAATGAGGAGAAATAAAGATCAACGAATGGTGCAATTGTTGAGGGAGGCTATTAAGAAAGGAATAAGCAAGAGCATGCTAAGGGAGTTTAGTCGGATGAGAGTAAAAGAGTAGCTCAAGACATTAGCAAGGAGAGGTAACAGTGAAGGAGAGGCAAATGTGTTCAGGAGACAAGTGAGATGCTATCAAGAGATGGGGAAGAGGCTCAGTGAGAGAACCAAGGTCGTTGAGGGAAGGGAGAACTTAGCAAGAGATGGAGAGGTCAACAACAAGAATTAAATGAGAGGGAAAATGGTTAGCTCTTAAACCAGGAGGTTTGGATAGCAAATAACCATATAGTAGCAGTATAAGAATTGGTTTTGTCAATAAACAAAGCAATATTGTGAGCCTCGAGAAAGCTCAGTAAGGGTAAAAGAGACCTTAAGTGGTTGTTGTTAACAAGCATTGAGTGCTCTCAAAATCGATTTCAACTAATTCAAGTTGGTAAATTCTTTGATGAAAGTTGTAGAAATAATATAAGGCTCAACATGGTAACTTGAGGTGAAAGATGGTACCAAAAAGAAGGTTCAAGGTGGAAGGTTGGCTTGAGAAGGTAGATTCTGAGAGATTAAGGTTTTGAAGAGTGGCCTATAGGTGATAAATAGTTTTGAAGAAAGAAAGCATTTATACAGAGAAAGCAAGGTTTTAAGGAACCATCTCAAGATGAAAAAGAGCAAAGAGGAAGTCTTAACAAAAATACACCCAAGAAGTATTCTTGAGGGGAAGTACGATGTTTCAAGAGTTATATAGTTGCCAAGGACAAATTTGCATGTTTAAGCTAGCCTCAACGAGAGATTATCTCCAAGGATGATAAATCAATTTGCAAGGACATTTCTCAAGAGAGTCTTGGATCTTGGAGCAATCATAAAAGGAAAATGGCCTTAAGAAATAATCTATTGGTAAATATTGGCTATATACAATAATTATCTTTGTGAAGTACGGAAACATATATCGCAAAAGTTTCAACATAGACATGATGTAAGTAGCTCCAAAAATTATGCTAGGATTGTTCAAGTTGTATGAGGGTTATCCAAATGGCATGGATTTTGAATGTGAATAGTCAGAACCCTTGGATTTTGTTACAAATTCAAATTTTGAATCTTGAAATTTGCATTAGTTTCTAATTCAATTAGATTAGAGTATTGTGTAATTACCATTATGCCTTGGCTCTTGTTTTATAAGATGGTCACAGGAGTTAGAAGATTAGGGAGATTAGAGATCTCTAATGGAGTAAGAGGGATTCAATTGGGGATTTTTTGTCCAGCAAATCATCTATGTGGAAGAGAGTGGGGTGTGAATCTTTAAGAGATTCTATTTGTTCATTTGTAAAGCAAGTTTAAGTTGTGGGAAGTTTGATCAGATAGTGGGCTAAGGTGTTTCCTATTAAGGGAGTTGTGGAGAGTTTGACGATCTACAATGTTGTATATTGTTTTAATCTTTTCTTTGGTTAAAAGAATTAGAGCTTTATTGTATATTTTATTTCTTGTTTTTTTTCTTTCTTCTATTCATCCTCATTTTCATTGTTACACACTTGGCAACCTATCTTAAGAGCATTAGATCTTACTTGAGGTTTGATCTTGGTCATTGGAAACTATTTATGGCCCAATTGAGATGTGGGTGGGTCATTGAGGACATATGCAACTAAGGAAAGAGATAATTTGATCTTTGGAAGAGCAAGTGACTCTTCTAACCCAACAAGTGCAACTTTTAATAAAGATCATGATATAGAAGTTAATGGCATCTACTTATGTAAACCATCTGTTAATGGTAATAAATCCATCGTAGGGAGAGAGAATGATAGTGACAAGAGGAAAAAGAGAGGCCTTTAAAGGATGGCAGAGATAACAAACATGATCTTGTAGCTCTATGAGGTGATGTTTTGGTGATAGCTTTTCAAAATGGAAGCTAAAATCACCTGACTTTTGGAGGAGTGGTTTATTTAAGGAAGTTAGACACTTGGTAGGATCACATAAAGATGTATTTCTCCATCTATGGATAAGGACTTTCACTCTTTGCAAGTTGGAAACACACCTTTCATTAGTGGTATAGTGGAATAGTCTTTTGCATTTTTGATCCTATATATAATTATCGATAAAGTCATTTCAAGCAGCTTTAGATGAGTTTTACCTCATGGTTTTTACAAAGAAACTAGATGAAGGAAGTGGCATGAGTTTTGATGGTAACAAAAGTGGTTGATTCGAGATTCTACATCAAGTCTTAATAAGGCTTATTAAGTGTGAATCCTTGAGTGATGAGTGCCTTAGGAAAGATGTTGTAGGATTTCCTTCTCAAATTGCTATGAAATTAAGACTTAATCCCATTAACAGTGATTGTCAGGCGAGTATCGTTGTGATGTCTATTAAGAATAATTGTGGTCGATAAAAGAATCCATAGGATTGTGGCTTAAGAATAACACCAAGAAGGAATCCTCTAATGAAGTTATGTCTAATTCTCCTAATAAAGTTTACTTAAGCCATCATTATAAGTAAAAAAGGCATTTTAAGATTGAATGCTAGAAGCTATACTTAGAGCTGAGGGTACAATATGGTTGGCAATAATGGGAAGAAAGATACTAGCATATTCATTAAGGACAATAAGGTTTTGGAGGTATGATTGTTTGTGATCTTAGTCTATCATTGATGGTGAGTACTAATGGTAAGAGCAATGAGGTTGTAAAGGAGAGGCTTGTTGCAAGGAATTAACCTGCACGAGTTAGTTTTTTCTTGAGTTGAGGGTGAAAACCAAGTTGGTCAATAGTAGATATTAACGCAATTTGGTTGCTACAAGCTTACTAGACACTTTGTTTGGACATAATATCTGATCCAAATCTATGCACATTGGGATGGCTCCATGATTGTGTTAAGATCATGTTTGAAAGATGGTGTTCGTTGAATTTTTCTATTACTTAGGAGTTCATAGATGAGGTGGTGTATGATCCATTTGATTTCCAACAAGTGACTTTTGAAAGATCATGCATGTGGGATTGAGATTGGAGTAAGGGTGAAGTTCAAAGATGAGAGGAATTTTGTTCTTGTGAATGGAGATAATAAGCTTAATGTGAATTGGGTGCAAGTTTTAGTATCTAACTTACAAGTTTGTTTTGCAATGTGAAGATGTCAAACCTACCACCGAGTGGAATGGTAAAGATGGAGAACTACAACAATGACAAAAGGAGAATAGCCACTTGAGGGTATCAATCTTCAAATGGAAGTTTATGCAGTTGAAGATCCAAAACTCATGGAAGATGTAGTGACAAGCATCAAAGGTGTTGTGGATGCTTGGCTTTTCTTGATTATGACTCATTAAAGTAAGTTGCTTTTTTGTTTTTTTGAAGGGAGGATAAACTAAAGGATTGACTCATTAAGAATGGATGCCTTGAGCTTCAATGGGGACATGAGAAGCTTAAAGAGACTTCGAGAGGTTTGCATTGACAACCTTTCACTATGAAAGCTTGTGAAATAGTATGGCCTTGACATGGTAGCTTGAGATGAAAGATAGTCTTGAGAAGAATCAAGGAGAAAGCATGCCTTGAATAGTTCTATTGAGAGTCAGTATTCAATCAATAGACTAAAGGTGATGAATGGCTTTGAAGGTAGAAGAACTTGTGCAGGGCAAGAAAAGCCTCTAGAAATTAAAGGGCATGAAGGAGATGGTCTTCACAAGATTAAACCTAGAGAGATTAAATTTTATATCTCTTTTCTTGCAAAAATGCAAGTCACTTCTTTTGAATACAATAACAAGATTTTTTTTTTTGCTTATATTTATATTTAACTATTTTTATCTTATTTATTTGTTATATCATAATGCACTCATATGTTCCAATTTTAGGATTTGTTGTAGCATCCTATGTGTATCTTCATATCATACTCATGATTTATAACTTAGAAGTTCCAAGTTTCTTTGGTAATAAAATCTAAAATTCCTTTTTAACTTATATTTCTTGTTCTAAAAAGTGCAGCCCACAAAAACTTGGCCAATATTCATTAGAACTGCTTTTACTTTGGCCATAACATTATACATGGCGTTTACTTGCAGAAGCAGTACCCAAAGTGTACCCCACTTCTTGCTTCAATTCTTCATGGTCTTCTTTCAGGATATGTTGAAGAAGACAAGACTACCCATTATAAAGAGGTAACACTAACTTTTCTGACTTCACTGTTTGTAAAGCGCTCATCAGTTTTCAGGATTGGAATACATTTCAATTGGCTGAAAACTTTCCGAAAGGCATTTCTCAAAGTTTTAATGGTCCATTTCATGAGATGTATGGGAATTTTGAAATGGATTTTACTTTTAAGGATGTAGTGTGAAATGATTTTGTATATTATATATGCATTTTCTGAACCAATTTTTGATAGACTCGGCGATTGAGCGTGTAAAACATAAAGAAAAAAACGCCAGTTTGTTGTAATTGCAACATGAGTTTTTTGTCATTAAAGTGGAGCATGTAATGCTTAGAGTGAAGGCATTGTGGCGGAGTGAATGTTTGAGAACATCTATTAGTCTGTTCAATTAGTTAAATAAATTGATGACGATGATAATGAAGATGATGCTAATGTCTAATTTGAAGTAGTTTGTGTAACTAGTAGGCACATGTTAATAATGGCCTTGTATCTGAAATATAAGAATTCTATTCTTTTCAGTGATTAGCATCATTGCATGTAAATTCTTCTTTTATCTTTATCAGTCAATATTTATTTGATAAAATTACTACACAAGGTGTGAGAAAAATATTTTTATTATATCCCACAGCTTTAATGGCTATCTGTGATAGCAACTGAAGCTTTTTCTTGTTCAAAATGAAATATTTCCTTTTTTCTATAAACAGATATGGAACTAATTTAGTTGCTACACATGAGGAAATAGCCATTTGAAACATTAGCATCATGAGCCCTTGATTTATCATGTAACAGATTTGTTTCTGATTTGAAATGGAATCTCTTTGTCAGATTGTATCTGTTGCAAATGAAGTCATTGAGAGTGTAGATCAAGAGGAGCTGGCGGAGTTCTTTTTGTTTAAGCCTGATCATGAAGTTGAAGAAGCTGAGGTGAAAGAAGTTTATTCCTGTTCTTGGTTCTATAAATAATTTTTTGTAATATGCTAGCCACCATAGCCCATTCAACTTTGTGATGCAGTATGAAATTGGAAGCTTAAGATATAGGAGGTAGTGTTAAATGATTAAATCTAACATAACAATCCTAATAGTAGTCCAAAACCATCCAATGATGAATGAATGAATACAACATGTGCAATTGTACATAGATGTTTTGCAGAGTCTTCATCCTCACGGAAATTTATTTTAAGTGGCAAAGAATTCTTTAGCGTCTAATTTGGGCCTTAACAATCTACATGAAACCTAGGGGTAAGATTTTTATTTGGCATTTAATTTAGCATCAGCAAATCATTACAAATCTCAACCACCAATCAGTCTGTCGATTATCCAAAAAACAGTGTAATAACAAAGGGTTTCTTTGGGTAGAGTACTCCGTAGAATAGTTTCTGTGCTTGAAACAGAGGCAACTACTTTGGATTCATATCAAAGGGCTTAGGATGACAGGCTTCCACTTGAGTGGGGGTTATGGATTCATGCAGCAGAATATGAATGAGGTAAGAAAATATTTCATTCAGTTATGTAGTTCTGGATTATCCATAGTGGACTACCTTTGAGCTATATGTAGCATCTCCTTTGAGGTCAACATTCCATTGATTAACATTTAGTGCCTACTCTTAGCACAACTAAAAAACAGATTATGATAAATGATGGCTGGGTTTGTTCATGTAGTTTCAACTGATTTTTTGATGATTAGGCATCATTTGATGGTTCTATAGGATTTCTTACCAAGTGATCATCATCTTGGGTGATAGATGATCATTTAGACTAATCACGTATAGGAATGGCCACAATCATGTTAGTATAGTTAATGGTCCAACCCAAATCAAAAGCACCTTATAAGGAGCACATTGTGCCTTTTATGAGCTCAAACTCAACCTACCTCTTTAAAAGCACTTAAGGCTAACCTAGCCATTGTTATAAAATTTCATTTCAAATCAACTCTTTTGAATTTATAAAAGTTATGTAAATAGTGGAAATACTAATGCTAAATCTCGAACAAAGAAGAAATAAAACTTTGAAGGATTGGGTGTGAGGAAAAAGAAGGAAGATACAAAAAACAAAAAACAAATAACAAATGGCTAAAATGAAAAACAAACTTATTAAGAAATCTTTCCCTCATAATCTAATGCCTAAACTCTTTAGAGAGAACTTTCTTATCAATTTAGGAGAACTTGAGAACACAATAAAGCTAAGTACTATGAGAACAAAAGAGCATGAACTTATGAGTAAGCCAAAAGAGAAGTGAAATAAAAACAAAATGGGCATTTATAGACATGAGGTCATTTAAAGTTTATTAAATTATCAAAAATAGATTAGAGTAAGTTGGTATATGTTAAAATATGTAAAAGTATTTTTTAAAACTATTAAATAAAGTACATGGTAGAGCATAGAGGTTAGAAAGCCACTATATTTTGAAAATATAGTTAATTGTCACAGGTTATTATAATTCAAAATATTATAAAAAATTCAGTACTTATTCCAAAAATCTATAAAAAAAAATATTCATGAAAATTTAAGAGGTACTATTTGTCAAAAGAAGTGATAAAAATATTTGGGATTTTGTGAAATAGATATAATCAATAAAGGATGAGTTATATTAGCATGAAATGTAAAAATTGATAACTATGTATTTGAAACTCAATAAAGACTATTTGTATAACTAAAACATATTTAATAAATACATCAAATTAAAATAGTAAAAGTTTACTTTCAAATTTTAATTTCATAGTTTTTAGAGATCTAAGCTTAATAATATAATTGTTAGAGTGCAACTATATCAAACACAATATAAATCTAAAATGATGAACTTATAATTTTTGCTATAAGTTATACTTTTTCAAAAATTATGCATAACATATTTTTAAAAAGGTACAAATATTTACTATAAAAAATAATTATTTTTATTTTTTAGAATTTGTATGAATAAATTTATAATTATTTTTTAAATGTTAATCATCTATTTTGCTAAAATTTCTATGCATAATAAAATTATAGGATTTTTTTTATTTTTACTTTTTAATCATATATCAAAACATATATTTATGTAAAATAATGAGATCTATTTCTATAAGATTAGAAATTTGAATTTTTAGAATCATAAATGAATAGTGATGCTAAATATAATGATAGGTTATGTAAAACAATTTGAAAGAGATCAAATTTTAAAGAAAAAAATCATAAAAATAAGAACAAAAAATAATTTCTATGAGCATTCCTAAGCATACCTAAAACAAACTATGTATATCCTTTTTTGGGAACTCTTCATGTCTTACACATTCTTCTTCTCATATTATTATTTTTTGACATTTTCTTGATCTCAAATTCTTTTTTGCATGATATATCTCAATTTTTTGTATTATTTGATTTGAGCTCCCACTCTTTGAAATACATTGTAAGGTTAATCTTCTATTATGTTTTTAATACTTGATCTATATCTTAGCATAAAATTTTTCTATGTTAAAATAATTTTAGCAAATGATTAGATGATAATGAGTATTTTATAAAAAGAATTTTTATCGTCAAAATTAACTAGAGATTCAACAGTCTATTTGGATGCCCTTAAACCATGATAGCATTGATGTTAATCAGGAGTTGACAGTGACATGCATCTGAATAGTCAATTTCTTTTAGTTTGAAATGCATCTTCTTCTTTGCTATGAAAAATCATATTCATATCATTACCCAGTAGCTAAGGTAATGATGAGTGATGGCAAACGACCCATGTTTGTCACTAATGAGGTTTGTGGCTAACCCTTAATCACTGTATGACTAAAGCTTCAGTGATTCCACTATTATTCCATTATTAGGTAGTTTACTAGTAGTGTTTAGTATTTATTTGAGAAATTTCTAAATTACTGATCTTATAAAATTGTTCCACATCATATTGATCTTGATTTAATTTTGATAAAGCTCTTTGTTTGCTTTAATTGCCACTTTTGTGTAACTTTCATTTTCATCTGTTCCTATGTTACAATCTATGTGTTGCATGCTATAATCTTTGAGTTGATCATTCAATAGTCTTGAATCCTGTATCTTAAACTTCTTTAACCTTTATTATTCTACTACAGAAAATTAAGAAAATGGAATTAACACGTTACCATTTGACATGGGCTTTGTACCAAAAGGGTTTGGCACTTGCAGAGTTATTTGAGGTACCAATAATTTTTTTAAATATTTTCCTTTCCGTGTTGTTTGACAAGCAACTTACAGTAATTGACCTCGAGCCAGTTCAATTGCTTGGTTACTACAGACGAAATAAAACTATGGTTTATGTATTTTGAAGTTTTTTTTTTCTACATACGTGAGTATTTCCCCTCTATTACTAATGCCTTATTTTGCTCATGTTTCTTTTGCCAGAGAAATAGATTTTTCCTTGCAAAACTGAGTTGTCTGACACAAGTTTAGAAGCAGCTGTGTCTGTTTAAAGATGTGATCATCTGTTTGGGAAATTTGCATTAAATATGTTTGGACCATCACCAAATCTTTCATGTTTTGTATAATTTATGAAAACCTTACAATTGCACTCTCATAAGTGCATGTTATTATGGAAATCAAGGCCAATGGCCATGTTATTAAGCTTCTGATGAATTGTACCTGCTTTATATTGGATGGTTGTGATTCTTGCTTTTTATGAACCGTCATAACTAGTTTTAGCTTGTTCTTCCTCTTTCTACACTGCCACTTCTTCCTTGCATAATTCACCCACCTCTTTTAATTGTTTTGGTACTCCTATGGACAGTTCCAACTATCTGTATTAGAGGACATTCTTCTTGTGCATTACTTGTTACCTGTTGTTTCATTAGACAATATTGTACCTAATCCAACTCTTTTGATTGGTGATCCTAATCCTTCATATCTATTGTATAAGAAACCAATCAGCTAGTTCTTAGTTGAACTAAAGCAATTGTATCCCCTTTAATTCAGTCTCTTCTTTATCTTTCTCTATTGTTATTGAAGCATAGTCTTATAGTTGAAATGACTTCGTCCTATTTCTAAACTGCATGTTAGTATTCTAGGTTATCAACTTTGATCACTTGAGAAAGCTAGTAATATATTCATGATGGATCATCTTCTCAAAGTGGAATGTCTATCAAACTTTCTTAATGGTGTTGGTTACTTGGTTATAGACATAAAAGTAGTTGATTTTGTCATCCCAGACTCGGTTTTAAATACAAAGAATTTATCACTTTATTGAATTTTCAATCCTATATTTTATCTGATGAGATTTATGATCTTGTTCTTCAAAAAAAAAAATCTCATCAATCATTTGATAATATCATTCTTCTCTTCAGCATTGCCCTTATTAGTTCTACACAACTTAAGATTGTCATTTCACTAAATTCATTTGATTCTTCAATACCTGTTAACTTCTACCATAGAGGACATGTCCTTGGTATCAACTATTATATCAGAGGACCTTAAGTCCATTATTATGCACCCACCACAAACTATAGACTATCATTACTACTTGCTCTATCCTCCATCTCACGTTAGTCTGCTTGTTAGATTTGTAATAGTTTTAGGCACATACAATGCATGTTTGTTTAGAATAAGACAAGTTTGTTTACATTGCCAACATCATACCCAACTAATTGTCCTCTATCAGTCTTATTAAAGTTAAAGCATTTGATTGGTGTTTAGGCTCTGTTGTTACAAATAACCTAATCACATCCACAAAATCATTACATTCACTTCGATCTTTTCAAGATGAGAAATCTATTCTCATCAGTTATATCTCTTCACTTCATATTACTCATATTATGCCATTATCCACACTGCGATTGGTCCCTTAATTATGCATGGTATGTTATGTGTCCCGCACATTAATAAGAATTTCTATGTCAATTTGCTCAATAGCACATCTGTATTCCTATTTTTGATGCTAACAGCTTTGTTGTCAAGAATACGTCTTCTGCAAATATCCTTCTCTCTGGTTAGTATTGTGGAGGTCTATATCAGCTTGGTGACAACACAACTTGTACTCCATTTACATTCTATGGAACTCAAGCCAACACTACTATTTAACGTTCTCAGTTAAGTCATTTTCCTTTACTATTTTAAATGTTGTTTCTACACAATTTCCTACACGTAATTACTCCATTATGCATAATCATATGTGATAAAGCTCAGCTACTCATATTTTTCCTTTGATAATAGGTTTTGTATGGCTTGAAACAAGTTTTTTGAGCCTGGCATCAATGCTTGCGCACTTACATTACAAATTTGTGGTTCATAATGGTCTTTCATATTCCTTCTTGTTTGTCAGACGATCGGCTAGTTTATACATCTTTTGTCCTGGTATAGTCTTGATCAAGTGCTTTCAAACTCAACTTTGCCCTCTTTTGTTTTTAGCGTATTAACTTTAAGATTAATGATCATTGTATGAGAGACTATTGAAATCAAACCTGCACTGTTATTGTCTCTTAGCAACATGTACACCCAGATACTGTCCTTTATCAGATCAACCTTTTTTCTTTAGCCCAAAGCTTTTGCACATTCTTGAACCCTTAAAATTGTGCAACATGCAATGATAATGATCAGTTTTTTATTTTTATTTCTGCTCTTTGTACACATTTTAATTGTAAAGATCTGGGCATTCTTCTAAACCTTGCAGTACCCCTGCTGCCCTAGGTTCAAAATCATTAGCTAAAATTATTTCCTGTACTATCTTACCACAACACAAGGCTATAATATAAGCTATGACTTGTCGCATTGATATCGACAATCATTTTATTTGAGAATTATTTGCTCTTGGAGCTATCTGCATTCAATATCTTTCTTTGAATAATCAGATTTCTGATATTTCAATAACACTTTCTGGAGGTCAATTTAGTTTTTTATGAAGCATATTCAAGCTTCTTTTTGTGGGGCATTGGGGTGTGTGGGAGTTTGGTGAGGAAATAATGATCCTTGACCCATCTTATTGTGTTAATGATATTTTTTACTCGATTTGCATGAAATGATTGTAATTTCAACCTAGGGTTTGATGCAGCAAACGAGCAAGACTTTCTCAGTAGATGAACTGTGAAGGAGCTAATTGGGAGCTATTGCAATCAAATTCTCAGCTTCAAACAATTCTTCCACATCATTTGCGTAGCAAAAAACATCAAGAAAGGGAAAACAAAGAATTACATGAGAATACCCTATAGTAAGAAACTTCTAAACTTTTTGAGAACTACAAAATTGCAAGATGACTTCACCAGCTTGAAGCCATCTTCCAGCATAAACATTTGGTATATAGTAAGAACAGAAACAAAAGAAACACAGCATGAGATATGTCCAAGTGATCTGAAAGAAGATAGGAAGAAGAGATGTAGTAGAAACTGAGTTGTGCGTATTTATATCCTGAAGTACCAGGGAACAAGTGAAGCGAAGTGTAGAATTCTGCTGACCTTTCATGACCTTAAACAATTATTGCTTGAACATAAAGACACCCTCAAATACATTTGTTGCATACAGCAAAAACTCAGGCAACTAGATCACATATCCTTGAGCTTTTACAATGGTTATGTACTTATTCACTTAGCCTGGGGGAAGGCTGTATGTTCTAATATTCGTAGCTGGTAAGAATTGAATGTTCATTCTATCAGGCAGTATGGTAAGGATTGAATGTTCATTCTATCAGTCAGCTGGTTATGTTTATGGGTACTTTTTATATTCATAAACACTAATGAAACTGGGTTGGTTTTGGTGATTTTGTTTTATAATTGTTTTATGATCTTTAACATGATATTTAATGAAAGATGAGCTGGATATATTTTCTGCATTTCTGTTTCCTTAACAGCCAAATAAGACTCATTTTTTTGTAGGCCAATAATGAAACTGGAGAGGATGCAACTGCATTGAAAAGCCCAGAGACACAGGATTCCTTTGAGCAGAACTTTAAGGAATTAAAGAAATGGGTGGATGTGAAATCGCCACGGTATTGTTTGATGTTGGTAGCAAGGGAAATTCGCTTTAAAAGGCTGGGGACAGCGTTGAAGGTAATCCACAAAGCAGTTGACTCCTCAGCTACACATGCTTTGTGTTACCTTTAGTGAGAAACAATTGTTCTATATCATTTCTCCTGTTGGTCAGGTACTGTGCTATTTGATTTCAAATGACTCTGAACCACCGAAGAGAAACCTCTATGATCTAAAGATTAAGCTAATCAATAAGATTGGGTGGCCCCATTTAGTTTCATATGAGAGGCAGTGGATTCATGTGCGCTTCCCTCCATGCCGGTTTATGTTCTAAAGGTAAGTCTCATGTACCTTTTTCAATGCAACCATGAATTTGTATTAGCACATTATTCATTGGTGGGAAATTACTTGCCCTGGGATGCATTTGCAATTCAATCACTTATGAAAGAAAACATAGTAAATGAAAAGTACATAAGAAATTTTTCATGAGCACCACTAAACTCACTCTTATTCTCGACATAAGTTCGTAAAGTTATTACTTTGTGAAGTCTTGGTATGCAAATCTACAATTCTCTAATGATAGGCCTAATAGTAGGTTTTGCAAAGTTCATGATAATTTAGGGTCTGGTTTTGGACATTTTATTCTTATTAATTTTGTAAGTATGAGGAATACTTGAAGCAAAGATTCTAGTTATGCTCACATTTGCAACAAATTGAGTAGAAGGGATTATTTTATGTCAAATTTTAAAAGAAAACTTGAAACGATCCAATCTCTAAGAGGATAAAGTACAATGAGAAATGTTGGGCCCATGAGTTTCAACAATAAACTTTGATTTTGATTATAATAATTTTTTTGTGTCTTATTTAATAATTTAATGGTTTATCTAATTTGTGTTATTGTAAGTTATAATTTAGATAAGTAAACAAATTATCATCTTAAGGAGTTAAATAATATTTGATCAAAGCTTAAGGACAGCATCATACTAACCAAAGAATCATTGAAGAACTTCACGGGTGGTATGTGTTCATGATGAAGGCATGGTTAATTTTTTTAAGATTTAAGCAATGATTGAATTATTGATTATTATAGTTTGATAAAGAGCTTACATTTGCATTTCATTATATGCATAAACTATCACATCTTTTAACTAATCAATTAGGAAATTCATGAGATTTAATGTAAACAAAATGCCTAAATTGATAAATAATATATAATTGTTTGAATTAATCTAAATGAGATTAAAGTCAAATGCATATTTCACAAACTTGAACTTAGGACTTGTGTCAATACTAACATAAGTTTATGATATGTTCATATCGTTAGATACCTTTATTTATGAAGCTAATCTTCAGAGTTGCATGATAATTACTTAAATAAATCTTTGAGCATGTATTATATCAAATTTAAGTAAAAAAAAATCCATAAGAGGGTCTCTATTGGATGGTACATTGGATTGGCTTATTGTTTATTGATCAAGTGTCCATTCTTTCTAGCAAGAAATATCCATTAGTTGAATTTAGCTCTCATTTAGAACTGTTGTCTCATTGAATTGTTTGATCAATAGTTCAATAACTAGGTTGATGATAATCAAATCATCCAAATTTTAATATGATAAAAAGTGAAAAATGGTTACCAAAATCAAGCTTAGTTAGATGTCCATTGGATAGTTGGATAGTTCTCTAATAATCAATCTATTTGATAAGTGTAATAAGTGATCATACACTTGATGAATATTAATTAAAGTTGAGTTAAAAATTTGAGTTTTGTCAAGAGGCTATTAGATCATTTGATGTATAATCTAATCATCATCAACTAAAATATGAGTTATGTTGGAAGGTTATCTGACTGACTAACATATAGTTTGTCATTATCAGATAACATATCATCCAGTTCAATGGATTGCCCATTGAACTTGAAAGATTAACTTTTGAATTGATCAAACTACTCAATAAATTGATCGAACCGTTTGATATGCATAAATCATGACTTCAATAGCTAGTTTAAAAAATGCCGCCTTAGCTCAAATGAGCAACTGAACATTGGGAGAGGTGTGGAACAATTGGTATGATGTTGAATGGACTCAATGAATCTTAATAATTCTAATTTTAATATATAAAGACTCATCTTAGGCATGTTGAAAAAGAAAGGTAAAAATCTATATTATTACAACTCTGAAAAAGTAACAAACTACTAAAATATATGCATCCATTTTGTCAAAGTCAAAACATGCTTTCATAGTAAACTTTTTCTAGAAGAATTCATAAGTGCGTATTTGGTGAAGCTGCTATGCATCTCTAGATCCATTCAATCTTATTCCAGCATTTTCTCTTGATCTTTTTTTGATATCATGTGATTCAACATGAATTGTTCTTTCTCTAGTTATATCTCAAAATAAGTTTGGCTTGTATTGTTTATATCATTGTGTGCCCCTTGGTTTGTAGGCAAGGGAGGTCTTATTCCAAGGCCTGGTGTTGGAGAGGATCTTACTTTGAGCTTGGTGTTTAGAGAACAGCCTATCTGGGCTTGATGTGAAAAAAGAAACCTGCTTTGGACTTCGTGTGGGTAGAAGGTGCTCAACTCTAAGCTTGTATAAAGCGATTGCGAGGCTTATGCTTTGCTTATATAAAATAAGCTTTAAAGGTTTCTTTACTCATTAAAGAAGGGATTGGCATAGCACTAGCTTAAGCATTATTGTGTGGGGTTGATGTAGGCCAAGGATTGTTATCAAACAACATAAAATATCTAGTATTATTATTTACTACACTGTTATTCATTATTTTGATTATGTTTTAAACAATATTTTAAATCTTTGTAAGCAAACTTGTGTGATCATCTAATATGACATTTAAATATTTGAGATCAGCCAATTCACCCTACTCTTGGGCTTGCCTACAAGGCTTTTCAAGTTTGTGAATGCTAAATTACAAAATCCAACAAGAAACATTAAGAGATTGGGGATGGAGTCTCCAAAATCAATCAAGAGTTTTAATTCTCGTTGAATAATGCAAAAGGAAGACTTGTAAGAACCATTGCACATTCATTTGACCCAACAAACATCTTGGAATGTTTTACATTTAAGAGAACTCATTTTTATGAAGTAATAGCAACAAGTTTATGAATAGTATCACTACAAGAGTACCAAGGGAGTGTATTTATAGCAAATCAAAGTCATAAATTCTCCTCCAAATGTTTATGTAATTATTTGACTTAATTATATACAAAATCAACAATTTTCTTATTGCTAGCCATACTAGCATTTATGCTACGTTGTGCTTCCTATATGATACATCACTTAGGGCATTGTACATATTACTTGAGGAATGTTTTTCACATGATTTTTACTTGAACATATCATGTGCTCTTTTATTAATCTTATGATAGGAAACTTTGGTATGACCCCTTAGAAATTGTCCCATGCAATTTTAAGATCACCTTTAGTAGTTACGTTGCATTTTTTTCAAGTGTACAAATCATTAATAAACATAATTTGTAATAGTCCTTTTGTACAATACATGAATTTTGCCCACAATTATACTCTTTTTTTTTTTTGCATAAAACAATTTTATGTTAGGAATTACACAAAAAATTATTTTTACAAACAATAATGAAATATTGTGTGCACATGTAATGATATAATTATTAAATGTATTAAATTTATTTTTTTATTTTGGTCTCAAAATGTAAGTTTAAGGTATTATCATTGTACTGAAAAAAAAAGGATATTATAATATGAAATTAAAATATGGGTCTTTTAAAAATGCATATTTGAGTCAAGTAAAAATGAATAAGAAAGTCAATGAAATTATTAAAAAGGGGACTGAGAAATGAAAATTGGTCACGAGTGATGAAATTCAATGATAGTAGCAACGAAGAAGGTAATAAGGTGGACAACCAAAAACAATACAATACTTATATGGGCAAAACCTTTGCCTTTTGTCCCAAACAATACTTCTAAAAGTCCAACATATCTCCAAAGATCTTACTTTTCAAGCATCCTCCATCACTTGTATTATTTACCTTAGTTTAAAACTTTGAAATAATAAATGACTTTCTTTTACAGCTCATATAAGAAATATGCTACATAGGGTAAATCATATGAGCAATTGAAATGAGCATTAATCTCTTGCTTTTGTAATTCTTTCATCATTATATGATAACATTTGCATAAAATGACAAATATTAATATAGAATATGAATAATGAAATCATTTAGCCATTTCCTTGTAAAACCTTTATTGCATTTCCTAAAAATAATTTTGGTTATACTTTACAAGTTTACATTGTGAGATTGGAATTTAGAATTAAAAAACAAAAATATCCATAAATTAATAATGTTGCTTCATAACTTTGTAATATATATTATAATAGTTAGCTAAATTAAGATACCACATAATAAACTACAAAATACAATGTCTATATTTTCTGTCCAATAATACAAAAATTATATAAATATTGAGAAAACAAATAACAAGATCATGAACATTATCAAATAACTCAAGTGAGAATGATAGTAACACATATATCAAATCTATTTTTTGAAAACCAAAATGAACTTCAACAAAGCACATTCATATAATTGCATAGTCAACACATCTAACGATAGGTCGAATATATAATGTATGATAAAAATATCTCAAAACAAATTCATAATAGAACCCACTCTCTAAAACCTATCTTGACAATCATTAGGTTTCACAATTTTGCTCGCATTAGTGACCTGACTTATTATGTAGGTAAATAATGAATTTCACAATCTTAGGAGGTAAAATGATTGCTACACGAAAATAAAATAATATATAATATAATAAAAAGAATAACTCATAAAAATAAGGAACAACAACAAATACATGACATTTATAAAAGTACATAATTAAAAGTAGGTCACTAATGTAAAATGGATATCATGCTCAACTATATGCATATAATTGTATAAATATTTTTCATCATATAGTAATTCTCTTACCCATCATTCTTTAATTATTTCTTATTTTATTATTTTTTATTTTTGTTATATTATTCTCACTCCTATCAAAATAAAGGCCCACTTTGTAACACAAAAATGATAAGAAATGAACATCAAATTATATCTAAAAAAAACATTATTGGACAAAGTGTAACTCTTATGTAAAAATTTTAGAAGTTTATAGATAAATTATCTAACATCAATTATTAATGGAGAGACTCTAATTATATGATATATCATGATTTTAAGTTGTTATAACACATTTTGGTGGGCAAAAATCTATTATGAACTCATGAGAACTTTTATAGTTAAGTATGTTGTGATGAGAATAATATTAAAATGAGTGATTAAGAGGAAGATTCTTTGAAAAATAATGAAATTACTTGGATTAGGATGATGCAACTCAATGAGATAATATCTCAACAAAATGAGATAGAGATGTCACATTATTATCCTAAATGATCATTATTTTAACTCCGAAATGAACTCATCTCATCTTATTTAGCATTTTATTATATAATATCTTTATACCGCATTATCATTAAATAAAAGTGTAATATATTCACACAATAGAGGAGTAAATTATAAAAGTTATAATAAGAAGAATAACAATATAAAACAATAAAAGTATTTTTTAAGATTTTTGAATAGAATATAATTTTTCTTAAAACTCTTGTTTCTCTTTAAAATGTTTTTAACAATTATAATAAAATAAATATAAAAAAGATTTTCAAGTGATTTAATCCAAATTTAGATCTATATCTACATTCAATTCAATAGTTAGGGTTACTCTAATTACTTTTTTTTGTCAAATTATAAGTAGGAGAATATCTTGAATATTGAACTAAAAAATTCTACACCATTAAACCAAATAATCATATAATCATTAGGGCAAAAAGACCCTATAAAATGGCCAAAGGACTAATTAGAAATCAAATATAAAGTATTAACAATTGGGTAAAAAATGTAATGTAACAACTCACAGATAAAATGTATTATAGCCTAATAATAATAAGAGATGTAGTAAATTGATATAAAATAATGTAGAAAAAATATTCAAATAAGCTCATTACAACACTAGCTTGGAAGGATGTTGAGAAAGATAAAGAATGCTCTTAATTGTTATAACTTCGGCTTTCTCTATATTTCTTTAACAACAATAAAGATCTTCAAGTAATATTCCTTATAAATCATTTGCATCTGATCATTAGACTTTCTTCTAAGTTTGGGGCTACTTATAGAATTTTAAGATAACTTTTAATAACTCCAAATATTCTTAATAACTCTCCAATGATTATATTGGAATATTCTAAAATTTGATCAAACTAATAATTACTAATAAAAATGAATTAAACATACCAAAAATTCCATTGATCATATTAAATAATAACATATTATATTGAATCCTTTTAGTTTGGCTTGACTTAGATAAATTAAATATGTTATAAATTAAACATTAATACATTGGGTACAAGAGTCTTAAGTTCAAGTTAAGTGTTTAATAACTTTTAATTATCTCATCATATGAAATAGTTTAAATTGAATATATTGTATATCAAATGTAATATATCACACAAAAAAGCTCTAAAAATATTTTTTTCTTGTGCACCATACTCTTAATTTACATATTTATTAAGTTAAACTAAATGCATTGTTCATTAATGAAAACTTATATTTTTAATCTTCAAAAAGGTATATTTATAAATATAAAACTAAAGGTGACTGCATGCCAAAAGCAAAACCTAAGAATGATAAGTTGCATGGAAAATATATTTAAAAGGTTTTTAGATCATATTTGCAAAATGTTATCATTTGTCTTAGTGTCTTACGGTATTAAGTTTTTATGTTGTGTTAGCTCCTAGTTGTCTCTAAGCTATCACAATTCGATTACCTCTATTTTTGTAGGACATCATTTTGGTCATTTTTTTGTTTTTTTATTTTTAGGTATTGAGAATACTTATTTTAGATGTTATTAATTTTCAATTTTATCAATTCAAACATTTGCAAAATCTTTTCTTAAGCAATCATAAGCATTTCCTTTAATCGTAAGGATTTGTGTTTTATTTTTTTTATAATTTCTTTAATTTTTTCTTAACTTTTTAATCATTTTTTTAGTTTCATTTTCCTATCTTAGTGATTACTATGGACATGTTTTTTTTCTTAAACTAAACCAAAGAATTAAAATACCAAAGGTATTCTCTCCTTACAAACTTGTATCTATGCTTACCATTTGTTGCTTCTTATTGTTGACCTTGTAGATGTGTGGCTTAAGGGGAGACTTTTAATCTTTTGGATCCATGAGGGTTGTTTGAAGCTACCAAAATTATATTCCTTATTATTTTATATATCTCTTTGTTTGGGTCTCATTTAGATCATCATTTTATGCTTAAATTGGAAAAAATCAAGTCTTAAAGCATTATTATGTGACTCAAAAGTTTAATTGATAAATTTAATTTTAGCTTGATTGAATATGCTCCTTTGAGCCACCTTTCTATTTTGATATTAATTGGTTATATGAATTTAATCATCGAGGCATTAGGATCATAATGTTTGCATAACATCTATGATAAGATTATTTGAAAAAAACTTTCAAAATATCACATTTCATCAATCCTCACAAATATTTGATGTTCATGATTTGTAATACTATTTGTAAAATAGTCATATTGAATTTTATACTTGGTTAAATTGTCTTTTTATATAAAGCATATCGTAAGATCCAACTTTAATTTATTGAAATATCATTTCATACATTAAAAAAATCTTTATAGATACTTAAAAAAGTTTATGCAATACAAGTAAATTCTCGTAGTGTGGCACCAACTTGGCTTCACCAACATTTTTAAAACCATCTTTTATATATTACAATCATATATTCCACTTTGGAAATCCAAATAAAATCACATGAACTTATAACATTCCTTTAACAAAAAGATAATGTTCATGCAAATACTATTACAACAAAAATAAAATAAAATTACTAATTAGGATCTTTGTTCTTGTTATTGTTATAGCATTATACTATACTAAAAATATTCTTACTATATTATTCTAAAAAAAAACTTAATAACAAATAAGCAAGTAAGTTAGTATTCATGTTCTTCTATTGCTCTTATAGTATTATAAAGTGTATTATATTTTATCTATAATTATTAATTCAAAGAAATAATTAAACAAATCAATACTAACTTAATAGCAAAAATTATATAATATAGATATAGAATATTATATCTTTTGATTATGTCATATATAGAGTCAAGTAACATATTATACAATATAAAAAATAATAAAGCTAATAATATAAACAAGTATAACAAAGAAATACTTTCACTAGATGTGTCATTGTAATGCATTATCACTCATTTTCTTGTTTAAAATTTCTAATGATCAATTTATTTTATTTTTTTCATAAATAATCTTTTAACAAAAAATTCATAATAATTTTTTTCATTTCTTTGATTTTACTTGCATACCATAAGCTGTATTTTTGTATGCTTAATCCAACTTGAGTAATAATTTGTGAAGCAATAAAATATAGGATGTACTATCTTGAGTCTCATCCAACTTAAGTAACTCTTATTAATCAATTATTCATATAAAATTATTTTTCTTTTCTAATAAATTTCATATCAAATTTAGGATACAATCTTGAAAGTCTATCTATTAGCATTTTTTAATCATTTTTTGTGTATGATTTAATTTTTTTGGTGTAGAATTACATAATAGATTTCACTTCTATCACGATACTATAATTATTTTAATGATTATATTTTATCTTATTATAAATGAGTCACATGAAAATCAAAACATTTGAAACATCTCATAATATTTATAAAACATAATAACATCAATATGTATAAAAAATTGAAATAAACACAATTTGAATAAAAAAAATCATCTATTAAACTAATTTCTTAAATATAAATATTTCTACTAACAAGTCACTAATAGAAATTCAAATAAAAACAAGTAGGCAGCAGCTACAGTTGAAAGTCCGCCGGAGCTTTGAATGCGTGCATCGGTGAAATAATTGAGGCCCCTTCGTAAATCCAAGAAAAAAAAAAAATCATTGAAATAAAGTTCGTTATCGCGTGTATCTGTGACGTGCCGTCCTCGCCGCTGGCATCCATTTCTACGTCTTTACTGCATTTCCATCGTTCAATTTCTTCTGCCGGCGGCGGCACTCAAAGAGCAGTTAGTGGCAGGTTCCTGGCTACAAGGGCGATGCCTTCGTCTCCATCTGAGTCCTTACCGTCGGAAGAGAGGACGTGTACCAAGATCAAGTCGATCGCCTCTTTCCGGCATAACGAAGCCAGCTTCATCGCTTCCCTCATGCCGAAGAAGGAGATCGGTGCCGATCGCTTCATCGAGTCCCATCCCACCTACGATGGCAGGGGTGTCGTTATCGCCATTTTTGGTAATCCTTGCTGGCATAGGAATGGGTTTGACACTTATCTTTCGTGGTAGCATGGGCATTTTTTGCAGTATGGCAATTTATATGAGAAAAAGTGTCTATAATTTAGTTTTGGCACATGAGCATAACATTGATACGGAGTCATGTTTATTGCCAGAGTTTGGCCATTCACTGTTCTTGATTGGTGTAATTGTAAGTTGCATCCAAGACTGGCAGTTTGTTCTTCAGCAGCTTTGATTCTACTAAACGTCCCTAATTTTCATTATGACTGTTCTTTCTTGTCTATAATTTTAATAATTAATCATCAGCTTTTTGGTTTTATCGTTTTGTTCTTTCCATCCTTTGCACAAAATATAGACTGCAATTTTGATCAAAATTTGGATTTACCCTTCCCTTTTGTTAACTTGATTATAGTTGAAAATGAAAGTTCTTTCAATAACTAGTTATGGCAATGCTCGAATTATATGTGAGGAATACCTTGTTAAGATTTTTACCAATTCAAGCTAGTTGGCACCCACGTTGGGAATCAAAGATGCCCAATATTTCTAACCAATAACCTACTCTTTTGTAGATTCTGGTGTAGATCCAGCTGTTTCTGGCTTGCAGGTGACATCAGATGGGAAACCAAAAATCATAGACATACTAGACTGGTAATAAAAATTCCTTCTAGATAGTGCCATGTTTTATAGAATAATTCTCACAATAAGTAATTATAATTTGATAGTCATTACATGTGTCATAAAGATGGAGCTTCCTTCTATTACTAATGCAGCGCAATGATGTCTTTATGTAAAATTCTACACTGATGCCTAGTAAATTGTGCTTAATTTTCCTTTTGCAGCACTGGAAGTGGTGATGTTGACACTTCAAAAGTAGTGAAGGCTGATGCTGATGGTTATATAGCTGGGGCATCAGGTTGTGATTTTAAAGTTTTTCAATTGCTATAATTCTTTTCATTGAACTTTTGTTAAACTTTTTATTAATAGAATGTTTTGATTTTAGTATTTGTCATATTTCTATTTATTTTGGTGGCCAAATTGCCTTTAAAACTAAGAAATGCTGTTTAACTTATAACCTGTTTGCCAAATTGCCTTTCAAACTAAGAAATGCTGTTTGAAAATTTTGACCAGAAATATATCAAGGGGATTGTATCACTTTTAATATACTATACATGTAGTTTAGCGATTTATTGTTTGAAATTTATTAAAACAGTGGTCAAAACCTTAGAAATTTTTGTGCTCTATGATTTTAATACCTAATGTTTTGGCAATAACTACATGTAATTCAGATGATAACTAATTGAATAAACTTACTATTTATTAGGTATTTCAAATGTAAGAATTATTTTGCATATAAGGAAAAAGCTACTATGTATGTTTTGTCAATATGTTTTTCCTTGTTTGTCACTTGAAAATGGTTTGTGGAACAACCTTTGTATTATATGCAGGGGCACGATTGCTTATTAATCCATCATGGAAAAATCCTTCTCAGGAATGGCATATAGGTTGTAAGTTGGTCTATGAACTTTTCACTGAGACATTGATGTCTCGTATAAAGGTACTCCTTTTATGCATGCCAATCTATTTTTAAGCAGCTTGCTTATATATGTGGTTATAAGAATCTTATGGTTAGTATTATATTTTGTAGAAAGAGAGGAAAAAAAGATGGCGTGAAAAAAATCAAGAGGCAATATCCATTGCTATAAAAGATCTCAATGATTTTGATAAGGTATTCATTGCCTTTTGCATCATATATTTGAAGGAATATCTTAACTAGCAATCGATATAAGCTTTCAAAAAAGTTGTTAATCCATGAATTTAATATGCATTAAAGTTTGATATGCTTTAGTTTTAAAGATGGACTCTTGTTTTATGTATCCTCAAGTAAGATTATACCTCATATTTCTTAAGTAGTTCGAAATGTTTTCTAGTCCTTTGCTAGTATTTATTTGCTTAAGGATTTTAGAGTGATTATATTGTAGGAAGCCACTTAACCTCCAATGATGCCATTTGTACTATTATATTGAGTTTTTTTTTTTAGTTTGAACGAATCAAAATGATTGCATTGGCATAGATCTCAATTCATATTCTTAGTTTTGTGACTTCTTTGGCAGTAGGAAATATTACATTAGATTTGATCAGCATTTCAGTTGTGATTTTCTTAACATTCTAGATAATTTTTCTTTTTAAATGCTCATACAGATTCAGTTCTCTTAAGTTTCAATTGATATGACAATTTCAAATTGCCATTTAATTTTGAATCGACAAATTTCATAACTTTTTTGGTTTTTTTTTTTTAGCCCTTTTAAGCTCCTTTCAGGTTGAAGATGAGATATTTAAAAGGTTTTTAAACTAGTAATAGATTCCTACATGATGCATGCTTACTTACAAAAATCTTTCATTTGGTTATTTCTGTTTGGTTTCCAACTACATAATTATACTTCCTGGACTTACACAAGATGAATGATATAGTAGTTTTTTTTATTTCTCAATTTTTTTGGTCTTACCGCAATTTCTGTAGGTCTTTTGCTGTTTTTTTTCTTTTGTAAAGGATTTGGGAATTGAGGACCCAGATTTAACTAAATTTTGCTTCTAGTTTATACACATCATTGTACTATGTATAGAATGATGTGATATTTATTGAGTTCTACATATGTTCATAAGTTGTACCTGTCAAAGTAACCTGTTGGTATACTACACATTTTGCAGAAGAATCCTATAATAAAGGAGTCAGAATTACAGAGGATTCGAGAAAACCTGCAAAACAAACTTGATTTTCTTAAAAGTCTGGAAAAAGTATGTCATTCTACATTTATTTCATTGTGCACGTAATGCAACTTCTTTTTTAATAAACTGTAATCATGATAAATATGCCTAGAGTTTCTAAAATTTATCTATTTATGGCAGGTTTATGATGACAAGGGGCCCATAATTGATGTTGTTGTTTGGAATGATGGTGAACATTGGAGAGTTGCAATTGACTCACAAAGCTTTGAAGATGGCTCTCAGCTGGGAAAATTGGCTGATTTTTGTCCTTTAACGAACTATAGGTATAATTATCTAATGTGCCACTGCTTTAATCCTTTATGTATTGATGTGATGATGCACCTTAAATGAGTGCTGTGTGTGGTACAAGGTGGTCATACAACACCTTTGTACTAAATTCTAAGGCTTAACTACGTTTAGTAGTTATAAATTTATCTGTGGTGTTTAACTTAGGTTGAACAATTCTAAGGTAACTTTTCCACACAATCTCTAGAGACAAATCAACAATGGTTTCAAGGTCATAAATCAGAATTCTATGGAATCTAGTAGGCAAGAATTAAAATCCTAAGGAAAATCTAAACATAAAATAAACTTTTTATGCTTAGTTGAATCTTTAAATCCAATTTAGATTATTTTGACCAGGTATATTGTCATAAGAAACAACAAAACAAAGCCCAACGGGAACCTTCACAACTCCTTGCAGTTAAATGTAACCCTTCACTGGGTTCCCCCTCCAGTTGGATGGATAAAGATTAATTGTGATGCCGTTGTAGGGGACGATGTTGGTGGTGTGGGCATTGTGATTAGAGACTGTTTGGGTAGGCCCCTTCTCTTGGTGGGCAGAAGGTACTATTCACACTGTAGCGAGGCTATGGAGGCTCAGGCAATCTTGGAGGCCCTCAACGTGTTGAGGCACAGCTTTCCTGAATCCCATGCTGTTGAGATCCAGACGGACTGTATTCTGGCGATGCAGGAGGTATAGAACACGATCATGCACCAGCCTGCGGGAGGATCTTTTGTGGAGGCAATCGCGCATGCGGGGAGCCTCAGCGCGCTGCGCATTGTGCATGTGAATAGAGAGGGCAACGCCCCTACGGACTGGGTTGCACGCGCTGCTTGTAGCATTGACTTTACTTGGGACTGGGGAATGCTTCTTTCCAAGCCGCTTCTTAAGCTGTTGTTGTCTGACTTTTTGTTCGATCCTCCTTAGAGGACTTTTGTAATGGCTTTGGCCTTTATAAGTCAGAGAAACAACAAAACAAAGAATAAAATGGAACTTATAAGCATGTGCTTGATGTTTGGCTAAACTCTCAAGTTGGTTTCTCTGGTTTCAAAAATTGATAGATATGTCTTTTAAGCTATGTATAATGTGCATGTAAGTCTTTTTATAGTTAACTAGGTTTGGGCTAACTCTCTTTCTTTTCTCTTTGTAATAGTTGGTGAACGAAATACTTACAATGGTCTTTTTTTGGGGCTAAGATTGATCTTTTGTTGACCTCCAAATATGACCTTCAAGTGGGCTAGCTAACCTCTCTCGACACTCTAAGCCTAAAGTTGGCTCTTACAACATTTGCACAAAAAAAAAGTCAAAATCTCACAAATTGTTGTAGTAAAGTTAAAATTATAATGGATTCTATATTAACTACAATTGCTCTTGATATGTAGGAAATACAATAAATAGAGCTTATTGTAATGTAGCTAAATAGATGAAGAATTTGATCTCAAGTATTGCTCACAAGATATAGCAATGAACTTTAGCAAATCAAAAGCTTTTTAGTAAATTTAATGTAATTATTGATCATTGTGTTGTGTGTGGTAGGGTAAGGGTTATTTATGGATCTTAAAATCTGTTGAAACGTCCTAAAACACTCTTAATATTCAATGCCAGATGTGCTTGACCACCTTTATCTCCCTCAACATTTAATGTAAGGTTTAGAATAGATAAAACCTATAAAACATTCCGAAAAATGTTCAAGTAACTATTGAGGCATATTGGATGATTTAGTCGTGCAATCAGATGCTACGATATTCACATGTTCTCTTTGTCATAACCTTATTGAACTGTCTATTGGATGACTTGATAGTCTTTTCATAAAAACCCTGGTTCAATCTTGATTTCTCTAAAATTCATCAGATGGTATATCGATTATCAGATGTCTATCAGAGAGTGTAACAATCATTTGATAAAACTATAAATCTTTGGCCAATTTGTTTATCTTATCCAACTAAATTCTCAGACGTTCCAATTTGCATTGATTTTATCATCTGATTAGTTATTAGATGGTCCAATAAGCCTACTGACAAACAACATTTTAAATTATTAGATTCTTCCTTCATGTGAGTGTGATGTTCATCAGATTCTAACAGATAGCTGATCAGATGGTTTGATGGGGTTTGTTCATTTGGGACCCTTTTCATATTTAAAATTTTGATTTTTGTGAGACTTGTGTAAGCTTGATCTTCAAGTGTGTGATAATCTTAAAAAGTTTGTATTAATTGTGATTTTCAAAGATATATCAAAAGCGAACTTGAAAAATTATGAATGTATAATATGCAATTGAGTCAGTATGTTGGATGAATTTGTACATAATTCTACCACTTATCATTCCCCCAAATTGGGCTTTATCTTTGTTTTGAATTGTATCATTTTGCTTCCAAAATTTGGTTTGCTAGATCCACCATCATCTTTAAGTAATTTGAACTTCATGGATCTTCCTTATGATCACTTATTTTAATTATCTTGTGCATCACTTAAGTGATTATTAGTATTTTCTTAATTGAGTTGTTTTCATCAAAACATGCTTGAACCATATTGAGCCTTATGGGCTAACAATGGTTCTGTTGGGCTCTATATGATAGTTCAAGGTTCAAGTGCCTTCAAAAAACAATTATGCTTTGCTTGTGACTAATTATTTATCTACTTTTACATTTTTTTGTGGATTACTAGAGTGTTATAGGCAAAAGGAAGTTTGAAAGCTTTCCCTTCAAACAAAATTGAGATGAGGGAGTTGTTGACAGAACTTAATTTTTCTCCCTTCAGCAATTTTCATTCATTCATTAATTTTCCTAAATTTTTGTTAGGATTTGCAGATTATCTTCTCAGTGCATTAATTCTCCCACGTTTTTCCATTCAACTATGCTCCATATTGTAGCTTTATTTCTGAAAATTCATTATAAGTTTTAGCTCTGTGATTGATTTCCATGCATTGCTTTCCATTTATGTGATCTAAGCATTGAATGTACAGAACCGAAAGGAAGTATGGCATATTCAGCAAGCTAGATGCATGCTCTTTTGTTACTAATATTTATGACGAAGGAAACATTGTGAGTATAGTTACAGACTGCTCACCACATGGAACACATGTTGCGGGTATCGCAGCTGCTTTCCATCCAGAGGTTTCTCTTTTTCTTTCTTTGTTTTTTTGCATTAGAGCTTTTAATTGATGTTTTCCTCACAAAACTTTTATGTTTTGGTTATTTGATTTATTGATTGCTATGTAGGAGCCACTGTTAAATGGTGTTGCTCCTGGAGCTCAATTGATATCCTGTAAGATTGGAGATACAAGAATGGGTTCAATGGAGACTGGGACTGGTTTGACTCGTGCACTGATAGCTGCAGTACAGGTAAATCATATAAAATTAATTTTAGGTAACTCCTCTTGTCTTCCACATGCTATAAAACGTAAGCACTTCTAAAGAGATGCTGAAGGACATCGTATCAGTTTTATTATGCATTTTGGTGCATGGATACTCTATATTTTCTTCAGAATATTGTCTTGGACATGCTATAATGTTGAGTACTGGTACATTATAAAAGTGTGTTCAAAATAAAAATTTCAGAATGATAATTTTATCTTTTAAGTTACTGCAAAAGCCATCTTGTAGTTTGCAGTTTGCTACTTATCACATGGGAACTATAATGCTAATCAGTCTAATTATGTTCTTTTTAATTGTATTGTTGGAATTCCAGAATTACTGGCTGCCATATCTTGAAGCATTAGTTTACAATAATCTAGTAAATTTTTTCTTATTTATGGAAAGTTTTTTAAATGAAAAGTTTTATTATTTTTTCATTAGATAGAAAATCTAGTTTATTCATTTCCTTGTTTTTCAAACTTATATAGTATGAGAGTCTTTTATAATCGATGTTGAGGATGCCTTTGCGGCTTGTTTATGGCCACTTCCCCCCTTCTTATTGGTCATTCGTTATTAATAAGAGCTCTTACCCATCCAATTGCCTTTTACTACCTCTCTTGCTTAGCACAACCGCAAGAAAGATGTGTGGAGATGATAATGACGTCATCAAAAGTAGCAACTCTAGTGAACCTACTAAAGTCATTCTCTATGGTTTTGAGGAGGGGAAGAAGGTGGCATGGTGACCTCAACCTTAGTCTTAAAGATGGCTTAAAAAAAACTTCTTATAGTTTTCGATTAGTAAGATGGGGAAGAGTTATAGTTTTGGTGATCTTTGTCAGAGTTGATAGTAACGACCTAGAGAGAGAGAGGATTTGTTGATAATTGGGAGGGGTTGTCATAAAAAGGAGAAAAAGGTTGAGATCATGTGATAATAGGGAAGTATTAGGGTGTGGGTCTCAAGAGCAATCCAATTCTCCAAAACAAGTCTTATCACTCGTTTAATTAAAATATTATAAACCTCAACTTGGATTAGAGAGATAAGAAATTCTATTTATTATGAATAACTTTTTTCTTGACACTCAAAAGTACCAGAAGATTTGATATAATTCTCTGCATACTCAAAAGTCAAGAGGTTAGCAATGATGTCTATCTATGATTGTAGTCTTTCATCCTTCAATCAAGATAAGCTCATAATGAAGTTGAATACCCTTTCATGTGGACTAAGAAAGGAGAGAGAAATATTAATCTTGTTGGCAATTTTTGCTATTGGGAATCAAGAGAACAACTAATCGAAAATCCTTAAATTGTTGTAAGTTGGGGATGATGGGGGGAGGGAGGTGGGAATTTGGAGACCTTCGTCGGAATTGATAGCAGAGACCACTAGGCTTGGAGAGAGCGAGAGGATTGGGTGATAATAGGGAGGTGGGTTGTCGTAAAAGAAAAGGAAAATGTGAAGATCATGTGATAATAGAGAAGTATTAGGGTGTGGGTCTAAGAGCGACGCAATTCTCCAGAACAAGCCTGATCACTCTTTTAATTAGAATATTATAGATCTTGACTTTGATTAGAGCGATAAGAAATTCTACTTATTATGAATAACTTTTTTCTTGATGCTCAAAAGTATCAAAAGATTTGATATAATTCTTTGAACACTCAGAAGTCAAGAGAAGATTAACAATGATATCTATCTATGATAGTAATCTTTTATCCTTCAATCAAGATAAGCTTATAATGAAGTTTAATACCCTTTCATGTGGACTAAGAAAGGAGAGAGAAATATTAATCTTGGCGGCAAACTTTGCTATTGGGAATCAAGGAAACAACTAATCGAAAATCCCTAAATTGTTGTAAGTTGGGGGTGGGGCATTGAAGGGGGGAATTTGGAGACTGGTATTACCAAACATAACTCTTATTGGGAAAGAGCTACTGTTTAGTCCTAAGACCTTCACAAATCCTATATTCATTAAACACCATTTCAATTATTTATGCCTAATGTTTATGGATGTATCATTAGCTTATATACCTACAATATCATTATCACTAACATGACAACTGATTTGAGAGTAGGACATGATAAGAGAAAAGGAAATGATAAGAGAGAGTAGAACTAGATTGAGTGAAGGAGAGGGAGGAAGGTACAATAGATTGGGAGAGTAAAAAAAGTGCTGAGAGAGGAGTTTAAAATAGAAAAGAGAAAGGGATGGAGGGAGAGTGAAATAAATAATAGTAGTTTTTTTGTTATTGATAATGTTTCATCATTTTCATCCATGAAATTCATGTTTTTGATGAAGGTAAAGCAAAATATTGTTTCTATCATTTTCTATAGATGAGGTTTCCTTGTAGATTTGTGGTTCAAAGGTTGCAGTGGGTCTCCTTATAAGTTTGTGGTTCAAAGGTTGCCTATGGCGATGGGTTTGAGGTTGGCAAGCATGAAAACTAGTTTCAGGTAATAAACATAGAGTCAAACATGACATCTCATGGATGCAATCTATTTTATATTTTTATTATTATAACATATCACAATTCTTTGCTTCTATGATCGCTTTTTGTCATTGTCATGCATAGAACAGAAGTTGTTTTTATAAGATGACTTGATATTTCTGGTGGGTATTTGACATAAAAACCTATTATTTTTTGAGATAGTGGCTCTTCCTATTTGCACATTGCATTAGTTTTAAAGACCTAATAGAGCAAAGAAGGGACTACAACTCCTTTTTGGTAAATGCTTTTCCATCAAGTAAAACTATGCCTTGGTGTGCATTATTAAATTTAAAATAATCAATATCCAGCTGTTTTAAAATTTTGGAATACTTTTATTTCAAAATTTTTTTTGTTTGCTGTTATAATTAAAGGCGTTCTTGTACTGTTTTCATTTGAATTGAACTAGTTATGCATGTTTTTTTTCTTGCATTTGGCAATAATGAAATGATCTAGGGATAATTCTTCTATGTTTCTGTTGTCACAATAACTTTTTTAAGTATTGTGACTTCATCTAAATTTTCTGGTTGCGCTCTGGACACTTCTCCTTTTTTGGACATTCAACGTGAGCTGCTTTCTACTCTATTCTTTCAGAAGTTATATTTTATTATTTTTGAAGTTTTGGTTTTTGTTTGTAGCACAAGTGTGACCTCATCAACATGAGTTATGGGGAACCCACTCTGCTTCCTGATTATGGCCGTTTCGTCAATCTTGTCAATGAAGTAATTTCTAGAGTGCAGCCTTTTGGTCTTATTCTTTGTTGGATATTTCAGGAAATTATTAACTGAAATATTCATTGATGTAGGTTGTAGACAAACATCATCTGTTATTTATTAGCAGTGCTGGGAATAATGGACCTGCTTTAAATACCGTTGGAGCACCTGGTGGTACTAGTTCTAACATAATAGGAGTTGGCGCATATGTTTCCCCTGCAATGGCTGTTGGAGCTCACTCTGTAGTTGATCCACTTCCAGAGGGAATGGAATATACTTGGTATGGTGCTGGCCCTACTATACTTGGTGTTGGAACAAAATATTAATTTGAATCATATCAGACTGATAAATGATTTTGTATGGCCACTTCATACAACTTCCTAAACTGTGCTTTATGATGTGGATGCCTAACTTTTATGAAGTAATGTTGTGCATAAATGGAATTTTAAAGTCATAAATTTTTGAAAGAATCTTGAAGATTCAATTTTGGTTTGTACTATTTATGCAGAAGGTATTGTATTGGATTGCACTAGGAAGCCTTTCCATTTTCTTTGCATAGCTATAAATATCTTTGTTACTTGTTCTGTGTGGCCATTTTTGCTTATTTAGAGAATGAATGCCAAATACTGATTGATCCCTTCGTGTTATCATTAATCTTTAATCTAGGGCACACAGAAAGTAATGAATGTGTTGGTTACAAAGGTGAAAAAACATTTAATTGCTGTCCTAGTTCTTGTAGTTTTGGCTTTTGATAAAGAACTTTAATTTGGCTTATGGATTGTAAGTTCATGTATTTGCATATTGTAATGACAGAAACTTTGGGTTTTGATAGGTCTAGTCGTGGTCCAACTGCTGATGGGGATCTTGGTGTTTGTATTAGTGCACCTGGTGGAGCAGTGGCTCCCGTGCCAACATGGACACTACAAAGTCGTATGCTGATGAATGGCACATCGATGGCATCTCCATCCGCTTGTGGTGGAGTTGCTTTAATTATTAGTGCAATGAAGGTTAGGATGAGTTTTGGTTATCAGTGCTTTCATCTGACATCCTTTTTGTTGATCATTCTTTTATTTACTATTGCTATTGTTTGCATTGTGGATTATTATTGATGATATGGTGGAATGGAGGCCTTATTCTTATATACTGTTCAGGCTGAAGGTTTATTTGTTAGCCCTTATACTTTAAGAAAAGCACTGGAGAATACAGCAATGCCCATTAGTGACGTGCCTATTGAGAAATTAACCATGGGCCAGGGGGTTATGCAAGTTGATAGGTTAGCTTACCCTGGTTGCTTAAATCGTATTTGGCCAGCAAACAATTTACAGCATTTTTTTTTTATTGGTAAACAGGGCATATGAATATATTCAGCAGTCTAAAAGCGTCCCATCTGTTTGCTACAAAGTTTTTATCAGTCCATCTGGGAGATCGAGTAAGTTTTCAATTTTGACTTGGCTTGAAATAGTAACAGTTGGTTAAATAGTAATTCAATTTCTTAAACACGTTTTCTATATTTATCAATTTTTTATGGCTTTGAATGCAAACAGCATAATGTAATTTACCATGAGCTAGGCTAACTTTAATTCTACTTAAGAAATTAACTGTCTTAAGTGCTCTTTTACTAAAAAACTAACATTTTCTTGTTGAACTTGAATGTATGATAATCAATTTATAAATTCAGGAACTTAACAGTTACTTACTGTAGGTCCAATATCACGAGGAATCTATCTAAGAGGAGGTTGTGCTTGTCAAGAGGCCACTGAGGTAAGTTGCTAGTTGAGCAAAGGAGAGCATACCCATCGTGACTCTTGTGATTTCTTAAGAGTTTGTTTGAATATTTTGACTAAACTTCTGTTAGAATACTGTTGTGAATCGCAAAAAATGCTTAAATTATTGAACCAAATCGAAGAAATTAAATTCTAATGAAGTATCAGGGAAATAAAATTTTGATATCATCTATTAGTATAATATAAGTAATATTCATATTGTACATTGATTAGCTGATTAGAATGATATGGTAGACGGGTTGAACAAGACACAACACCAAGAAGAGTGTTCTAAAGGTATGGTCTAGAGGATATCGGGCATGATACCAAACATGGTTCGAAAGATTATTCCAAATTAAGTCAAATGCACATGAAGCTGCGTTCACATTATTCCTTTTTAATGGTGCTGCAGATACAACACTAAGCAGAGAGTATGAAAGGCAAGATCAACATGGCATCTGGCATGATAACAAATATGGTTCTAGAGGTTATTTCATATTGAATGAAGTCAACATGGAGGGGATTCACACTATTAACTTCTTTCTACTTTAGTTCGTTGCAAATCTTCAGTTTCTGTTTCAGTTCTGCATCAATTTATACTTCTTTCCTACTTCGTTTTCTGTTTTAGTATTGCCCTTTTGGTTGTTTCAGGTAATTTGTCAGTTATGCTGGTGATTTGTATCTTATGTTTTATGTTTTTTTATGTTCACCGTCAGACATTGTGTTGAAGATGATGAATTATGTGAGGTCCTGCAGGAACATAATGAAACTGAACTGGGAGGAGGGGAGGAGTGAATTAGTTTAATGAACAAAACTTAATCAAATTTCTACCTCATAGTTATGAGATGGAATCTCATTAAAATGGTAAAAAGCTACACATTTTGAAAGTGGATCAGTCAATTTGCATGTGTCTACCTGCAGTACTGCATAGAGCCACTTTCCTTTGTTTTTTTTTGCAAACTTCAGATGGAAAAGAAATTCCTTATAACTGTCTTTCGTCTTATAGGGCTGGGCTACCAAACCCTAACCTCTCCTGCTTGTGATAAGGAAATTACACCTCCAAGTCCAAATCATGTAATGCATTTAAATAAAAGTAGATGAACTTTGTTTTTCTTGTATCTTAAGAAAAAAGGTTTTTTAAATTCTCCACTCAAAAGGTCTAGCATTTGCACCCTTATGTCTCTTAATATCAAGAGTGAATGATGATGAAATTGAACCAAGGATTTTGACTATTGTATTAAGAAAAATTCTTCTCCACTCTATGCTACAAAGATGCCTGTCAAGCTAAGCTATGCTGAATTAACTTGCATCATTCAATCAGCCTTTTCAAAGTTCCAATTCTCCACTTTAGTTGCTAAGGCACTTTACCACAAAATATTTATCAAATTCATTGAATTGGCTTGCTCAATTCTACATATTTTGAGTTCTGTCCTTAATCTTAAATATGGGGAAAAAGGTCACGTCAATCTAGTCTTCAGCCACTTTCCACATTCTTAGATGAAGCTCAAAATATCTTCCACAATATGGCTAGTATGGCATACCTTAGTAATCTCACTTATCCCAAAAGCACAATCTAACCATGTGATAATATGCATCTTGCTCTGCAAACTCCTTGATCAGCCCAAGTTTTCAAAACTAGACTAGTTTATGCTTTTATTGAAAGAGTGATTTTGTCCAAAATTTACATTGATTTTAAGATACTTGTGTGATGAAGAGGACGTTAGGATCATCTCATGTAGATGAGATAAATGAAGAAGGTTAGAGGTTAACTATGATGGGGAACTTGAAAAACTATCCAATTGGATTTCAAACAAAGTAGATGTATCTGTTTAAGACATTGATTGTGGCTTCTCTTGATTCCAAGAATTCATTGGCAATTTCTTTGGATAATTGCAATGCTTTGTAGATTCATGAATGGTGCAAAATTTTATCCTAGATACCCTTGGAGTGCTTTTCTCCCTTTGATTTTGACAAAGGTGGAGTGGTGTGAATGTTAAACTTGTTGATTGTATTGGGTGTGTAATATTTGTAGATTTATTCTGTGATAGACATGCTTTATTATTATTTGTTGTTAGTTTTATAAATTTTTTATTACTTAATTATGGGAGAGCATGAGCAATTGGGTTGAGGGGGAGGTTTTATCAACTACCACAAATTTATGATTTGTTATTATCAAAGGGGTGTTTTTTAATCTTATAATTTTACAAAGCCTTTGATTTTTAATAACAAAATCATGAATGTCTTATTTGTTTTTTTGTTGAAGTGATCTTAGGTTAATATTTAATTAAGATAGACTAGATGATAATATAACCTTGGATTTTTGCTTATCATTGGATTATGATTGATGCTATTGTTGAAGTTGGAGAGTGATTATAATATATGTGGGCACAGTTCCCATGGACATATGTAGGATTGTAGAGATATTTTAGGTTATCAATTAAAAGATAGGAAGATAGATTTGGCAAATAACTGTAAAAATGCAAAGCAACTACACTTGATAAGATGAAAAAGCTAGCCAAAAAGATAGCTATAAGTGATTCTTTGGCTCAGCTTGGGCTTTGTTGATTCCCTTCCACTCTAGTCTCATCATTGCCTTCTTGTTCCTGGGCACCTACTTTGGAGGTGATGCTGCCTCTTCTTCTCTACCCTTTCCAATTTTCTCGATTTCCTATTTCTTTGGAATGCACACCCTTTCTCTAGGTGTAAAGTGAATTGAATCTCCTAGCCTTTAGGCCATTGGCCTAGTTGATCAACTTTTTTCTCTTAGGTTAGTTTTTAAGTGATAAACATCATTAGAAAAAAAAAGTGTAAAAGAATTCTCTTATTAAAAAGAACCATATTTACTGATAAATAGGTGGGAAAATAGATGTGTTATATAAGGACTATATTGATGCTTTATTTGATATATGTTTATGTGGGAAGAATTAAGCAAGGATTGATTTGTAATTTTGGGAATAGGTTGGATTTGATTAGTAACTAAGGGAACGAAGAACAAAGAAACACATAAGGAACTTGGTAATATGAAAATTTTTAGAACAAGAAAATTTTTAGAACACATTTTTACAATTATTGTTGAAGTTGGAGAGTGATTATAATATATGTGGGCACAGTTCCCATGGACATATGTAGGATTGTAGAGATATTTTAGGTTATCAATTAAAAGATAGGAAGATAGATTTGGCAAATAACTGTAAAAATGCAAAGCAACTACACTTGATAAGATGAAAAAGCTAGCCAAAAAGATAGCTATAAGTGATTCTTTGGCTCAGCTTGGGCTTTGTTGATTCCCTTCCACTCTAGTCTCATCATTGCCTTCTTGTTCCTGGGCACCTACTTTGGAGGTGATGCTGCCTCTTCTTCTCTACCCTTTCCAATTTTCTCGATTTCCTATTTCTTTGGAATGCACACCCTTTCTCTAGGTGTAAAGTGAATTGAATCTCCTAGCCTTTAGGCCATTGGCCTAGTTGATCAACCTTTTTCTCTTAGGTTAGTTTTTAAGTGATAAACATCATTAGAAAAAAAAAGTGTAAAAGAATTCTCTTATTAAAAAGAACCATATTTACTGATAAATAGGTGGGAAAATAGATGTGTTATATAAGGACTATATTGATGCTTTATTTGATATATGTTTATGTGGGAAGAATTAAGCAAGGATTGATTTGTAATTTTGGGAATAGGTTGGATTTGATTAGTAACTAAGGGAACGAAGAACAAAGAAACACATAAGGAACTTGGTAATATGAAAATTTTTAGAACAAGAAAATTTTTAGAACACATTTTTACAATTATTGTTGAAGTTGGAGAGTGATTATAATATATGTGGGCACAGTTCCCATGGACATATGTAGGATTGTAGAGATATTTTAGGTTATCAATTAAAAGATAGGAAGATAGATTTGGCAAATAACTGTAAAAATGCAAAGCAACTACACTTGATAAGATGAAAAAGCTAGCCAAAAAGATAGCTATAAGTGATTCTTTGGCTCAGCTTGGGCTTTGTTGATTCCCTTCCACTCTAGTCTCATCATTGCCTTCTTGTTCCTGGGCACCTACTTTGGAGGTGATGCTGCCTCTTCTTCTCTACCCTTTCCAATTTTCTCGATTTCCTATTTCTTTGGAATGCACACCCTTTCTCTAGGTGTAAAGTGAATTGAATCTCCTAGCCTTTAGGCCATTGGCCTAGTTGATCAACCTTTTTCTCTTAGGTTAGTTTTTAAGTGATAAACATCATTAGAAAAAAAAAGTGTAAAAGAATTCTCTTATTAAAAAGAACCATATTTACTGATAAATAGGTGGGAAAATAGATGTGTTATATAAGGACTATATTGATGCTTTATTTGATATATGTTTATGTGGGAAGAATTAAGCAAGGATTGATTTGTAATTTTGGGAATAGGTTGGATTTGATTAGTAACTAAGGGAACGAAGAACAAAGAAACACATAAGGAACTTGGTAATATGAAAATTTTTAGAACAAGAAAATTTTTAGAACACATTTTTACAATTATTGTTGAAGTTGGAGAGTGATTATAATATATGTGGGCACAGTTCCCATGGACATATGTAGGATTGTAGAGATATTTTAGGTTATCAATTAAAAGATAGGAAGATAGATTTGGCAAATAACTGTAAAAATGCAAAGCAACTACACTTGATAAGATGAAAAAGCTAGCCAAAAAGATAGCTATAAGTGATTCTTTGGCTCAGCTTGGGCTTTGTTGATTCCCTTCCACTCTAGTCTCATCATTGCCTTCTTGTTCCTGGGCACCTACTTTGGAGGTGATGCTGCCTCTTCTTCTCTACCCTTTCCAATTTTCTCGATTTCCTATTTCTTTGGAATGCACACCCTTTCTCTAGGTGTAAAGTGAATTGAATCTCCTAGCCTTTAGGCCATTGGCCTAGTTGATCAACCTTTTTCTCTTAGGTTAGTTTTTAAGTGATAAACATCATTAGAAAAAAAAAGTGTAAAAGAATTCTCTTATTAAAAAGAACCATATTTACTGATAAATAGGTGGGAAAATAGATGTGTTATATAAGGACTATATTGATGCTTTATTTGATATATGTTTATGTGGGAAGAATTAAGCAAGGATTGATTTGTAATTTTGGGAATAGGTTGGATTTGATTAGTAACTAAGGGAACGAAGAACAAAGAAACACATAAGGAACTTGGTAATATGAAAATTTTTAGAACAAGAAAATTTTTAGAACACATTTTTACAATTATTGTTGAAGTTGGAGAGTGATTATAATATATGTGGGCACAGTTCCCATGGACATATGTAGGATTGTAGAGATATTTTAGGTTATCAATTAAAAGATAGGAAGATAGATTTGGCAAATAACTGTAAAAATGCAAAGCAACTACACTTGATAAGATGAAAAAGCTAGCCAAAAAGATAGCTATAAGTGATTCTTTGGCTCAGCTTGGGCTTTGTTGATTCCCTTCCACTCTAGTCTCATCATTGCCTTCTTGTTCCTGGGCACCTACTTTGGAGGTGATGCTGCCTCTTCTTCTCTACCCTTTCCAATTTTCTCGATTTCCTATTTCTTTGGAATGCACACCCTTTCTCTAGGTGTAAAGTGAATTGAATCTCCTAGCCTTTAGGCCATTGGCCTAGTTGATCAACCTTTTTCTCTTAGGTTAGTTTTTAAGTGATAAACATCATTAGAAAAAAAAAGTGTAAAAGAATTCTCTTATTAAAAAGAACCATATTTACTGATAAATAGGTGGGAAAATAGATGTGTTATATAAGGACTATATTGATGCTTTATTTGATATATGTTTATGTGGGAAGAATTAAGCAAGGATTGATTTGTAATTTTGGGAATAGGTTGGATTTGATTAGTAACTAAGGGAACGAAGAACAAAGAAACACATAAGGAACTTGGTAATATGAAAATTTTTAGAACAAGAAAATTTTTAGAACACATTTTTACAATTATTGTTGAAGTTGGAGAGTGATTATAATATATGTGGGCACAGTTCCCATGGACATATGTAGGATTGTAGAGATATTTTAGGTTATCAATTAAAAGATAGGAAGATAGATTTGGCAAATAACTGTAAAAATGCAAAGCAACTACACTTGATAAGATGAAAAAGCTAGCCAAAAAGATAGCTATAAGTGATTCTTTGGCTCAGCTTGGGCTTTGTTGATTCCCTTCCACTCTAGTCTCATCATTGCCTTCTTGTTCCTGGGCACCTACTTTGGAGGTGATGCTGCCTCTTCTTCTCTACCCTTTCCAATTTTCTCGATTTCCTATTTCTTTGGAATGCACACCCTTTCTCTAGGTGTAAAGTGAATTGAATCTCCTAGCCTTTAGGCCATTGGCCTAGTTGATCAACCTTTTTCTCTTAGGTTAGTTTTTAAGTGATAAACATCATTAGAAAAAAAAAGTGTAAAAGAATTCTCTTATTAAAAAGAACCATATTTACTGATAAATAGGTGTGAAAATAGATGTGTTATATAAGGACTATATTGATGCTTTATTTGATATATGTTTATGTGGAAAGAATTGAGCAAGGATTGATTTGTAATTTTGGGAATAGGTTGGATTTGATTAGTGACTAAGGGAACGAAGAACAAAGAAACACATAAGGAACTTGGTAATATGAAAATTTTTAGAACAAGAAAATTTTTAGAACACATTTTTACAATTATTGTTGAAGTTGGAGAGTGATTATAATATATGTGGGCACAGTTCCCACGGACATATGTAGGATTGTAGAGATATTTTAGGTTATCAATTAAAAGATAGGAAGATAGATTTGGCAAATAACTGTAAAAATGCAAAGCAACTACACTTGATAAGATGAAAAAGCTAGCCAAAAAGATAGCTATAAGTGATTCTTTGGCTCAGCTTGGGCTTTGTTGATTCCCTTCCACTCTAGTCTCATCATTGCCTTCTTGTTCCTGGGCACCTACTTTGGAGGTGATGCTGCCTCTTCTTCTCTACCCTTTCCAATTTTCTCGATTTCCTATTTCTTTGGAATGCACACCCTTTCTCTAGGTGTAAAGTGAATTGAATCTCCTAGCCTTTAGGCCATTGGCCTAGTTGATCAACCTTTTTCTCTTAGGTTAGTTTTTAAGTGATAAACATCATTAGAAAAAAAAAGTGTAAAAGAATTCTCTTATTAAAAAGAACCATATTTACTGATAAATAGGTGGGAAAATAGATGTGTTATATAAGGACTATATTGATGCTTTATTTGATATATGTTTATGTGGGAAGAATTAAGCAAGGATTGATTTGTAATTTTGGGAATAGGTTGGATTTGATTAGTAACTAATGGAACGAAGAACAAAGAAACACATAAGGAACTTGGTAATATGAAAATTTTTAGAACAAGAAAATTTTTAGAACACATTTTTACAATTATTGTTGAAGTTGGAGAGTGATTATAATATATGTGGGCACAGTTCCCACGGACATATGTAGGATTGTAGAGATATTTTAGGTTATCAATTAAAAGATAGGAAGATAGATTTGGCAAATAACTGTAAAAATGCAAAGCAACTACACTTGATAAGATGAAAAAGCTAGCCAAAAAGATAGCTATAAGTGATTCTTTGGCTCAGCTTGGGCTTTGTTGATTCCCTTCCACTCTAGTCTCATCATTGCCTTCTTGTTCCTGGGCACCTACTTTGGAGGTGATGCTGCCTCTTCTTCTCTACCCTTTCCAATTTTCTCGATTTCCTATTTCTTTGGAATGCACACCCTTTCTCTAGGTGTAAAGTGAATTGAATCTCCTAGCCTTTAGGCCATTGGCCTAGTTGATCAACCTTTTTCTCTTAGGTTAGTTTTTAAGTGATAAACATCATTAGAAAAAAAGTGTAAAAGAATTCTCTTATTAAAAAGAACCATATTTACTGATAAATAGGTGGGAAAATAGATGTGTTATATAAGGACTATATTGATGCTTTGTTTGATATATGTTTATGTGAGAAGAATTAAGCAAGGATTGATTTGTAATTTTGGGAATAGGTTGGATTTGATTAGTAACTAAGGGAACGAAGAACAAAGAAACACATAAGGAACTTGGTAATATGAAAATTTTTAGAACAAGAAAGTTTTTAGAACACATTTTTACAATTATTGTTGAAGTTGGAGAGTGATTATAATATATGTGGGCACAGTTCCCACGGACATATGTAGGATTGTAGAGATATTTTAGGTTATCAATTAAAAGATAGGAAGATAGATTTGGCAAATAACTGTAAAAATGCAAAGCAACTACACTTGATAAGATGAAAAAGCTAGCCAAAAAGATAGCTATAAGTGATTCTTTGGCTCAGCTTGGGCTTTGTTGATTCCCTTCCACTCTAGTCTCATCATTGCCTTCTTGTTCCTGGGCACCTACTTTGGAGGTGATGCTGCCTCTTCTTCTCTACCCTTTCCAATTTTCTCGATTTCCTATTTCTTTGGAATGCACACCCTTTCTCTAGGTGTAAAGTGAATTGAATCTCCTAGCCTTTAGGCCATTGGCCTAGTTGATCAACCTTTTTCTCTTAGGTTAGTTTTTAAGTGATAAACATCATTAGAAAAAAAAAGTGTAAAAGAATTCTCTTATTAAAAAGAACCATATTTACTGATAAATAGGTGGGAAAATAGATGTGTTATATAAGGACTATATTGATGCTTTATTTGATATATGTTTATGTGGGAAGAATTAAGCAAGGATTGATTTGTAATTTTGGGAATAGGTTGGATTTGATTAGTAACTAATGGAACGAAGAACAAAGAAACACATAAGGAACTTGGTAATATGAAAATTTTTAGAACAAGAAAATTTTTAGAACACATTTTTACAATTATTGTTGAAGTTGGAGAGTGATTATAATATATGTGGGCACAGTTCCCACGGACATATGTAGGATTGTAGAGATATTTTAGGTTATCAATTAAAAGATAGGAAGATAGATTTGGCAAATAACTGTAAAAATGCAAAGCAACTACACTTGATAAGATGAAAAAGCTAGCCAAAAAGATAGCTATAAGTGATTCTTTGGCTCAGCTTGGGCTTTGTTGATTCCCTTCCACTCTAGTCTCATCATTGCCTTCTTGTTCCTGGGCACCTACTTTGGAGGTGATGCTGCCTCTTCTTCTCTACCCTTTCCAATTTTCTCGATTTCCTATTTCTTTGGAATGCACACCCTTTCTCTAGGTGTAAAGTGAATTGAATCTCCTAGCCTTTAGGCCATTGGCCTAGTTGATCAACCTTTTTCTCTTAGGTTAGTTTTTAAGTGATAAACATCATTAGAAAAAAAGTGTAAAAGAATTCTCTTATTAAAAAGAACCATATTTACTGATAAATAGGTGGGAAAATAGATGTGTTATATAAGGACTATATTGATGCTTTGTTTGATATATGTTTATGTGAGAAGAATTAAGCAAGGATTGATTTGTAATTTTGGGAATAGGTTGGATTTGATTAGTAACTAAGGGAACGAAGAACAAAGAAACACATAAGGAACTTGGTAATATGAAAATTTTTAGAACAAGAAAGTTTTTAGAACACATTTTTACAATTATTGTTGAAGTTGGAGAGTGATTATAATATATGTGGGCACAGTTCCCACGGACATATGTAGGATTGTAGAGATATTTTAGGTTATCAATTAAAAGATAGGAAGATAGATTTGGCAAATAACTGTAAAAATGCAAAGCAACTACACTTGATAAGATGAAAAAGCTAGCCAAAAAGATAGCTATAAGTGATTCTTTGGCTCAGCTTGGGCTTTGTTGATTCCCTTCCACTCTAGTCTCATCATTGCCTTCTTGTTCCTGGGCACCTACTTTGGAGGTGATGCTGCCTCTTCTTCTCTACCCTTTCCAATTTTCTCGATTTCCTATTTCTTTGGAATGCACACCCTTTCTCTAGGTGTAAAGTGAATTGAATCTCCTAGCCTTTAGGCCATTGGCCTAGTTGATCAACCTTTTTCTCTTAGGTTAGTTTTTAAGTGATAAACATCATTAGAAAAAAAAAGTGTAAAAGAATTCTCTTATTAAAAAGAACCATATTTACTGATAAATAGGTGGGAAAATAGATGTGTTATATAAGGACTATATTGATGTTTTATTTGATATATGTTTATGTGGGAAGAATTAAGCAAGGATTGATTTGTAATTTTGGGAATAGGTTGGATTTGATTAGTAACTAAGGGAACGAAGAACAAAGAAACACATAAGGAACTTGGTAATATGAAAATTTTTAGAATAAGAAAAAACTTTGGTTGGATGGCAACAAAATGTGCTCATTGGGCTTGAGAGTAGAAAGATGCCTTACAAGTGGAATATTAAGCCTTTGAAAAAGGTTTATTTTTTGAGGCTTCAAGGGTAAGATGAGCCCAGCTCAAAAAAGGTTAATTGTGGAGAATTTGGTGTTAGGGAATGCATTGGGCTAAGATTTTTGTAGGTATTGCTATATGTTTAGCGAGCTCCAATGTTATGCAATAATCTACAATGCATCCATTGTCAACTCTTGAATATCTTTTATGTTTCATTCTTGAAGAATCCACTAAGCTTTAATGTGCTATAAATATAATGGAAGTAGTGATGAGGCATCATTTATCATCTCCATTACAAGTGGGAGCACTCAATGGTTAAGTGGTAGAATCTTTGACTTGACCAAGAATGTTTCTATCCTTCATGCTAATTTGTGATGGTTAACATTGACTTTTGAGACCGTCTAATGATGATGAAAACTTTGGAGAGGGCGATAATTGCCACATGCCATCGTAACTGACTCTCTAGCCTTCCGCTTTAGCTAGCCAGGTGGAGGCCATGCAGTTGTAGTTTACTGCATGCTAAATGATATCAAATGGTGGATGATTGGATTAAAGTCACATCATTGTTTGTCTTTTGGATTCAAATATATCCTAATTGACTAGCTATGATAGGAAAAAATTTGAATATTTGTTCTTCCCCTATTGCCCTATTATTTATGCATATCACAAGGCATTAAAAGTTGATTGTTGATCTTATCAAGCTTTGGCTGGCAAATTTAGATCTTTGGATTTTGAATTTGTGTCAATCTCATACAATTGCATTGTGAGGCACAATTTTAGGTTGACTTTCACTTTCAATGCTCTATTTATACACCAGATTAACATTGAATATCTCCATCTCTACTTCCAGCTTTGGTTCTTACCTCTTTGTTGGTTTTTTTTTTTTTTTTTTCCTTCTATCCTTCCCTTGTTCTATTGATTACCACTCCATTTTTGTCCATGGACGAAAGGAAAAGGTATTAAGAGTCATATAATTGCTTGTTGAAGAGAGCTTCGAGAGTGCCACAAGAATTTTGTCATTATGGAAGATGCATTGGAGAATCTTACTTGAGTAGCTACCCATCCTCTCATCTCAAAGGTTATTGTGGTTCCCATAAACAAAATTGCAAAGAGGATTGGGGGGAGGTTGAAGGGGTGTTGATTGAAAAAAAAAAGTAATTGTTAATAGTTCTTTCTTAAGAGTATGATGTGTCCCACTTGGAGAGTTAGATATAAAAATCCTTACATTTGGCTTGGGATTAACTCTTATTTTGCTTAGTGAATATGGATCAAGTGGGAGCTGGTTCAAGATGGGCTCTCAACTTTTAAAAGAAAATCATGACTGCATGTGTAAATTTTCTTATGAGAGCTTTTGACTTAGGCTACAATCTATATTGTACAAATGAAGATGGCACCAAAGTGAGAGATCAAATATCTCCAAGATAATTGGACTTTTACCTTCTCATACTTCTTGGAGCTCTCTGATTCCTACAAGAATTTTGTTGACTTATGGAGAAGATTGTAGAGGGCTTTGCACGTCTCAAGAGAAGAACCTATAGTTGATTAGTAAGAACTTGGCATGGATGTAGTGGATCCAGGATACTCTCGATATGTTCAAGTTATAGACGGAGGAGTACTTGACCAAGGTAATCATAGATAAAGATAAGGGCTATGTTGAGATTAAGGCTCTGGCTATCGAAGTGGCGATGTGCATTAGTCAAACAAGATTGTAGCACTTGTCCGTAAAATGATAGACACCTTTGTCAACCTTGTAGTTGTTCAACATGACTAGGATCTTGAGTTGTCATTTTAGGGCAAGGTCCCAGTGATTAGAGAAATGGAGGGATCATGCTCTAATGAGAGGCATTTTACACTATGGTTGATAGCCCTTAAAGAAACTCCTTCTTACATTTCTTGTGCTTTTGTTTTTTTTTTTATTTTGATTTAAAATCTTCTACTAATCAACAATAAAAGATCATGCATATTTCTTTCTCATGTGACATTCATTTTATTTTTTATTCTTTTTGAGATTTTAATCATTTGATATACTTTAATAATCCCTTAACCATTTCATAGACTTTGACTTTGTTACTCTACACATGTTTGACTAATAGATCATCTAGAAATTTATATAGGATTTTTTTACATAAGCAATTAAAAGGAGTTTGTTGGAACTTCTCAATATTTGTAGCATTCAAAACAAGTTCAAGAATACTTCAAAATTGTAAAGGAATTATCAAGGCTTGCTTAATGACTATTGATGAACTTCATGGAACTTTAAGCTGTTTATAACTTTGAAAGCAAGAAGCTTAAGAATGCGTAAAGATTGTAGAGGAGCTATCGAAGCTTGCTTGATGACTATGCATAAACTTCATGGAACTTAAAGGTGCATATAACTTTCAAAGAAAGAAGTTCAAGGATGCTTAAAGATGATAGAGGAACTATCAAAGCTTGTTTGATGACTATGCATGAACTTTCGAAAGCAAAGATGACAAACATAATTTAAAAAGATCAATTTTGGGGGGTAACCTATGTGATTAGTTTTATGTAAAATTTGATCTAGTATTTACTCATTGCATATCATGCTTACATTGTTTTTAAAGTTAAAAAATGTAAGTTTTATCTTATATTTCAAAATCACAATTTATATTTACTTAGAAACTTAGACTAGACTAGTTTTATGAATCAAATGGTTAGCATTGATGAAGGATCTTTGGAGGACGGACCCATTGTACCATTCGATTAGTATTTCAATTATCAACAAACTCATAAGTAGGAAGGATCTAATCATTGGAGGATTCAGTTGGTTTGTCAGTAGGTCTATAAACCTTTTGCTAGCTAATATGATGCTTGTTAAATAAGAATCATACTGTTTGACTCCATGATCTGATTAATTGAGAGTAAATGATCAAAATTTGTTGGTTTTGGACCATCAAATGATAGTTTGATGCTCATCTGATGGACAGTTCGATGTTCTATCGGATCATCTTGTAATTTTTGTAAATTGAACGAGTTTCTATAGCTTGACTATTGGACCATCCAATAGATAGTTTGATAAGATCAAGAAAAATCAAAGTCTTTGTTGGAAGCTTATGGGACTGTTCGATGACCACTGATAAATCTGACTTATGGAAATTAATGAATAACAAATTGTTTAATGATCATTTGCTGGAGTGTTATGGTTAAAAAATATGAATGTTCTTAACATTTGAGGAGTTTTAACCAATGTAAACGTTACTTTGAATGTTTCAATGATATGGAAAAGTCGAGGGACACTTTGCCTTAATGCTGATGAAGTTTAGGAGTGTCTTAAGAACTTGGAAAGTCTATAAATGTGATACCCTGTCATATAGCACAACATCGATAAGCAATGCTTCAATTGATCTTCTAAATTTTTAGAAAAGAATTGATCTGTTAAGGCTTTAAGTGCAATCTTGGGGAAGCTTTCAAGTTCAAGCTGTTGCATCTTCTTAGCTTTGAGTTTGTAAAATTTAATATTGCATTTCATATTCATTTCATTAGTCAATATGCTATCAATCTAGGACTTGTTAATCTGCTGTTGTGAGAGTTTTGTGAAATTTTATTTTTGTTTATAATTGTTGGAATGGCCTACTCTGGTTCTTAGAGTGTGGAGGTGAGATATAGCCTACTTGGAGATTTGGTGTGAAGATGAAGGGCCTATTTCTCCACCAGCTGTAATGATGAAGAGGAAGGAAAGGAAGAAAGAGAATATATTCAAGTACAGTTTAGTAGGGAAGGATGTAGGCTCATTTAGGTAGGAGCCTAATCACCTAAAAGTTTGAAGCATTCCTTTCTTTTCTATGGTTTAGTTTCTACAATTATTCTTTTGCTGCACATCAAATGTTTTATTTTCTACGTTTTGAATTTGAGTTTGATTTCAAAGTATTGATTTGCAAAAATTAATACCCAATTCACACCCCTCCCCATCTCTTTGAGTGTGCCATGGACCAGCATTGCTCATGGTCCTCACTAGTCTTCTTTTAATCTGATGCAATGGATACAGATAATGTTGATCGAAGAGATGTTGTTTCCTCTTCAATTTGCATTCATAATAGGTGTCCAAATGGGCTTAAAATTTTGCTTGTTTTATATTGGTGTTTCTTTGCTTTTCTTCCCATTCCTGCCCTTGATTTCTTGTACCCTTAGAAACATAATGTATACTGCCTAGTAGTATAGCTGCAAATGAATCCAGAGTTGTAGTCTTAGACTTTAGTGGACCTAAATAAATCAACATACAAGTTCTCGTAAAGGATGCATTTGACATCTCTGATTTAATTATAGCTTAAACTTGTGGATTGGCAACATTACTAGATAACAGATTGAAACTTGTACAGGTTTTCATGATTTTCTGGTGCATATCTCATTTCTTTGCATATTTGAACCATGCACGTGCATATTAGGATTGGTTTTTTGTTCTTGTTTAAATTTATTGTTGCTTTAGTAGGAGGAAAATCTTCTTTCCTGCAAACACACCACTGCAATAGCTTGAGAGTGCAATTTACATTTGATTGGTTTGGTTGCTATCAACATATTTTGACAATTAGCTATATGATTTCCCTCAGTGGACAATCCAAGTAGTGCCAAGATTCCATGAGGATGCAAGTTACCTTGAGGAAGTGGTTCCATTTGAAGAGTACATACGCTTACAGTCAACTGAAAAGATGGTTGCTCAAGCTCCTGAATATCTCTTGCTAACAAACAATGGGCGTAGTTTCAAGTTAGTATGCTTTTTGATCTAACATTTTTCTTTTCCTTAGGTGGTTAATTACATTCAATTTGTTGTCCTAATTTATAGAATGTATTTTTTTTAATTTTTTAGCTGTGCTTGTTTACAAGACATAATTTGTATTTGTCGACCAGTGTTCCAGTAGGGTCATTTCAATATACAACGAATAGTGCTGTTATTTATTATACATGATACTGCAAGTAATGCATGCTACTTTAGTTAATGATGCTTGAATAAAATGTTAGGTAACTCCATGCTATGTTTTTTTTTTAAATTTCTAATGAAGTTGTAGTTGAAAGTGAAGTCATCTTTGTTATAATTGTGTTCTACGTTGAGCTCCATTTTTTGTTTTATGAAATACGTCATATTCAAAAACATGGAGTTTTCAAAATTCTTTTTCTCTTTCTATTTCTTGTGCTGTCTTGTACTATCTCACCCCAGTAAATACTATGGTGACCAAGTGGAAATGATGTATAAAAAGAAATGCTACAAATCTGAAATTGCAATAAATATGACTACTCAAATTTAGAAAGTTGAGCATTTAAAAGTTTTAGTATAAATAAATATCAGGTATGTCTGATACAATGCACAACAAGGAAAAGTTTCTTTCTTTTAAAACTTTTTAAAGAACCAAGCATTGATGAGGAAATCAAGGCTCATTTTAAGAAGAAAGAACAAATCCAAGGAAGGTGCTTACCTAATGCTTACATCCATCAAATGAGCGAGAGCTTATGCACTCTTTGTGCTTTACATTGTACAAAATTTCAGTTTATTATCTAAACAATTGTTTCTATTGCTACACAAAAAAATTCAAAAGGTTCTAATATCATTCAAACAGAATGCTTAACTCAACTCAGTAGTTTAAAATTTCAGAATTCTTTTTGGCTTTAGTTTTATAGCTATAAAGGTGTAGATATAATAGGAAAGTTAGTCTTATCATGGGAAAGCTTTATTAGATGCGTATACATGGTATTCAAGGATGTGCCTGAATAATCTAATTACTATAATATGAAAGGCTTAATATTTTGGTTTTAGGTGGTTGCACACACACAATGATGCATTCCTCATGGAACTAGTGTTATTGAGAATTGGTTTGGTAGGTTGAATAGTCTCAAAATTAAATACTATATTGATAAGTAGGGAAGACTTGGAAAGATGGACGAGGACAAATTCTATTTGGCTTGTTGTCTTTATTCTCTTGCTTAGAGTCTGAGACAATTGTAATATGCGATTGGGGCTGGTAAGAAATTATGATTTTGGACTGAAGGATGATTGAGAGTGAATTTGTTGAACTTTGTTGCTAAAAGAGTTCCATTCGGGTTGCTGGATATTAGAGTGGTTGGATTTGTTGGAAGCCACAAAAGGAAAGTTGAGATAGGCTATTCACCATGTGGTTGTTTTATGAACTGCAGCTTCAGATGGACATGAATGCAAAAGTACAGGGCGAGAGACTGTGATACTTCATTTTCTATGTGTTGCATGATAGGCTAAGCACCAACAGTAGGCCAAATAGATTCTTGTTGGAGTAGCCTGTTACACATCATGCAGAAGGCATGAAAACATATCATTATATTTCCTTGGGAACTATATTTTTGTTAAAGGAGTTCGTTTAAGGCTTATTCCATCTTTAGGAGTGCATTTTTGACACTTGATAGAACAAGTTGAACAAGAAAAAACTTGGGAAGAAGAATTGATGGAAGGCTTGGTGAGATTAAGGATATGTTGTTTTATTTGGTACTTAAATGCAGTGGATTTTGAAGAACAAAGAAGTGGATGAGCCATTACCATGAATACTAAATTTGGAGATTGGGAAAATATTGGCCACTATTGACCTAATAACATGCAAGATGCTGATTGGGCCACTACTGACGGAGTGATGTTTTAAGTTAAATACCATGTATTTAATTTGTCCTCGATCAAAAGATGCTGCGTGGTGGTGTCTTCGGTGATGCTGACAGACCTTTTGTTTGGGTTTGGAAATCACATCGATTTTTGAAGCAAAGATTATAGACAATCAAGTTTGGTTTGGATTTAGCATGGCAAAAAGAAATCAACATGGTGATTGATGGGCGAGATTGCTTTAAATTTATTGATCTCTTGAGAGGGGCTTAAGGAAGTGCTACTCTTCTTGGTTATTACTATCCTTTTGGTCTCAGTTGGATTGCGAATTGGAGATCATGGTGGACCATGTAGTTTGAAGTCAATTTTGAAGTGGATGTATTTACAATTATAGCTTTTATTCTAGATAATAAATGCTTAACGATTTATCAATTTCCCCTGCTACATCCTTTGCCTGTGACTAAAGATTACCAATCAAATCACTTGTGGTTTTCTTTTTTATTTTTTTGTTTCCTTTCTTGGAATTTGTTTTCTTATATCTTGAAACTTTGTTGATTTCTTGTTCTTCTTTCTTAGTTTTCTTTATTTTGTGAAGGATTAGTTTTCAAATATAGAATGATTGGTTATTTTAATTTATTACAAAAGACTATGTATCTCTTATGATCGATAAGAGAGAACATCATTATTTTCTTTTTTTTTTGTTTGTTTTTATGGGATGAGATTTGGTCCTTCCATTGATGTAAATATCCGCCCCACCATTGTGGATCAAATGGCAAAGTCCACGTCATCCACAGCAGAATGATTCGGTATTCTAGTTGTTTGTTACCCACAATCATTTGTTGTATCCGGTTATCCTAAAATGCCCTCAATTCAAATCACCTCTTATAAATTGAATGAGAGAATTTTAGATGGCAATATTAATTAGCATTGGTAGTGATCAAAGATAGAGATAAGATAGGATATTTGACAGTGGAAATGGCAACAATTCTATTTGAGTTGGTTAATTATATTTTATATGTAAGTAGAGAATTTGATTTTGATGACATAATTAAAAAGGATTGGATGCTTATATCTATGTAGTCAAATAACAAAAGAAGTGTGAGATGTAATGAAAGAGATGTATTCGGCCATTGATATTATATTATGAAGTTTTAAAGTTTACTCCATGATTTGAAAGAGAAATTTCTATTTCATTTCAATAGATCTGTATTCATGATAATAGTGAGAGGAGATATAGGATATGAATTCTAATTTATTTAAACCTGTCAATGTTTTTAAACCCGTCATAATTGTATTTTCTTATATGACCTAAGAGCATTGCATGGAGTTTCTATACAACACAAATACTATTCTATATGTAGGTTAATTCCTATCTAAATCTCTTGCAAAATTATCATGATGACTTGTGCCACTAGATAATATGATGTATACATCATATAATACGATTTAAGAATCATATATACTATTCAAATTCCACAATTTTGTAGCTAAAAAAATGCATGTTTTAGAAACATATGATATGTTTTTTAAAAGTTTTTCCAAGCTTACAGATTGCATCATGTAATCATTATCGAACTCTAATATGAATAAACACTTACTAAAAAATAAATCAATCATAGTGCTAACCTAAAATCTTGCTTCAATGTAAACAACATAGATTGGGGATCTTATTTAGTTTAAAAAAGGGGAAGAAAAGTGAGAAAAAAGAGTAAACAAGATATAATACAAATTAGATAAAACAATGCAAAAGGGAAAGAATTACCTCCTCGTGATGAGCAAGATGGAAATAGTGAGCACCATAAGTGATGGGGATGGGTTGAACCTTTTGTCAGATAGAAGATATTGATGTTATGAAGCTGGCAATCATGACCAACAACAACAAAACATTGTTGATGATAGTGACACTAGCTTTGTGATTATCAATTTTGAGAAAAATCTTTATAGTGTACAATGGATGTGCACAAAAATGACATTAGAAAGAGAATTTTTGTACTTTAACCCAAGCCCTACCTGAATGGTAAAGGAAACTATGACATGCATTTCGTCTTTGAAGTAAAACTATTCTGTTGGCAATAATCTACAAGAAAGATGCAACAAGTAAATGAAATGGGAAAAAATTGAGGGTTTAGTTTTTACAGCCTTTTTAATATATTCTATACAACAATACAATTTGAAAAACTACTACCTGATTGCGAAGGTATAAATCATTTTGGGCTGAAACAATTTGGTATCTTTCTGATTTTAGTGACTCGTGCATGTTTTTCTGGAGCCTTAGGATTGCAGGAAAGGCGTGATTTTACATCTAAGCATCTTTACTCATTGATATCATTTAAATGTATTAATCAAATATCTAACAAATTAAACAAAGAAACAAATAGAAAAATCTCAGAGAAGTTATGGAAGAGGTATTACTTTATAATTTGATGTTTCTCATAGAGCTCAACAATGTCTTTTGTTTCACTAGAAATGATTATGTGAGCATACTATCAACTAAACAGAGGGTGGTTAGTAATGATAAAACTGGTATGGGGACAAAATGGTGAAGAAGCCTGAATATTAGCCATTCATTTGGTTTGATATATGTTAATGTTTAGTGCTTGATCTGGTATAAGTTACCTTCTCCAACTTACATATTAAAATTTTGTATTTATATTATGAAATATTTTACCAATATATAAGATGTTTGATTGTTTTTCTTAAATGCTTTTCACACACACACACACACACACACACACACACACACACATATATATATATATACATATAATTCTGCAGATTAATTTGATAGATTGCAATGCTGATGTTTTCAGGATATCAATGTGCGGACTACATACTGATTAAGAAAGTATTCAGATTCAAATGCTCAATCATTTTATTCTGTAGTCAGACAAAACGAAATTGAAAATTGCTGATTTTCCTAAGCAATTGTTGTTGTGCATGCTAACTTTATTATTCCATTTTATCTTTTGTTTCAGCATAGTTGTGGATCCTACCAATCTTAGTAATGGCTTGCACTATTACGAGGTTTATGGAGTAGACTGCAAAGCCCCATGGCGTGGGCCTCTTTTTAGAGTGCCCATTACTATTATAAAGCCCATTAGTCCTGTAGGACAGCCTCCTCTGGTTTCATTTTTGGATGTCTCTTTTCTACCAGGTATCATTCTAGTTTAAAAACCAGTTTAAAGAGCATGCAAATAAACTGTCATTTTAAATCAGATATTCATTGACTAAATGAAACTCTTTTGCTATTATGTAAGGTTGCACATGCAAACTTTATTTCTTTTAGGTTGTTTCATTGTAAGCTTTCTTTTCATTTTTATCAAGTTCTAGTTAATTTGCTCTTATGTATCTCAATTGTAGATTATTTTGAATAAAGATATAATATATTAAAATTATTGCAAGTGTAATGTTAAATTGCTTGTTTTTAGAGTAAACTAGTGATACAAGGCCAAGGAGTCACTTATCAAACCTTGGGTTTGGTCTCTAATTGATATCATGAACATATTGAGCTCCCCTTAATAAGAGCCAAGGAAATGAAATGATTACTCAAATTGATATGGGGGCCTCATGGGTTCAACTCAGTTTCTTGAGAGGCTATACCAAATAGGTCTTAATGCCCATTCGGTCTTGTCAAAATTTTGCTTCTTTTTAGGAGAGCCATTCACAATAACTTATTGTTGTCATTACTTGTCACTATTTGAGATTTTTGAAAAGGCTGCATCAACTTCTTGTTTTGCTAAAGGATTGGAGTTGCCTAAAGATATATTGAATCTACATTGACTAGAAATAGGCTCAAAGAGATAAATGGTGTGCCTAGATCATGTGTGAGGGTTGCTTTGGTTGTTATATCATGGACATGTCCTGCCATTAGCAAGTAGATGCTCTTCAAAATGGTAGATTCTCTTGTTGAGAAGTCACTTATAATGGAAGATGTTGGGTCGAGAGGGACTGGCTTCAAATTCTTTTTGTCGAAAGTTTTCGTTGATCTCCCAAGTTGAAGACTTCTAAGTCTTTTTATATTAGTATCTTGAATCTTATATTATATAAAAATTCTCTCTTATAAACTAATACATCTTCTTGAGAAAGCAATTTGTATTCTATTTTTCTTAGTGGATCCAATATATGTCTAGTGGTCTTATTTTTTTTTCTTTTTTAGAGTTTTATTACATTATTCATCCTATATTCTATTTTCTTTAAATTCCTCACTATTGCTTCCATGGATGCTCTTCACTCCCTTAGAATTAACAAATCTTTTCTTTTGGAAGAGAGGCTACAACCTATTTTCTTATTAAATTAGGTTGGATCATACATATCATCTTACTCCAAGATGTGGAAATGAGACTTTACTATAACTTATAACATGATCACTTATAGAGACAAGTTAGCAACCCAGTTGATCACACAATTCCGCTCTATAAAACTAGGAGTGAACTTGATGTCACAGAGGCTCATGGAGCATGCTCTCCTCCATCTCCAGGGGAGTAGCTAAAGAGCTTCCCATTCCCAAGCAAGAATGAGATCCTCATAATTGTCTTGAATGATGATCTTAATAGTAGCACAATTAGCTAATAATAAAATAAAGAGCAATCTCAGCTAATAGCAGCAATTTAGGGCATGATTTGCAAATTCAACAATGCAATAGCCTTAAGGTTAGGTGGAGGAATGACCAATCTCTTGTACCTGAAGCTAAGAAAACGTGTTGAGCACGGAGCTACCAAGCCTTGGCACCCTAAGTAAGTCGCCATAGAGGGAGGATTTGCAAGCCATGTAGGATTTAGAATGTGCCTAAACTAAATCACAAGAGCCAGGGGGCATAGCTCATCCCCAGGATGCAACACCCCAAAATATCACTAAAATGTAGCCTTGGCATGGTACAATCCCATCCTCTTGATTTGAAAATAGCGTTGCCATTGAATTAGGAAGAAGAAAATCTATGTTAACGAAGATTGGCCATAGGGAGATAAGAAACTACCCAATCCAGTCATCTTTCATAGTAGAACACCTCGCTCCATTGCCCATTAGCCAAATAATGTGGCAATGGATGAGATCCTTGGCAAAAGAATGGAGCTTTCAAACTATAAAATCCTTTGGTCAAATCTAAAAGGCAATGGAATGCCCTTCATACATGACTTGGAGTCTTTGAATCCAGAGGGAGTTATTATCAACAAGAAATCGTCTAGTTTGTCGAGCTGCAAACACATGACACCACTCCCTCAGATGGCAATGCTCCTAGGATAGAAGATACATGGTAGCCAAAGTAGTGCCCTTTGTAAAAGGATCTGATCAGGCACTCAATGGAGGAAAGCACTCCAATCAGAAGTGTGACATGTAGAACACCAGAATAGAGTTAGCTAATACCACTATGTTAGTTAAGAAGAGAGAGTTCGAGTGTGTAAGATGGCTGAAATCCTTAGATTTACGACACCTTGAAGTGATCAAGTTACCCAAGTACTTGATCAAGCTAGCCTGGCACATCCTTAATTTCTTAGCAATCATTCTCCACCAATGTAGTGCCATACCTCTATTGAAGAATATATAGGACTTTTGTGGGTTGACCAATTGGCTAGATGCAGAGGTTTAGGTATCAAGACTATGTCAAATCTCTATGATAGCTACATAAGCAGTAGACCCACAAAAGAGGATATCATCAACAAACAGGTGTAAGACTAGGGGAGCCAAGGGGTGAACCCCCAACAAACTCCGCCTAGTGATACTCTGGTGGGTAAGCATTGACATGTATTCTGAGCAGAGTATAAAAAGGTATGAAGAGAGTAGATAACTTTGCTTGAGACCATAAGAAGCATATACTAAGGTAATTATTTGTCATTGATAAGGTTGCATACCTACAGTGACTCATGCTTTGACCTAAAAACACCAAATATTAGGAAACCCCAGAAGTCGAAGCATAGATAACATAAAGTCCCAGTAGATTCTATTGTAGACTTCCACCATATCCACCTTGATCGCCATCAAGTCCTCAAAGGAAGGAGATTGGAGATCATGTATAATCTCTTGTGCCATGAGACAATTGCCAGCAATGGATCGAACCCAAACAAATGCCCCTCTGCTTGATCGAGATAAGGCCAAGGAGAGAGTTTTGGAAGAGTTGAACCAAGATCATGTTCACCATCTTATAGATAGAGTTGTAAAAGCTAATGGGTTGAAATTGGTTGGCTTGTTGCTTATAGGACTTTGGGAATGAGAAGTACCTAGTAGGCATCTGACTAAACTAGAAAATCTACTCCACAAGTTTGATAATGTCTTGCTGAGCAATGTTTTGATAACCACTAAGGAAGGAACCCATGGTATCTTTAAAGGCTAGTTTGGACCCAGAGAAGAGATGGACCTACGGATCTCAGAGTAGGTGACGTGGTTGCAAACGCTATGCCCTAGGAGTTAGATAATATGCCCTTCTAAGGCAAAAAGATTGAAATAGAGATAGGGTGTAGCCTTGAGCAGCACTTGATTTTAAAGAAGTCCAACATAATGGAGGCCATGCCTTTAAGGAAGGAAATGGTGGAATCATGGTCTATGGAAGAATGCCATGTTCTTGTGCCCAAGCTGCAATCATGAGATCTTAGCATGCTGCCATTAGCATACCTTAGCTCTAGAAAGACGATTATGACAATTGAAGAGGGGACCTTAGAGAAGCTTATGGTCACTTAGGTTAGAACAAACCAAGCTATGATTCCTTGAGCTATAACCCCGCAATAGATTTCTGTACCTGATGATGAAAAGAGGCAATATCATCAAATTGGGAACAATTAAGCGTACGAAGAGTCTTGACAAACTTAGTGGACAAGTAGGTAGGAGGAGATCCCTGGCGGGTCGCCTTTGCAACAATATTGGCTACATTGTCAAGGGACAGCCGTACATCTCAAATTTCCTTCAACTCCTACTACCAAATTGGAGTGCTCCATTATCAACGAATAAGGGGTAGTGGTTGGAATTAATATGGGCCTTGTGCTGCATAGATGACCCAAGGAAGAAATGAAGTCCATCAGAATTGTTTAAAAATGTGAGGGGCCTTAGGGTGATCGTTGCACTAGATGTAAGGAGGCTTAGAAAAAGCAAGGTCATGAAGAAAGCTAACAAATTTCTCAGCTTTTTTATCAAACTGAAAGGGCTTGCTTCCCTTTTCCTCTTGAGCGAAAATGGTATTGAAGCCCCTTATGACTAGCATTGGCATATCGAAGAACTAGTAAATCTTTGGATTAGCTTCACCCCACTTCAAAAACTTTTGATAAGATGCTCAACATAAGATAAACAATAGTGATGATCATCATAGATCTAGGAGGTGACAATTTTTTGTTATCAAGCTAGAAGGAATGGCTTGCTTGGTGACTACATATCCAATTTTGTCGTCATTGGGAACTAGTTGTAAGGAGGCACAGAAAAAACAAGGTCATGAAGATCGTTACCACTGATAAAGCCAACAAACTTCTCAACTTTTTGATCAAGTTGAAAAGGCTTGCTTCCTTTCTCCTTTTGAGTGATAATGATATTGAAGTCCCCAATGATTAGCATAGGCATATCAAAGAATTATTAAATCTTGGATTAGCTTCACCTCACTTTAAAAAATTTTGAAATGATCCTCAACATATGGTAAACAATAGTGATGATCATCATAAATCTAGGAGTTGACAAAATTCTCATGTTATCAAGCTTGATGGAAAGGTTTGTCTAGAGATTACATATCCAATTTTTTCGTCATTGGATTGGATCAAAAAGGATACGAATGTGATGATCAACCAAAATTTACAAAATAATAGTAATGTCTCATAGCTACATTGTGTTGTACCTTTGAAGATCTACTAAATCAGCTTGGTAGACCATATTGATATGACCATCATGTTATTTACAATCAAGGCAAGAAAAAGTACATATTCACCAAGGAGGGTTGCTCGTAGAATGTGTATGGTAGAAAGATCCATCCATTGATGAAGCTAGATGATGTAGGACAATTGAAAGCCATGGTGTTGTTCTTGATTCAATTTTCTTGTAATCATTTGAGAACACAAGAACAACAAATCAAAAAAACCAATCTACGATAAGATCAAATGGACATGGATTCCAACGAAAGTTGCTGCAACAATGTTTCACAAAGTGAGTTGTTCCCTCGACACCAGCAAAATGTTAGAGCCATCTTAGTTACCAAAAGAGCACAATGACTTGTGCAAGAGGATAAAAAGAGTAACTTTAATTTAACATAAAGGATGATTTGTTGGAGAGACATTTGAAGCACACCAAATTTATTGTAGTTATACATGTTTGTAGCTTTAATGTAGTTATTCAAGCTATTATGAAATTTAGATAGGATTGCTTGTGGTGGTTCTGGGATGCTATAATGAAGAAAGTATTCCTCGCATTTGATGTACTCATTTATGGTTTTACTATCTTAAGAAACATTTGCCAATTATCTAAAAATTTTCTTCCCTACATAAGATATTCTAACATGTTTTTCCTTAAGTTTGAATTTCAAATCTACTCAAAGAGTGTAGTAATTAAACTCTCCTAGCACTATGTTCTAACTTTTGAACATAAAGATGGGCTTGAGAGATAAGTTTGGTTTTAATGCACAAATATTATTGCTAGGTAATCTTGTGATATTGCTAGAAATAGTGGTCTATACCCATTTTTTAATTGATATATGCCTTGTGGTCTTAGCTACTATCAAAGGTAGGGGTTTCTGATTTTGATGAACCTAATGACAAGGTCAACATTGTATTTTTTGTTGATATGGGTATTAGTTGTTGCTATTGTCCGCCAAATTTTCAGCTGTTCACGAAAGATTCGTTTGAAATTTTACTAGGATGTGTCCATGAGGTAATTTTGTTATGAACACTTGGGGATGCAAATGTTCTTTGCTAGTATTGTCCGAACAATGAGACGAGCCAACTAGTAAGGATGCTAGATGAGTCCCAATAATTTTTGAAAGCACGGTGTGCCAATACCCTTAGTTTTCACAATGTAATGATGAGCAAACAATAGAGAAAATCTCTTGGGGCATGTTTGCTGGGATTTCATGTATAGTGGTGGTTTATTATTTTTATTTTCAAAAATAATAGTTTTGAAGCTTTTGTATTTGTATGTACTTTCTATCTTTTTACCACCAAAAAAACCAATATTGCTTTTATGTTTTGCAAAATATATTTTATAATAAATTTCACTTGAAAGAAAATTAAGTTTTGTGTCTTATAAAATAAAGAATAAAACACTTCGTAGAAATTCAAACAAAATTTTGTGTATACTAATTTTGCTCTTTTTTAATATAATAATTGTCTATGTGTAATTTTTTACTTATATTTAAATAATAAAATTGAATTTTAAAAATAATCATTCATGGTCTTGTGATTTTTGATATTTGCAATAGTTTTTTTTTCAAAATTTTTTTGAGCTAGAAATAAAATAAGTAAATTGTAAAAAATTAAAAGAACATAAGAAAATATGTAAATTGGAAGGCAAGAAAAGTATTAAGAATAAAGAAGTAAAATATTAAAAGAAAGTAAAAGTATTATAACATGTAATAATAAAGTAAATAAAATTGAGTCAATTAATGTAGGTGTGGCAAGTAAAATGTTCAAAGAAAAAATAAGACATAAAAGTTCTATTATTATGTTTTGCAAGCAAGGTTTAGCTTATGGGCTACTAAATTTCAAAGTTTTTCTCTTTGATTGTCTGTGATTTCTATGGGAGTTGTTGCCTTTAATATGCAATGAACAGTGTGAATGCAATGGAATGATGCACATTCCTAGTTTACAATGGTTTGATACTGAATGGTATGTGAATTGCAAGTTATGTGGATGCTATGAAGTGATTTAGTTAATCTAGGCACTTCACAACTAAAGGCATCCAAGCAAAAGATTGAACTAACTTTTGGGAAGAATGCATGAGAGCTCAATTGTTTAAATCTTTTTTGAAAAGTCAGATTGTTGGAGTGGTTAGGAAACAGGTTGGGAGTAAGACAATGCACTCCTTTAAAATTGTTGAAAAAATACTGAGGCAAAGTACAAAGTAGAGAACTACAACTTCTTAAAGACAAGATCCCTCAAGGGATTGAAAGGTCTGAGGGTTTGGGTGAAGTTGTAATTGTTCCTTTCAATTGTGTGGTCTGCCTTGGGTTGTCTGTGGAAATTACTTTGGGCAGCGCTAGTTTATCCTAGACATTCGAGATGGGCTAAGTCTCGAGAATATGAGAGAAGTGTCCAAAAAGTTGAAAATAAGCAAAAACAAGTGAAAATATAAGGTTAGTTTAGGTTTATTCTTGGAGCGAAAAGATGGTTGAAATGTGCATGTGATGTAATGTGGTTCTCTTTATTTGAGCATTATTACCCTACCTTACAAGAGCCAGTGGTGTATCTCACATAGGCTGACACCTATTTGTAGAGTCTCATGGAGTAATGAGTGACTATTATACGTAGAATCAAAGCAAGAACAATGACACTAAAAGACAGATTTAGCATTCGTTTGGAGTACACCCACTAGTTGGGTACTCCTTCATGGCATGTGGGACTAAAAGCATAAACACCAACATAAGGAAAAAAAATACAACTATAAAACATGTGAGAACAACTAAAACAAATAAAGGTTGAAAATGCAAAATGAATGAGATATTGGCTCAAATGTTACGGTGAGTTGTTGTGCGAGGATATGTGCATACTGTAGTCAACCTGTTATCAGTCCAAATATTGTTTGATGAAAATGTGCTATGAGACATATGTTGTAGTAGATTTGTAACCAAACTTTTAATGCTAAGGAACCCAATAAAGTGTGGGTAGGGTAATGGTTTGGTCAACTTAGCATTCTACTAAGATAAGATGTACTACTTCGGCCATATTGAGCCAACTGGGCTCAGTTTTGGATACTATGTATGTTGTATTTGACGCAATGCTTTGTGGAAGACAAGGGTTTTCCTATATCTCCTATTATATTTTGACATTTCCTTGTTGTTGATAAGGTCTTCTTACTAGGCTAGAAGAAGCTATTATTGAGCCACAAATTGGCCTTTAAGTGGCCAATTATACATCTTTACATAAAAGATGTCTTGCAATTCTAGAATCTTGCTTTTGGATTGGTTAGGATAATTGCAATACCTTCAAAGATGAATTCACACTTAATTTCAATGAATTCTCCCAATTAGTGAAAGATTTAAGTGGAATTTGTATGTTGAAGACTTGTGTATTTTTTAGCTGGTTGGGCTCAAAATACACGTTTATAATCTGCTTGAGGTTGCTATTTTCCATATATTACTGTCCTTGGAATCCAAAAATCACTTATCTTAGCTCTCCATTTACATATTGAACCTTCTAATGGCATCTTCAAACTGCCTTATGTGTACAAATTCACGGAAATCTGTAGACAAATCCAAGGTAGCTCTTTCTCAGATACAACTCCTGTCTCGATGTGTGTTTCTTTTGACAAAGAGCTGACATTTGTCTTGTGCCTTAAATTTGTACCTCTTGATGTGGTTTGGTGTTGACTTGCCAAGCTCTTTTGATAGTGTAAGCAATTGAATTGGTTTAGGAGTAGACCTTGAGGGTCTAGGGAATGCACCAGTCGTGGCTATTTATATGGTAGTCAAGTGTAGGTTGCTCCTAGTCTCCAATTTCCTATGGTTTTTAGAGCTTGTGTTCTTTGGCTATTATGCATCTTATGAAGTGATAATTTCCCTTAGAGATCACAATTGTGATCTTCATGTACACCCTACAAGAACTTCAACAATGCAGTGTCCTCACTTTTCGTGATGCCACACCACATGTTAAACCCTTCACACTTTTTACTATACTTATGTTCTAGCACCCTTGGCTAAACCTTTACCATTGGTCAATCAATTGACCACAACAATTATTGAAGTATTTCTTCTCAAAATTTTCTAACATTAAGATCCATTTTTATGTTTTGGATAAATAAGTAGGTAAGCTTCATATTGCCCCTCATGAGTCTTAGTTTAAGATCATCATTCATTTTGTACCACTCAAATTTCTTTAAGATTTTAAATGGTTCACTTTTGGCATACAATTTTTTTCAACTAGTGCTTGATAGGAATATCTAGACTTGAAACTAATTACAATTGAACGTCACTCAATGAATTCTCTATATCATCTATAAGCACTTATTAATCTTTTATACATCTTATTATTTGTATTAATTTTCTATGGTATATGATTATGCAATAGAGAAATTTGCTAAACAAATGATTGAGCTGAATTGGACATGTGAATGTGCACATAATGGAATCAGATCAATAAGAGTATGCAATTGAAGTCCCAATCATACTTCAAAAGTACTTATCCTAATTGAATGGTTACCAGAGTTATTATATGCCTATTTGATGTAGGAAAAAGTAAATTCCAATTTTTTGTATTTTCTTTGTGGTTATTTGAGAGATTCTCAAGGCTTTGGTTGACCACTTTTAGTAAAGCGAAGTACTTGTGATATTGTTCCTCTTTAAAAAGCTAGTCATTGTATATGTGTTGGTCATTTACAACCTTAGTGTGCTCTCATGTGCTTATAGTTAAAAGGTCATTAAAGTCATGACAATCTTAACAAAGTCTAACAATTGGCCAAAGCTTAGTTCAGATAGTCATTGTTGAAAGCAAAGATGCTTTTCAACTTAGGGTATTGACTGCCATATTTTTTGCATTTAGCTTATGCTTAAGAACAAAGGAAAAATGTTGGAGGTATTCAAACCATTTGGTGTATTTTTGGTTCAAGTTTTGTCGAGAGTTGAAATACTTGAGGGTTTCATAATCTAAAAAGAAGTTAAACTTACGCTATAGGAGGTTATGCCTCCAATGCTAGAGGTTTTGAATGACTACGTATAGTTCCTTTTCGTAAGTCCATTAATTTTACATTAAAGAACACAAATGAGTGCTCTCCTTTGCTTAACACTCCTCCCATGTCAATTGTTGAAGTGTTGCAAATTACTTAAAGATGATGTTGAAATTGGGCAACCTTTGGTAGGTGTATATGAGCAATGGTTCTTTGAGTTGTGCTAAGACTTAGTTTGTTGCTTTTCCCCATTCAAGTTTGCTTTTGATGTTATCTATGATAAACGTGGCTATGGATCGAACTTCTTTATAAATCGATGATAGAAAGTGGCCAAGCATGAAAATTATGTGCTTCATGAAATTTCTTATCTATAGCCCAGTCTACTATGGTTTTTGTCTTGTTGGGGGCAATAGACAATCCTTCGTTGGAGATAATAAACTCTAGAAAGAAACTTTTGGGTGCTATGATTGTGCATTTCTTGAAGTTAGTACATGTTATTTGCATAAGGTTGTACAAATCTTTCTAGTATGGTCGAGCTGCTTTTATGTTGACCTGTTATAGACTGGGATGCCATGAAAATGGACTATGGAGAAGTTGTCGAGATAATGTCTAAGGAGGTGCATCATTAGATGCATAAATGAGCTTGGGGGTATTGGTTAGCTTAGGGGGCATTGCCAACTGCTCATGAAGTCCATTTTTACTTTTGAAGGTAGTCTTCCCTTTGATAGGTCTAGAAAGTTATTTAAGAGGAATAGGAAATCAATATTTAATTATAATTTTGTTAATAACATGACAATTAATACATTTGTGCTTAGTTCTATCATTCATTGGACAAATAGGGTGGGTACAACACAGAGTAATGCTTTCATAGATAAAGCTCTTCTTAATTAGCTCATTCATTTTCTTTGATAGTTGGACATGTGTTGTGGGGCTTAATTTGTATTGAGGAGTTGGGTTTGGGAGTTTAGCTCTAGAAATTTAGTCATTCACATATTGTATATCACACATCAAAGACAGAGTTGGAGATTCGATTATGGAACATATCTTGGAACTCTTTAAATGTGGGTTTTATTGATGGTGGGAGTTGGGGCCATCTCAATTTTTAGTTTCTTAGTGGTTACAAGTCACACAGCTTGGCCACTAAACATTTGTTGTTCAAGTTTATTGTGGTGATGGTATTAAGAACCTTGGTTTTACCTTTATCTTTAGAGGATGATGTATTAGGGTTGGACTCCTTGGGTTGAGGTGATAAATTGTAATCTCTTCTTTTTGTGGTAGAAGTAGGACTTGTCAACTATAAAGACAAGGGTATCTTAAGAATATTTTGATTTGCATAGTAATAATATCATCCCACATCTTGTCTTCATAATGGTTTAGCTTAAATGCAGTGGGACTTAGCACCTCTTCTTTATGAGTATAAAGGTCTTGTCTATGCATGTGTATAGATGCAAGTAGTCAACATTGTTCGTGCCCATTCTACTGGTAGTGTCAGTAGCATAGCATTAATGTAAATACTACTAGTGATAACTACTTTTCAAGGTTTGTTGTGGGTTCTCTAGTGTAATCTAAAACAATTAAGTTCTCCTCCAATCCTTGGTCTTGTAAAGGAGAGTAAGACTGTATCTAAGAGTGCCCAAGTGTTTTTAACCATTAATGTTGTTGGTGTGCTATAGGCATAGAGGGACTCTCTTTTAATTCTCCTTCCATTCCATCCTTTGGCTTAACTACAGCTCTCTTCAATCCCATGGTTGATGTCTTCTTCCTCATCCTTTTGAGTTTCAACCTCGAAGGCTTAGATCGGGCATTGTGTAACAATATGTCCTTTCTTATCACAACTAAAGCATTCAATAGATGAGCTTGTTGAGGCTTGAGATGTGATTGGGGGAGTATCTTTCTTAACAAGGTGGTAGAGCTCTTGGAGTTGTGTTTGAAGAAGAGCCAATAGTGGAAATGGGTTTAATGAAAAACAATTTAGGTTGGTGCAGCTTGGCTTTAATGTAGTTATGCAAGCTAGTATGAAATCTAGATAAGACTACTTGTGGTGGTTCTTGGGCCTTATAGTGAAGGCAGTATTTGTCACATTTGGTGTACTCATTTATTAATTCACTCCCCTAGGAAAATATTTACCATTGATCTAAAGGCTTTCCCACATAAGATTTTTAAGCATGTTTTCCTTAGCTTGAATTTCAAATTTACTCAATATATCGTTGCTCTAACTATTGAACATAAAGGTGCACTCGGGAGGTAAATTTGGTTTTGATACACAAATATTGTTGCTAACTAATCATAAGATATTGCTAAAAAGAGCAGTATTTACCTGTTTTTTAATTGATATATACATTTAGTCTAAAGCTGAGGGCCTTATAATTTGATGAACCTAATAACGCTCATCATCTTTTTCATTGGTTCAAGTATCGGATGTTATTGTCATTTTATTTCCCAAGTGTTCGTGAAAGATTCGATCAAAATTTTACTAGGATTTGTCCACGAGGTAATTTATGATGAACTGGCTTTTGAGTGTTCTTTGCTAGTATTGTCCCAACAATGGGATGAGCCAACTTGTAAGAATGCTAGATGAGTCCCAATGCCTTCTAAAAGGATGGTGTGCCAATACCCTTAGTTTGCATATTGTAATGGTGCACAAAATAAAAAGGAGAATCATTGTTGTGGGCCATGTTTGCTTGGATTTCATGTATGTAGGTGGCTTATTATTTATATTTTTGAAAATAATATTTTTGAAGCATTTGTATTTGTATGTTTTTTTAATCTTTTTGCCACCAAAAAATCTAATGTTTTTTTTTTGTTTTGCAGAATGTATTTTATAGTAAACTTCAAGGGAAAGTAAAAGTTTTGTTTTATAAAACGAAGAAAAAACACTTTGTAGAAAATCTAAACAAAATTTTGTGTATATCACTTTTGTTCTCTTTTATTATGATAATTTTCTTCGTAATTTTTTACTTTTATTTAAAAAATAAAATTGAATTTTGAAAATAATTATTCTTAGTTTTGTGATTTTTATCTTTATAATAGTTTTCTTTTTAAATAAAATAATTAAATTATAGAAAATTAAAAATATAAAAGAAAATGTCTAAATAAGAAGGAAAGAAATCCAATAAAAATAAGTAAAATGTTAAAAGAAAGTAATAGTATTATGACATGCAATAATAAAGTATGTGCAATATTAAAGTATGTGCAATATCAAAATTGAATTAATAAAAGTAGGTATGACAAATAAGATGTTTGAAGAAAAAGAAAACTGTTACTATTATGTTTATAGGCAAGGTTTAGTATATGGGATACTATGCTTCGAAATTTTTTTCCGTTATTATAGGTGTTTTAATAAGAGTCGTTGCCTTCAAAATGCAGTGAACAGCTATCCTCGAATGGGTCATAACTTAAAATAGTTGTGCCATAGAGTTTAGAAAACTTGTTCAAAACTTTAAAATCAAAATGGATGCAAATGGTGCACCTTCCTAATCGACAATGCGTTGATACTGAATGGTATGTGAAATGCAAATTATGTGACTAGGAAAAAAGTTGGGATCATGAAAATGCAGTCCCTTAAAATCAGTAAAAAAAACCATTTTAAGGTTGGTAACAAAATCCACCTTTACAAAAACATGCAAAAAAGTGGAATAGGTCTCACTCGTAAATTGAGCAAAAACATGAATATTAGCCACAATCAACTTGTTGTCAAACATGGAGGCAATGTATGAAAGAAAGAATGGTAGCTTCTTAAGATTGGATCACTGAAGGGATTGAAAGGTGTGAGGGTTTGGGTGAAGATGCAAATGGTCCTTTTAGTTGTGCGGTCCTTTTTGGGCTGTTAATAAAAATTACTTTAGCCAGTTCTAGTCTATCCTAGACATTCAAGATGGGCTGTCTTGGGAATATGGGAGAAGTTCCTAAAAAATCGAAAGTAAAAAATAAGTGAAAATGAAAGATTAGTTTAGGTTTATGCTTGGAGTGAAATGATGGTTGAAATGCACATGTGGTTTAATGTGGTTCTCCCCCTTTAGGTATTGTTACCTTCTCATCCAAGAGCTATTGAAATCCAAGTTTGAATTTTGCTTTAGTGGAGTATCTCGCATAGGCTTACACTCATCTGTAGAGTCTTATGAAAATAATGAGTGATTGTTGTTCATGGGATTAAAGCAACAATAACCATGCCACTAAAAGACAAAGTTTTCCTTTATTTGGAGTTTATCCACTAGTTGGGCACTCTTCCATGGCATGTGGGACTAAAAGCATAAACTCCAACATGAGAAGAGAAAACTACAACTAATAATATAACATTTGTGGCCCAAGTAAAACAAATAAAGGTTGAAAATGTAAAATACATGAGATGCTAGTTCAAATGCTATGGTGAGTTGCTGTGTGAGGATATGTGCATATTGTAGTCAAGCTGTTATCAATCCAAATGCAGTTTGATGAATATGTGCTACTAGTGTGTATGTTGTAATGGACTTGTAACCAAACTACCACTTGTAAGGAAACCCAATAAAGTTCGGGTAGGGTAATGTTTTGGTCGACTTAGCAGTCTAATAAGACTAGATATGCTACTTAAGCCGTAGTGAGCCTAACTAGGCTCAGCTCTGGATCCTAACTGTGCTATATCTGATTCAATGCTTTGTGAAAGACTAGAGTGCTTCTATGCAACCTATTATGCTTTGACCTTTCCTCGTAGTTGATAAGCCTTCCTTACTAGGCTAGAAGAAGCTACTATTGAGCCACAAATTGGCCTTTAAGTTGCCAATTATACAACTTTACATAAAAGATGTTTTGAAATTCTAGAATCTTCCTTCTGGATTAGTTAGGATGATTGCAAGACCATCAAAGATGAATGCACACTTAAGTTCAATGAATTCTTCCAATTAGTGAAAGAATTTAAGTGGAATTCAAAATGCTGAAGACTTGCATATCTTTTAGCTGATTCGTCTTAAAAAAATAAATGTCTATAATCTGCTTGAGGTTGCTGTTTTCCATGTATCTGTTCTGGGCCTCCAAAAATCACTTATTTTATCCATGTGCAGATTGAACCTTTTAACTAACTATGTTATTTGTACAAATTCAGGGAAATCTGCAGACAAATCTGTGTTAGTTCTTTCTTGCATACAACTACTGTCTTAATCTAAGTGACTTTCTGTGGACAATGAGCTGTTATTTGTCTTGTGCCTTACATTTGTACCTCTTGATGTGGTTTGGTGTGGACCTACCAAGCTCTTTTGATGGCACAAGCAATTGATTTTGTTTAGGAGTAGACGTTGAGTGGCTGGGGAATACAGTAGCAGTGGTTATTTTTATGGTAGTCTATGGTTTCAATACCTTGTGTTCTTTGGCTATATGTTATGCATCTATTCCCAAAGAAATCACATTGGTGATCTTCACGTAAACCCTACTAGAACTTAAACTATTCCATGTCCTCGCTCTCCGTGATGCCACACCGCTTGTTTAAGTGATCGCATTTTTTACTATTCGTATGTTCTTGCACCATTGGCTAAGCCTTTACTATTGGTCAAGCAATTGATCACGACACTTAGGGAAGTATTTCTTCTCAAATTTCTCTTTGACATAATCCCAACACACCATCTTTAAGTTTGGATAAATAGGCAGGTAAGCTTCATAAGTTTTGCCCCTCATTATGCTAAGTATAAGATCATCATTTATTTTGTACCACTTGAAGTACTAGTTCATATGGTCTTTCGAGTCTTTGGAAACTTCTTGATTCATCTGCCAATATGAATGGTGTTCCTTTATCGTATCACTTATGTCTCTTTCTATTTCATCATTATTTTTGTTACAAGATCACAAGACCTAATGATGGGGAAAAGGCTTATCTAATCATGGCAGACATTGTCTTTGCCCTTGTGAGCCAATAGCTTCCTGCAAATGAGACAGTCATGTGGTCTTCTCATTAATTGCGACAAGAAGGAAGTTGAACTATTTCTTTATGTGGTATTGATTAACATTTGACATAGATGTTGGTGTCAAAATACAAGACACGTGTACTCCTTTGTCCCCATATGCATGATGCTCATTTAACTCGATAATATCGAACACAAGGGTTGTGCTGCACCATACAACAGAGAAAATTTCAGCGAGTAAATACTTTCAGGAAGCTGGTTGCTATTGACCATGCTATTGTGATATATACCTTGGGTACTCTATCCAGTGTTCCAATAGTGGAACGTTTAGTAATTTCCACAACAGATAATTCAACTACAAGTAGTCAATGCCTCCAAGAGGCCATTGTGCTTAACCTGTTGACAATGGTATGTTTACCTAGATGCACATTGTGATACAATGATAGTGTGACGTGTCATGCAAAACTTTGTGGATTGTACTTAGTATCCACCATAGGGAGAAAGATAATTACAGTAAAGTGTGAATAATATGAGATGCAGTGCAACAACCAATGGTAAATTGTGCAATAGATGAAACATGTAATAGATATTATGCAAGTATGACACCTGAATCAACTATTTTAAAAAATGAAATAAACTACGATGCAACCATGGTCCTAACCATTCTCTGATACCAATTTCATGCAGGATATCAACACTAGTGTAAAATATGTAGGATGGGAGTATCATGCCTGATATTTTACTTGTTTTGATGTTAGACTTGCGTTGCACAAATAAGCAGCAAGATTTATCCTATAGAGTGGAGCTAAATAAAATAAAAGTTTCATTGCCCAAAAGAGCTGATGTTAAGCAGAAACATGAATAACAATAAAGAAAAAGTTGCTAAACTTCATATTTGCGAAGTTTCAACAAAAAAGAAATGATGCTGTATAGTAAGGTTTAAAATTCCAGCAGTGACTAGTGAAGGAATAATTCTATTTCATTGATCACTTGGATGTGAATTGATAATGGAGAGTGACATCACGCTATATTTCCAGCACTTATGCATGTAGAAAAGATCAATCAACAATGGCAAGAAAGATGTATTAATAAATGAAATCACCATTAGGGATAATGTGGAAAAATCTGGCTGTGCAAGGTGATGTACACATTTAATCAAATGAAGAGTGATATTTTCAAGTGTTGAAGATATGGTGAGTACAAGATATACAATATTCCAAGTCTGATGAAAAGATGGTGACGCACTGGAGGCGGCAGTGATAGGCAAAGTGGCAGTGAAGGAGGTGGCAACACTTGTTTAAGTGGTAAGGGGCTCTTTGCCCTTATGCTGTTGTCAGTGAAGGAGACAATGACGCATGGTTAAGTAGCATTGTGGTCCGTTTCTTTAGGCTCCACACCCCTTCTCCCAAATACCTGACGTCCTACTTGGCAAAAAAAAAATTTCTATAGTGAACATGATGGCAACGTGATGGCGGCATAACGGCAACACCACAAACAAATTGGAGAACAAATTCAATACTCAATCAAAATATGACAACATAATGTACCTTATGGCATATGTAAGTAGTACTTCACAATCTTAATGGATCTACCGTACATAGTTAAAATTCCTTCCAATCCTGTACTGAATTATCCTGGAGACTATCCTAACTTCAAATCAAACACTAAAAACAGCAAATCCTGGAACTATCAAAACCTGTTTGGAGCTTAGGTTGATGGAATCTACCTTGGCCTGTTCAAGAAAATGCTCTAGTTTGGGCCTGGATGGTAGCCAAACATGTTTCCATGTTGATTTGTCTTCATTGGAATCTCAAGATGCCAAAGGCCCCTTTAGATTAAGGCTGAAACAAAATTGATTCAAATTCTGAACTGCATAGCGTTTGGTAATCAACTGAAACTGCATGAAATGGAGCTGGAAGTTAAGTTTATTTAACTTCACAAATTGATATGGAAGGCACAACTGAACTTGAGTTTATTGAAAATGCAACTTGTACTGACTGAAGAAATGAAGAAACCGAGAAACGGTAAGTGAAGATTGAAGCTAAATCTTGAGCTGTGACAACATGATGCAAATGTTCCTAGCTGTGGCATGGGATGGCTGACTTGGTAGCTTTAGTCATCCAGTTTGGTGGATGTTAGTGGTGCTCAAATCTCCGTGTGGAATGGCTGGATTTGTTAGTTTCTTTGTGGAGTCTCTTGTTTGGTATCAACCAATTTTTATTATGCATGATTGAATATTACATCTTTTGTACCATCGCATTAAGCTTGAAATCTGCATTCATTGTAATTGCATTTTAAATCTAGGATTGGTATGCTTTTTTTTCAATAACTAGCTTGCTCAAGTGTGTTTCGTTTTAATTGACATCAGTAACAGCACTAGTTGAATTAACTATTTATACCTTTATATTGATCAATTATCCCATTTGTACAGGCCATATTGAAAGGAAGTTTATCAATGTCCCTGTTGGTGCTACTTGGGCAGAGGCAATGATACGAACTTCAAATTTTGATACTGCTCGAAGATTTTTTATTGACACAGTTCAGGTACTATGTAACAATATTAACATGAACAACATAAATCACTTCAACACTTTAATTATGATCATTTATTTGATTTCTTTTGAATCTGCCATGCCAGTGAACTAGCATCTCTTGAAACTTTAGTGGGTCTGTGGTCCTTCTCGACAGTTTTCTCTTTGAATCATCTCACAATGGTTGACTTTCTATCTCATCTCCAAGTACATCTTTTAATTGAGTTGACACCTGCCTTAGGATGCTTATCTCAGCACCATTTAGTCTATGTATATGCTTGTGTATTATAAGCCTTTTTTTTTTTGCCATTAAAACATTGATGTGTCCCACAACATTCTTATAAATTGACCTTTGAGAGTAAACCTTTAGTTTATTTATTAGCTAGTGTAATATAAATCAATTTTTTGCTCTACAAAACATTATTGTCTCACAACATTCTCATAAATTGACCTTTGTATTTTGAGTGAACAGTTTTTATTGCACACTATTGCTGATATTCTCCTCCTTTTCATATGTCTAGTTTGCATCATGTGGCTTAAATAGTCATCTTTTATAACATCCTTTTGTAAAAGGAACAGGAGATATCAAAATCATTTTTTGTTTCCAATTTAGTTCTTTGCTAATTAATATTCACGACAGTGGTTCTTATACAATATTAAATTTTTCTTCCATCTATTTACCTTAGCTTTTTTAAGGCAATACCCCATAAACTCTATTTATCGTACAGTTCAGGTATTACTTGTCTACAAGGATGTTTAAAAATTAAATTTTCTTAATTCTATGATCATGTTGTGTAGGTCTGTCCTCTGAAACGGCCTATCAAGTGGGATACTGTTGTTACGTTTCCATCTCCTTCCATGAAGAGTTTTGTGTTACCTGTTAAAGGTGGCTTAACCATGGAACTGACTATAGCTCAGTTTTGGTCCAGTGGCATTGGTAGTCATGAATCCACTCATGTAAATTTTGAGGTAATCTCCTTGTGCAATTTATTAATTCCAACTAACCTTGTTTATAGAACCTTATACTGTTTTTTTTGTTTTTGATATTAAAGGACCCTTTAAGTTAGCTTATGTTCCTTCAAATTAATGTCATTAATGATTTTTTTCCTTTACTATCAACTATTTATTTTTTGTATTTTAATAATTGCTGTTATTAAATCCTTCTTATTGCTTTTGAAGTCAAAATCTAATTAATAGGTTATTTATGTAGGCATTTTGGTGGATTATTTTTCCCTGATTACTTGTTGAATCCTCATATGTAAATGGAAACGTATACTATAAAGCAAGGAAATAAAATTCATTGTTCACAAATTCCTCATGATATTAGAGCTGCCTTCACAATTTAGGTTTAAGCTACCATGGAGTCGAGGAAGAGGAAAAATTCCTCTCCACAACAAGAATAGAATCAATCAGCTATGCACCTTTGGTGCAGTGCCCTTTCACCCAATTGTTTTTTGGCACCTGATTCCCGGAGATGAAGTTGTATGACCCAAATCTCATGCAATCCATGGTGCCTGGCACCAGATCCATGAGCACCGCCTTGGGGACATACTTAATGCTGCTGGCCTTGTCGTAGTAGATGTTGAATTGCTTGAGGTGGAGATTTGAATCATCGTTGTACTTGTTAGTGTGATTGATCTTGTGCTTGTCCTAGATCACCTCCCAGAACTTGGCCTTGCTTTGTAATCTTCCACTTGCTATTGTCCTCGAGTAGGGTTTCTGCTAGCTGGCAATTTTTGAATAAGGCATTCACTTTCCAATGATCCTGGATTAAAGCTTAAACTGTCCTCGATTTCTTTAACCTTCATCATGAAATTGCTCCATCCTATCTTAAGTTGATCTTGTCAGTCTTCTGTTGTCAAGCAGATCCAATATGGCTTCTATCGTGAAGCTTGCCCTTCTGTCTTAGTTGCTGTTGCTACCAACAACATCGACTGCTCCTTGGCCTTCAAGCTTGCTAATTGTAACCTTGGTTGTCCTTGTCAGTGGCACAAAGAAGATGTGACAATACTATGATTGCACTTCCATTTGGTTGAATTTATGAATGGGGAAAACATTGGATGTGATTCAAGGTAAATTATCCTGAAGCTCAATATTTTATTTTCCATGTAATATGTTTGTTGTGATTTTTTTTCTTTTGGGATTTCAGTTAGGGTTCTTTTGGGATTTCAGTTAGGGTTCTTTTGGTTTTATTTCTATTATTGACTCATAATTGGCTTTACATTATGTAATCTAATTTTTAAGAAGCTATTGAACAAGTATTTCTTGGGGACAATGAGAACATTGCATATGTGATTTTATAGATTTAAATTTTTAGAATAAAAAAGCGCTTAATTTCAACAAGAACCAGTGTAAGCCCACAATAAACTGCAAAACAAAATGTAGCTTCCAAAAGAGCACAGAAAGACATTGCTCCTAAAGTAGAGGTAGAAACACAAGTAATATTAAAGGCCTAATCATATAAGCTTAAAAGGAAACAAATTAGCAGGTCAATGCGTGATTGAAGCACTATTGGAAAATGATGAGAAGATCAGATCTAATAATGTTCAATAAGGAGTACAAAGAAGTGATTTTGCCATTGAAATCTTGGTTGTTTCACTATCTCTATAGGTAATATAGTAGGAAAACCAATGCCAATTTGTTTCGTGTAGAAGTAATATGTAATGATTGGAGCCTACTACAAATTTGAGTCAATAAGCAATAGGGTGCAGAGATGCAACCCTTAAGGTAATAAGTTGAGTAGTATGTTATAATTATATTAACACTGAGAAAAGACCTGGTTATGGGACCCCAAACCTTAAGTACATGATGGACAAAGGGAGCTACATCTAAAGACCAATGTTTGCAGCAAAGATAGAGTTTTAGTTTTTTTTTGGTTTTTTCAATAAACTAACATGGTGAATACACTATTTTTTAGCTTGTTTTTCTTGAACCAAACATAGTTAATAAGGTTTGGTAGCTTGAGATTACCAATTAAACCCCCATATAAAGAATTAATGTGAATGTCTTGATTATGCCCCATTGAGAGTATAGAACTATTGTGGCCATACTCCATTAGAAAGTAGAAACTTTCAATATATCATTCTATAGCTCTTAAGAAGGCTCTAAAAATTCACAATGGATTTTTAATGCCAATATGAGTATGAAATGATAGAAAATTTGACATAGTACAAAGCCAAAATGAATAGGATTAGGAATTGAATTTCCAAACCATTCTATGGCATAACTACACATCCATGCTAGAAATACACTCTAAGGAACTCCGATTAGATCTATTTTCTTTTAATAACATCTGTTAGGGACCTCAGAAAAGAAGTCTTAGATTGCTAATTGAATGAGTGTTTGATCCTCCCTTGGACAAACTTTGCAGCCCTCCAATATCATGTTTGACATTCTTATGGAATGGTATTGCACCACAAGGAGGGATAAATTGTGTTTTATGACAATTCATTACATAATTTAAAATGTGAGAAAATAAATTAGTCAGAAATAAATATCAACAATAATAAAGATGCCTATTTTTGATTTTTTAGGTAGTTCTACTAATCTGAATTTCCTCACATTGCTTGCAAAGCAAGACAATGGAGCCTTTGTATGTTCGTTTTGGATGAAGCTTGAGCAAATATTCCTCTTCATCTTCAAAAAATAAAGAATCCAACATTATTGCCACAAAATAAGCCACAACACTTATCACACTCAAAAGAGTCCTGAAAATATTATTGAAATGAGCCATATTATTTGTCACAATGGCAACTAGTAGGCACACAAGTAAAATGTTTTAGGAAATTGTAAATAGAAAAAAAAGCGTAAAATAAAGATGAAATAGAGGCTATGTGGAGTTAATCATAAGAAATGTAGACATTGAATTTGCTTGTCGAGCTTTGGTTATTTGAGCGGCTTTACAATAAAGCACAAAAAATGATTGGTCTTTAAGAGCTTAAAGGATGCAGTGTTTATTCTCACTCAAAAACTCACCAATCTATTTCAAAAGATTTTCATGTGGGTTTTTATAATCTCAGACAAGAAGATTCTTTAATGAATCATCGATTTATTGTTGTTTTTCTTTTTAAGTAAAATCTTAGATATTTGACAAAATTAGTTGTTTTTACTTGCTAGAAATAGATCAAATTGTTCAATTAGCATAGATTTTAGGGTGATGCTTAGTTGCCACAATCTGTTCTGAGCAATCAAATCATTCGATTGTTCGCTTTATTGCTTTGTGGACTCGTGTTGTCTTCATTTATGCTTGCATTATATGATTTTTATGTGTATTGAACAACATATGCATATTGTTTTTCAATGCACATTAAATTATTTTTCAACATTTTTTGCACCTTTGAAAAGGAATCATTTGTATTTTATACATGTATGATATACTTTATAATGTCCTTATGATGTTTTTACATTTTAATTAATTTTTGGTATAATTTGTGCTTATATAATGTTATTTTTTATGCTCTTTACATAAAATAATGAGTTCAATTTTTTTCATATTGTAAAAAAATTTATGTTTGCGTTATGTACTTTATATACGTAATTTACGTTATGTAGAATAAAGAAGTTATGTGTGCATGTATTAGTTGTAGAGATTTGCAAAATGATTTAAATTATAAGATTAGAGAAAGAAACGTAAAAAACGAAGTTTTAACATAGTTAAGGCATAATTTTGAAAATTTGAAACTTTCATCCCTATGTCAAAATTTAAAAGGTATTTATGTTAGTGTCTTAAAGATATGATTTAATTCACATTGGAAGATTTACTAGGTATTAGATATCTTTTGACCTGACAAAAGTGTGAATACTCAACAAGTTGGATGTTTTTTTCTTATGTTTTGTATCCTGAAATTCCCATGTGGGCTTATGGGATTTACACCAATATGCTAAATAATAATTGAAGCATCGAGCAGTTATGAAGGAGCAATCCTTGTATTTATTGTAGTAAGGTATCATTTGACCTCCTTCGTTTCTCTATTGTTTCAGCCATTCATCACCATCACATGTTGCTTCAATGAAGTGAAGAGGCTTCTTTATTGTACTATTTTGTTCAATTTTATTTGTTAGATTAATAAACAAGATGTAGTGATGCTGTTTTACTTTCTTTATATGGTTTGACCATTATATTAATTTTGTCTTTGTGTAGAATATGTTAAGATGTGAATCCCAATTGTGTGTGGAAAGGCTTGCAAAGATTTGTCCTTGAATGACATGCTAGGACAAGGTAATATGTCAGTTTATGTAATTTCTTTTAGGTAGATGTCATAAATGCAACATCTTACATGCTTATCAAAGGATAATTTATACCATTGAACTTTAAGTAAATGACAAGACATAAGAAGGAAATTATTTTCTAGTGTTAGTTGGTTTAGGCATCAGAGAGTCAAAGTGACAGAGTTTATGATGAGATTCAACTCAAAAATGAAATGTTTGAGGCTAGAAGAGATACTATCATTGAGTTTAATAGTAAAATGAATTCTTTATGGGTTTTTGTTTTAGAGAGACAAGATATGGACACCAAAAGTGTAATTGAGGAATCAAATAAGCATTGATCATAAATTTAACTGATGATGAGAGAATGCGGGAGTCTCCATCCAAAAATAGTAGGATGGAGGGCAGGGCCTTGCGGCATGAAGGTGCAAAGCTATCACATCAAAAAGAGGCTGGAGCGAACCATTATCGATATGTTGGCAATAAGTGAGAGGATAGCAAGATCCAAATTCCTTAAGTCACCATGGCTGAAAAACTCGAGAGAAGGTGGCGGCATTCTACTAGGATGTGGTCTGGTGAAGCAAAAGAGAAAAATATAAAAATTTTGACAGCTATGGCCTTGCTGAGTTGCTTTTCTAGCAATGAAAATTGGCGAGAGTGGGAGAACTTCAACGAGGGCTAGCAGGAGAGAAAAAGAATGAAAAGGGGGTATGGCGAAAGGGAGATATTTGAAGAAAGATAGAGAAGTATTTGGCCATAATCAGGCAAAGAAAGGAGATTGGGGATGATGCTATTGGAGAAGGTTTGGGATTGTTTTTCGTTGCTTTGTGGGGAAGAAATAGGAAAATATGAAAGTCTTGATAGCTATGGCCTTGTCAAGGTGGTGCTGTCTTAGCAATGAAAATTAGTAAGAGTGGGAGGACTTTGTCAAGGGTCAGTAGGAGAGAAAAAGAATGAGAGGGGTATAGCGGGGGAGATATTTGAAGAAAGATAGAGAGGCATCTGGCCATCATTAGGCAAAGAATGGAGATTGAGAATGATGTTGTTGGAGAAGGGTTGTGATTGTTTTTTGTTGCAATGTGGGGAAGAAATAGGAAAATATGAAAGTCTTGATAGCTATGGCCTTGCCAAGGTGCTTTTCTAGCAATGAAAATTGGCAAGAGTGGGAGGACTTTGATGAGGGTTAGTAGGAGAGAAAAAGAATGAAAGATGGGGTATAGCATAAGAAAGATATTTGGAAAAAGATTGAGGCATTTGGCCATCATGAGGCAAAGAATGGAGATTGTGGACGATGCTGTTGGAGAATGGTTGTGATTGTTCTTTGTTGTCATGTGGGAAAAAAATAAAACGTTATCTTTCATTGCTGATATTTCAAAATATAATTTTTTAAAAATTATAAGAAAAATATTACATAGTTATGTCAAAATAAAGAGGAAATAATGTGGAGAAATTTGTTATAATATTTTCATAACTAATATCACTAATACATTGATATTCTTAGTTATACTAATAAAAAAAATTAGGTTTTGATCCTTATCTCTCTAAGAAATATAATATATGTTGCCCTTATTTACAATTAGTGTTTTGTTTGCTACATTTATAGATATTTGATTGTTACGTGAGGACTTTCTGTTCATTCCAACAATTGTTGATTTGTATTATTTTGAGTAATATTAGCAATTGTTATTTTATGAAGAGCTATTTTGCCCCTTTTAACTAGCTTTTTGTAATTTCCATGATTCTTAATCTTTCCTTCTAAATTAGTTGTGATACCTGTTATGAATTTGGGTTTTTTACTCAAAATAATTATCTAGTTTGTTTTCTATGCATTTCACGTATTCAAAAATATTAGAAACTTGTAAATAAATTTAGTTTTTCTTCATATATGTATATGATTGCTTACAGCCATCTATTTTGTTAGATTGTTTTTCATGGGATAAATATTAGTAGAGATATTGTAGTATTCGATGGGAGTGAGGCTGCTGTAAGACTTGAAGCTAAAACTTTACTTGCATCAGAAAAGTTGGTTCCTTCTGCTACCCTAACCAAGGTTTCTTTGTTTTTCATAAATTTATGAAAATTTTCTTTGTTATTTTAAGGATCCTTGAAATGTAATGTGCTATAATCTTCCTTACAGATAAAGATACCATATCGACCTGTGGACTCAAATTTTACTATGCTTTCTTCATGTCGTGATAGGCTACCCTCAGGAAAACGTATTATTGCGCTTACTTTAATGTAGGATTTCACTTTTGTTATTTATCATTCATATAATTGTCACAATAATTACATATTGATTTGTTATTTTCTATGCTTTAGTTACAAGCTCAAGTTAGATGAAGGTGCGGAAGTAAAGCCATGTATCCCACTTCTAAATAAAAGAATCTATGATACAATGCATGAATCTCAATTTTATGCTATTTTAGACTCGAATAAGGTCAGTATAAGTTTAATACTCTTATTATGTGTTTAGGTTTTCGTTCTTATAGATTATTCTTGTCATTTATTTATTATTATTCTATTAAATACCATACGCTAGTTTTTATTAGATACTCTTATTTCTTATTATCATTTTGCAAGGCCTTAGTAATGTATCATTAAATTTATGTCAAATGAAATAATTTTATATTAAAAATTTGTACATTGCATGGAAACTCTTAATATTTATACTTGACATTTGTCTAAATCATGAATGTCGTGCTTTTCTTGGCCTCTTGTAGCGCATATATGCAGTTGGAGATGCCTACCCAAAGTATGTGAAGCTTCCCAAGGGTATCTACACAATACAGCTTCGTATAAGGTCAATGATATTTGAACTAATATCAAATTATTGTTATTTTAGAACTAGTATATATTCTCAATAAAACATGTCTTATGTTGTGAATATAACGTGATTTCTTTTTGATAACATGACACTAGATTGGGATGAAGGAGAATAGCAAGTTGAATTTTTTTTTTGTTTCTTGATTTTTGTCTGACCTATAATTCTTTCCACTAGTAATGTGTACTCCATTAGCACACTTTGATTAGATTCAGTATTTGTGGTTATGATAATTCATTTTTCTTCAAAAGATTTGAACTTGAATATTGGCATGGGAACATATTAGAGATGTTATGGGTTTGAGGAATCTTCTCTAGTTGTCAAGAACTTTATAGAAATAGTTTAAATTATTATTAGATCTTTGTTTCTAGACCTTGATATTTCAAGAAAACAAGCATGAACTCCTATATTTACTAATTTTAGTTTTCATCATTTTGCTTTAATAGCCTCATGCATCATATACACCTTCCAATGTTATGTATGGAAACACATAGTTGATTTGCTTCTTTCAATGTTATGTTTGAAAACATGGAGGAGTTGCGTTGTTGTTAAGAAATGATAGCCTAATGTCATTTTAAAATGCCAAAATCATGCTTACATATTTTCCTTGTTTTCTTTTGTGATGTCATGTTATCATGTTATGTGGTTATAACTATGTCATGTGAGTCTTTTATCAAATTCATTTCACTTATTTGTTTATCATGTTTTGTGTTATTGGGATGAATTGGTATATGTTTAATGTTATATGGTCCTTGCCAATGCTACCAAATCTAAGTCCAACAATCATTTTGTTAACCCTTGAAGTAGTATCCTGCTTTAGATGATTTTAATGACCAGTCTATTTGACCAGTGAATTTTAAATACACCTACCTTGGTTTATGTCAACACATTCGAATTCAGTTAGCATGGTTTGTTTAGTCAATTTTTGGCATTACATTTATCTGAAAAATTGTAAGGGTATGAATATGAGGGGAGATCCTATAGAAAAAATTGGAAAATGTGAAGGATCAAAGTTCTCTCTTTGAGGTACTCTCTTTTGTAACTTTTATAGAGCATGGTAGAAAAAAGATTTTTATTCCTTTGTTTGAATTAAATCATGAAATCATCTACATAATCTTAAGAGTAATAAGGTCCAAAATTTATTGACATGGTCAGACTTGAGACTTCTTAATCGTCCTTTCAAATTTTATGTCAACTATCTATTGAAATGCATGTTGTCTCTTCAAGTGTTACCATTGATAGGAGCAAGCAAACCTTTGCGTATTTTGCAAACATTATTGAAATGTCATAAGTCATCCATTGAATTCATTTCCTAAATGAATTATGACTTCAACGATAAGGCACTCTCGATGCCCATCATATCTTCATGTAGGGTATTTGTGAAGCTATTGTCGTGAACCTCTTGTGAGATGGATTTCACTTGTCGATAGTCTAATTCCTGTTCCCTTTTTTGAGTGTAGTTGTAGTTCTCTTGATATATTAATTTGGCTATCAGTAGTGTCCTCGATGATTACTATTGGGTGTTGGCAAAGTCATGGGTTTTTCTCCCTTCTTAGGGTTGCTTGACACTTCTTGGCAATACTTAGCCTCTTATTAGTAGATTTCATTCTTCGACTACTTTGGTTCTCTTGCCTCTTTTTGTGCCGATCTTGTCAATCATTTATTTAACTCAAGAGTTCTCTTTGAATCCTAATTGTGTTTAGGCCTTTTATTGGTCAAATTTGGTTATCAGCTATAAGGTTCCTTCTTGGGTTTGGCTCATAAAATCTTGGGTTTTATCTTTTTCAAGCCTCAACATGTTGATATTGCTTTTTGAGTTCGTTCAATATCTTCATGATATTCGAATTTTTTTCTTGAAACCTATCCTGTCTTGAAGGGTGTTTGTGATAATACTAAACAACACATCTTGTTCTTGAATATATAAAGTTTAAGACCTAAAAATGCATACTAAAATCGTGCAATGATCATGATATAATTTCAATATTTACATAATAATCTTTATCTTGTAAATATCAATAGAATATTTTACTTGATATTCAAAAGTCATATGAATAACATGATGTATTATATATTACCAGCTTTATCAACTCCAAGTTGACAATACGAAGAACCATAATATCAATATTTCTTGATGATATATTGCCTTTGCGTGTAATAACATGTAGGTAAAAATAATATATAAATCACTATAATAAAGGAATAACCCATGAAAAATAAAAGTCAAAGCATAGTGACAATTGTATGCCACATGCATACAATTATGCATGCACATCATATTAATCACAATTCTCTCTATCATATCATGATATCACTCATATAGTGAACAATAATTTTAGTAACATATTATAATTACTTTGTCAGAGGTAGGTCATAACATCCAACCAATATGATTTTATTATCCATCCTTGTACAATCACATGTGCATGTCTATGTTTAATCAAGTTATGGTCAATAATATAATGTGAATGTAAACATGAATATGCGTCAACACAAATACAGTGAAAAACAAGTATAATTTGCATACTAAAATGCTCATCAAGTTAAACATAATGTGAAAGCTATGTTGCCTTAATGAATACATGGTAAGATTATAGAACAATCTCTTATCAATTCAAAATTAAAAATTACATACATGACTTATGGGCCAAATTAATATTAAACCTCTAAGCCCTTAATAGATCATATGTACAAAACATTAAAGTTGAATGACACAAGTAATATAGCTAACATCAAATGAAATATAAATAATTCATCTTAATCTATGCTTTCTACAATATGCTTGAGAAGTATTTGAAACCTCTTAATCAAGAAATTCTTATTTGACATATATAACAAATAATCAATGACAAAGATAATTACAATGTAACACAAAATCAATGCTAGTTCAATATTGTTCAAAAACACATCTAATCTATTTTTTATGCGACTATAATTGTTTTAAATTTATCACTCATCAGAAGAATTCAATAGTAGCGTTAAATTATGCTCATAGTTTAAACCAACTGATTAATAAACTTACTCTATATGTATAGGAACCAAGACATGAAGAACAATTATTATAAAGTAAAATGAAGCATGAATAATAACTATAAAGTTTGACTTAAACCTAAAGCAAATATCAAAGAAGAGTTTCTAATAACAAAGGGTATGCTTATCCTTTAGCTTATCCAATTGATCTAACACTTCATTTTTAAAGGATAAGAGATAGCTTCTACATTGATGAATAGTTTTGCAAGAAATGGTAGATACATGCTAATCTTTGCACGTTGCCATCATTAGTCAGGTAGTACACGAACTTGAACTAGCTCCTATTGGTATCGTAATTTTTGTAGTGAATAAAGACCAACACTGCACAAGAGGTCTTGGTCATTAGAGCTAGCTAAACACTTTGTTGGAGTCAACGCCATTAGAAATATTTTTCCTATATCCTCTTCCCTAACTTCCTCCCTTTTCTTTTCTTGTAATTAGTTAATATTTAAGCTTGATTGTAGAATTTGATGTTATTTCATTATCCACTTTATTGTTCAATAGATGTTTCTTTTCTTGTGTTTTTGTCAACATCTACTAAGGCTTTAAATCAATATTGGCTTCTATAAGAGCACTAGAATTTGCTTTTTTTTCTTTTCAATATCTTTGGTCTTTTTGGCTTGGTCACTTTGTTCATCATGTCAGAAGAGAAGGTGCACCTCTTTATTTTTTAGAGTGGGTTAAAGGCAAATAACAAGCTTTGGAAGAGGTAAGGACTTGTTAGGCTTTTTTAGAGCCTACTTAAATGTTTGATTTTTTGTAGAAATTAGAAAGCTTGATGAACAAACGTCTAAAACTTTGAAATTTTGGTATCTATCATCTTGGTTTTTCTTCATTAATTGATCATAGATATCTACCATCAGATGAGTGTTCCTCATCTAATTGGCACTCATTTAGTTCTTCGTAAATAATAAATCGAGCCAATGAGGGAGGAACAACCATGTATTAATAACTCTTTATATGGGATCTACATCATGTTAGTTATGTTAACCAAACTAAATAGGTATTCATGTCATCTGCATCATATCTATAGGTTTTAAGAAAAAAGAAAATAATAACATTTCCTTCAATTACAAAGGATTGAATACAAGAATAAATAAATAAGAAATACTCACACAAATTGTAATTAATCACAAAATTAAGAATTTAATGACAATAAATTTGACAAAATATGTTAGTAGAATATTTAATATGTATTTATGATAAATTTGGAAGAATTTTTTGCATTTGTTAATAAAATTAGAATTTCCTAGAATCGTCTATTTAATTATTTAAATGTTACACTCCCTCTCAAGTTGGTACATAGATATCAATCATACCCAACTTGCTTTTAAGAAACTCAACATTAAGAATAAACAATCCTTTAGTAAGCATATCTGTTATTTGTTGTCTTATAAGAAAAATATATGCAAATAGCTTCACAATCAATCTTCTCTTGTATGAAGTGTCTATTGCAATTGTGTTGAACCAGATTTTATATATGCTAATAGTAACTTTATTGTCACAATATAATTTCATTGGCATGTTAATTGATATCTTCAGCTCTTCAAGGACCTATTCTACCTATACATCTCACAAACTCCATTAGCCATTCTCTGCATTCTTCTTTAGCATTGTTCCTTTCAACTAGATTCTTTTTTTTGCTTCTCCATTGACCAGATTTGTGCAAACATACGTACAATATGTGGATAGATTTTTTATCAACAACGGAGCCCCATTTGCATCTATGTATGCCTTAGTGCTTCGTTGTAGGATCTTTTGGAAAAGTAAACCTTTTCTCAAAGTTCTTTTCAAAAATCGAAGTATCTTATATTTTGCTTTAATATGTTTCTTATAAGGCAAATGTTAGTTGGCTTACCATGCTTACAAAATATATGATGATATATAAGAGATAAATGAATTTATCTACTAATCTTTTGTAAAAAGTTGTGTTCACATGATCATCTTCCTTGTCATCCTTGAGTTATTTATTACGATCGATCAGAGTATTATTGGCATACAACCCTTCATCCTAGTTTTCTCAAGAAAATTAGGGACATTATTTTGTTGTGAGTCATTCTTCTTATTGATCTCACAATTTTATACCAAGAAAGTATCTCAAACATCCTAAAGCATTTATTTCAAATATTGAGAAGAGGAAAGTTTTCAATTGATTCATCACAAATACATCATCTCCAGTGTGGATGATATCGTCCACATACACAATAAACATAGCTATTTTCCCATCTAGTGAATGCTCATTGAGCATTGCATGATATCGTCCACATACACATACTCCACAATCTCTAATTTTCACCACTATAATTTTCTTGTTAGAGATTGTGGAGTTATGATTGCCATTAGATGGCATTGTATGAAGACTAGTATTCTTTATATTTAAAGCACTTGATCTATATACTTCCATATCAAAATTTTTGAATTTCTAAGTAGATTATTGGGAGAAAATTTTATTTTGAATATATTTGTTTTGGAAAGCATTATTAGATATCGAATTTGTTTTGGCTCCCCAAAAAGGTAACACATAAAATAGGATTGTAATTTAAAAAAAATGTGACATCCATGGTAAAAAAATTATTTTTTGAAAATAAGAAGAAATCATTTATACCCATTTTGATTAGTAGTATAACCAACAAATGTATTTTCTTTGGCTTAATGCTCAAGTTTTCCATAATTATTATTGTGAATGTGAGCAAAGGTGTTTTAAATATGATTGTAATTTAAAAAAAAATGTGACATCCATGCTAAAAAAATTATTTTTTGAAAATAAGAAGAAATCATTTATACCCATTTTGATTAGCAGTATAACCAACAAATGCATTTTCTTTGGCTTAATGCTCCAGTTTTCCATAATTATTATTGTGAATGTGAGCAAAGGTGGTAAAATTAAATATTTTTAAGTATAAAGTAGAATTCAATATATTTTGTTAGATAAAACATATGAAACACATCAAGAGTTGTGTTGAAGTTCAAAATTTTATAATCATATTTATATGATAAATGGTGGTAAAAATTGTTTCACGAAAGATATTTTGGTATTTTAGCGATAAGAATTAAATCCTTAGCTACTTCAGTTATTGTTTTTTTTAGCCAATTATTTCGTTATAGGGTGTTGATATAAGAACTTTAGTGAATTATCCCTTCAAGGGAATGGGCATGTAAACCTTGAAAAGTCATAATCACCATTGGGAGTACAAGAAACATTTCATTAAAAGTTATCTTGGAATGTGTCCAATCCATAATGCGAGGAATCATTGAAAACCATTAATTTTTATTGAGTACTAAGCAACCTTAGATAAGGATCCATTAGACATAAGATATCAAATACTATCAACTAGGCAATCCTCATTCTAATAAGCCTGTTTGCTTACCTTCTTCACATTTGTTTCATTCCTGAGATCATTATCTTATTTTTTGTAAACCCTTGAGACTCTTCCTTTGTCAAGTTGTGAGAACTTCCTTATAACATCAAGGAATAGTGAAGATTTCATCATTGGGAAAATATACATTTTCCCATTTTATTAGTAGTTTCCCCATAAAAAATTCATGTTCTTCTCTTTTATTTTTCTTAAACTCTCATATCCTCACACATAGCTTAGCCTTCCTCAAGTGGTAGTAAATAGCTTCCTTAATCTCAAGTTCCACGACAAGTAAGAATTTCAAAGATTAACTTCTTTTTATCCACATAGCCCATTAAAAATTTACATCTCTTTGTAGAGTCCACAAGATCTATTGCTTAGCTTATCTTGAATGAGAACAATTTGGTCATGAAGTTGCATATGGCACAATTGTGACCTAAATGAAAGAAACTCTTGTTCAAGATTTCTGTAATCAATTAAGAAGATGAACCAATGTTAAAAGGAGTTTCAAACCAGCCATATGATTCTACCTTGAACTTGTTTGTTTAAGCGCTTGTTCAAAATCTTCCATAATTATAAAGACTAAAACCAAAGCTATGTTAGTGAAATGATAGGAATACTTGTGGGATGCCTTCATCAAGAAAACATAAAAAGGTGGCACAACTGATAGGAATGAGTAAGGCAACATCATAAATATGGAATAAGCCAATATTTGTAGATACATTGCAATTATTTGTAAACAAAAATTTGGAAAAATCAAGAAGCACAATGATGAAATCAGCAAAGTGTACCACAAAATCAATAATGACCATGAAAAAGGAGGGTTACTGCACTATTGTATACCAAGTGTAGTGTTCAATGGAAAAAGCCCTGTAGACACTTTGTGTGGTTAAGCATGAAGCAAGGAGTTGAGAAGGAGTTGGTATTTGTCACGATTAGAGTAACATCTGTAGCTTCCAATGTAGAGTGTTGAGGATCACATGAATTCCTTTAAAGTTTTCTAAGTAGGTGACAACTGTCAACTACTATAGATGAGAACTTATCATAATGGGGATGACCAATTTGTATCGAGATGAACCCCTTTATATACTCCCCCTTGTCCTTGATTGGAGCAAGGTTAGTTCTCAAAATAGAAAATTTGTTTATATTTGAAGAGGGAAAGTGGCCTCTAGTTTGTGTTGAGTCAAGGTAAAAGAGCCCCTCCAACACCCCATATTAATTTCCTTAACTTGGGGCTACTCCCTAGGGGATGACAATGTTTCATGGAGCACATTTTGTTTTTGAAGTGCTTTGAATAAACCACTGGAGAGTATCATGAAGGTCTTCCAAGGAGTGAAGCTTTAAACAAGTGTGTAGGGGGATGGTGAATGAGCAAATTTAGAGCAAGTTTTGCAAGGCTTGGAATCAAATAGTAATCAATCTCTATACTTTGCTAGGAGTGGCATAGAAAATGAGAATTGTAGAACGAAGGTGTTATTGGAGTTAATTTTCACATGAACAAGAGAAAAAGTAAGTCACATATTTAAAGTTGTGTGACAAATTATAATAGATGGATTCTTCACAAAAATGCATTGCTGGGAAAGACAGATGTTTGGTTTAAATTTCAATGGCTGCTCAAGAATTTGGTCCATAAAGGAATGTGAATTAATTGATCCCTCGTCAGAAGTGTATTTAACATCAATTTATAAAGAATGTGAGGAAGAACCCATAGTTTAGAATGAAGACCTCTATCCTTATTCTAACCTTGTAGGTTATTGTTGTGGCATCTACTACTTGGTTGTGAGGTGGTTGCTTAACTATGCAATATCTAAACAAAGAATAGGGCCAAATAAATTCATTCTTCACTGTCTCATCCATTGAGATGTGAATAGAGTCAATGCAAGTCTAAATGTCCACATACTAAAGGAGACGTCTACGTGGAAAAGAGACCTCTCCAAATAGGAGGATGAGTTGTATAGGTGATTGGGGTGGCATGAATAACATTCAAAGGAATTTCACAGTGAGCACTATTTAATTAGCTGTCACTTCCACAACAATACAAGCAAGACGAATTATAGATTTATGATTGTTGCTAGATCCATCAAAAGAAGAGTTAGTAACAATGTCCATGGGAATAATTGAGGATGGTGATGCTATATATTTCATTATTGAGATGGACATCTTAATTGGATCCATAGCTTAAGGGGCATCATTTCGGGAAGTGGGATATTGGCTAGGGTAGTCCCTTGGCAAAGAGGGGGAGGATGGAGGACATATAGGTGGAGAAAGGGGGTAAGGGGTAATGGTCATAGAGGAAGCCAACCTTGCAATTGTTTAGGCTTCTTTCATGCAATAGTGACCTTGATCAGTTAGAGTTGTCAATTTGTGTCCTAGGCAAAGTCCTTGTGGACAGACAACATTAGGTGGGACTTCAGGTGATCAAATGGGATCTTTGCGAGGGGTTACCAAGGCTTAGCAGAGTAGGTTTTCTCCCTTTCGCATTGATTATCCTGCAATAGTAGTGTACACACGACAATAGATGGAAATATTACTTGATGGGAACTGCGAAAGGAACTATCATAATCAATGACATGAACAGCGTTCCTTGCAACAACTTTCATCCACAAACTTTCACAAGTTTCTCTCTCTGTTGACACTCATTCTCTATAATCACAAAGACCTAGATGAAATGACAAAACTCCTTAGGAAGTTAAGACTTTGAATGCCCTAGCTTAACATTGTTATAGAAATTGACTTGATGTAATATAGGCATTTATTTTGTGTTTGCTTAAATAAATTAATTTTATATTTGAGTACATTTTTAATCAAGGGATGGGTCATTGTTCCTTTTTCAATGTCAAACCATTTACTTTTATCCAAGTTGACTTGAATTTGTATTAGTAGGTTTCAATTGATGCATGTTATTGTATGAACTTTTTGGTACCTATTCTAAATGCAAACTTGAAGAACATTGTTTATGGAATCTATCAAGTTTAGTATTTCACTACTCAACCTACTGGTAAATTATTGGCTATTTATATGCAGTAGTTTGGCATCACATTCAACAATGTTAACTGAAATGGATTGTAGAATGTGATTTTACTGCTTTTCATCAATTATTACATTAGAATTACTGGTTTATCTGAGATTTTAATTGCCTCAAAGAGTGATGCTTGTTGACAAGCTAAAGGTTTAAGATCTCCTTTTTATTTGCTTTTTTCTTGTAAAAACGTCCTTGTTCTATATTTTTCTCATTAAAATTAAGATGCTGTATGACTAAAGGAATAAAAGCCTTTAGGCAATTTATAGGCAAATCTCATTTAGTTTTAGCAAATTTACCTCTTTACTTTTTCTATTTTTATTATGGATTTTTAAATTAGTAGAAGAATTTATGACATCCAAAATAAACTATTTTGGGCACACATGATAATAGTATCGTCATTGCCTTCGTTTGATTGCCTTCACTCTTTGTATTTCATTTTCCATTTTAGTGTTTACAACAAAACTCAATCCTGTTCTCTTTTTTTTTCAGGCACGAAAATGTTCAGATATTGGAGAAAATGAAGCAACTTATTCTTTTTATAGAAAGGAAACTTGATAAGAAGGTGGATTGAAAATATAATTCATTGATCTTTTCTATGCATTTATTCTCAAAATATGCTGTGCCCCATTGTTTTTCTACTGGACAGATGGGTAACATTTGAATTTTGTTATTGATGACATATTGAACATTTGCTATTACAGAACATAAGTTTCATTAGCCAGGTGTTATTTGTCTTTTTTTTATTACCTAAAAGTTATAGTTCAAGTTTTTGAAAGGAATTGGTTAAGCAAATGGATCTTTTAACTTGGGATACACTTAAGAAGTTTGGTTATGACAACTTGTTTAGGAAGTATAATTGCTTGGTATGGTTTGCCTAGAAAGAACACATAATCACAATATTTTAAGCCAAAATCAATTATAAGTATAATGGTAATAACTAATAATTCATTTCTATTTGGTGCTCTTTGCATGTGCAATCATGTTATTTAAATAAATAACCATGTTCACAAGTTTCATAAAAGTTATATACCATCCTAAACTCTATTAAAGTAGATCATAGATTCATATTTGGGAATGTTTCCTTTATAGAACATCATACCATTTTGCTATATACTTGAAGTATACTTATTTGCCTCAGCAGCCCCTCTCCTTTATCCCAATTTGGTGGAATAGTTGATTTCTTCCATACCTTTGCGGCTTCATCTTTTTTGACTTCTCATCACTCTGTTGTTTTGGCCTTCACCCTTACCTAAACACTTCTAGTTTCTCTTACCTGATCTTCACATTTCAATCCCCTTGTGACTACTGCATTCATTGTGCTTGTTGTCAAGCATTGAAATTCTTGTCTCTTTGCGTTATCTATTTTTGCTATATGTACACCAAATCATGGGATAAAGAAAGACTTGTTTTATTTTGCTGGAAAGGTTAAGGTTACATTGGAATACGTAAAAGGCAAGAGCATTTTTAACATTTTTTATTATAGAAAGCACCTATATGCACCTTCAATGCAACATGGGATCCTAGCTTCCTCAACTTGATCGCTTGTTTAAAATGATGGAAAAAAGTATTCATATCCAGATGAGAGATGGACTAGAACAAAAAATTTTCTTTGAGACCAATGATGAATATATGAATGGTTGGTTAAGACAATTATCTTTTATAATGCATTCAAAGCACTTATGGAAGTAATAACTCTTGTTCTAGTTTGTGCTTTAATGAAATGTTGATTTTTATGTAGTTTTGACCAACTATCTCTTTATTTTTTTTGGAAGTATTGTAGAGAAAATGTTTAATTTTAGTTGAAAAGTGCTACTTAATTATATCTTTAGTTGCCTTGTTTTTGTTGCTGCTAATGAGGGATCTCAGTTGTCTCCTAGAAGTTAAAGGCCATTCTTGAATTGCAGTTCCAATGTTTATTGTGGTTTTAGTATTGTCAGAGCTCTGTTCACTAAGTTCTTCAAGAAAAGGATGCTTAAATGAACAAATGTTACTATCAACGTTTAAGAGTGCTCATGCCTAGGATACCAAACCTAGATATGGTCTTTAAGGTACCTTGCAGCTCATTTATGCAATCAGAGGTGTACTTAGTTGGGAGATCCATGAGATAGCTTTTTTTAAACGTGAAGTTGATTGATGTTAACTAAAGGTATGCTATATATGATTTATAGCTTTATGCAATGTCGCAACCTTTGTGCTATTGGTACCATCACATCTTGTAGTAATTTGTATTATATCCATCTCATTAGACAATCCAATATCTAAATGCCCAAAAGAAGTTGAGTCCTTGGAATGCAAGATTAGCTCACTTTCTGCAAGAATATACCCTCATCTTTTAAATACCATTGAACAATTGGGAACTAGCCATAATGGCCTTAACTAGATGACCACACTACAATATACCACGAGTGGTTGGATTTAAAAGAAAAATCTTGGAATATCTTATATTTTGAGATTTTTGTAAGAACTTGTCTAGTCTTTGTTAATAAGCAACTATTGAGTCTCACATTGATTTTTAAGTTGTTTGAAGGGAAAAAATTAAAGATGCATGATGGAGACATGGATATCATAAATGTAAGGAATGCTTGATGAAGATAATAAAGTCAAAAGAAATAGGTTGAGTAGACTTTGGAAAAAAAGCATGAAATTATGAGTGCCCCCAAAATTTTTTAATGAAATGATCTTAATAATTCAAAATTCATTTATAAAATTCTATAAGATGCTTTTAAATTTTTTTTATTATCATTTAACCCAAACATTTTACGTTAAACATTTCTTTTTCAAAATTGTTGAAATTGTTTTATGAAACATCATTGTTGTTTTACCCACATCTTTTATTATAAACATCAAACATAATGAAATAAATTTCATTGAAGAGGTGATTTCATTAGCTTCAATTTATAATTTTATAAATTTTGAATGGAAGAACTATTTAACATATAAAATAAGTTATTCAAATTTATTCATATTTTTGGAATGACCTTATTATTTTTATCATGTTTTTTATCCAGTTGTCCAAATCTCTTGAAAGTTTATTTTTTAGAATGTAAACTTTGCTTTAGTTTGTTATATAATTTTTGCTGTTTTTGTATAATAAAGCTATTTAATTCATGTTTTCAAAGTTGGTTGTCTAGATTTAATCATTTTGTAGTATGCCTTAATTAGTTTGGTCATATCTCTTTACATTATTTTGAAAAAGTAGATTTTAATTATAATTTTTTTAATGTTTTGGATGTTAAATGTATAAGTTTTAATTGTTTGAATGCAACCTATCAAATTTGATTTAATTTGAATTCAATTTTTTTAACATTTGAAAATGAGTTTAGTTATTTCATTTATCTTATTTAATTGTCAACTACTTTATTAGAACAACTAACTAGGGTAGGCCATCTTATTGCTATTATAAACCTCACGCCTTTGGTGAAGAACTACTTTGTAACATCAGAGTAGTTTAGTAAAAAGATGCTATCAAATCAAGGGGGGCATTCTAATAATGATGTTTTTTCAAAAAAAAAAAAATTAAGGTATTGAAAATCCCATCCTCAAGAACTCATTAATTGATCCATCAAATGGAATGAGGATGTAATCATCCTTCTTAGAAATTATTCATTCTTTATTCATTTTACAAATTGAAAATAAAACCATTGAAGATGCTAAAATTGACTACTTGCGGATAATTGCTATGAAATATAGTTTGAGAATTAATAGATTGTACTAAAAATAGACAAGTAATTAAAATAAAATGGATATTAAAAAAAAGTTAAATGACAATTGAAAAGTAATTTAGAACAAAATTAAGTTAGTTGCTAAGGATTGCAAACCAAGTACAACGTGATATTTTTTATGCATTTTTTGCAATAGTAGCACACTTAGAAACTATTAGGCTACTCTTAGAATATTCTAAATAGATATCAAATGTACATTTTTTTTAATGATTAGTAGACTATTCTTGAAAAACAAGGACATGTTTTTGATGAATTTGTGGCACTAATGGCATATTCGGAAACTATTAAGTTCCTCTTAGGATATTCCAAATGGACATCAAATGTATATTTTTTTAACAATTATTAAGGGAAAAGCCTTTATGGAATAATCACCCATTCTTATTAATCTAAATTTTCAAAATCATGTTTCTGACTTAAATAAAGCATTCTTTAGCCTAAAACAAGTGCCTAAGGCTTGTTATCAATGATTGTGTAATTTTTTAATAAAAAATGTTTTCAAAAGGTTATGATAGATAACATATTATTTTAGTAAAAAAAATAAAACCAATTTATTAATAATTTAAATATATATAGATGACAACTTTTAATGGAACAAATGAATATGTAACAAATTTTATAAGCTATTGTAAGATGAAGTTGAAATGAGCATGATGGAAAGCCTTATTCCTTCTTTGAATGCAAATGCACAAGTTAATAATTGAATCTTTATAACTTGAAGTAAATATAATAAAACTTTTAAGAACGTACAAACTAAAAGATGTAAAACTACTTGAAACCACTATGAGTTTGATAACAAATCTTGATAAGAAGATAAAAAAGGAAAAATAAATTGATCAATTATTTTTGGAGATATAATTGGGTCACTTTGTTACTTAATGGCCAAAAGACTTGTTATAATGTATTCAATTTATCTATATGCTAAGTTTTAATCATGTCCAAATTAATCACACCAAGTAGCATTAAAAAAAATCTATAAATACCTAATCAATACACAAGATTTTGGTATTTGGTATCCCAAGAATATTTCGATTGAATTAACTATAATAGTTTATTTTAATGCCAACTTTGCTACTTGTAAATTTAATTGTAAGCTAATCTTGGTTGTATGTTTATTCTATGGTAGCTTATTAGTGCCTTAGTCTATTAAAGAAATAAAATTCAATAGTTTTGTCAACATTAGAAAACTATTTTTGTTGCCAATGATAAGACTTTGAAGTTTACTTAAAATAATTCCATTAAAACATCACAACACTAGTGCAATTAATATTAGTAAAAATCCAACACAATTCACGTCCTCATTTTGTGATGGATTAATTGATTGAGGAAAAGTTAAAAGAAATACATTAGGTAGACTTACGAAGAGAAGCATATAATTAAGAGTGCTCTCATTTTTTTCATTAAGAAGTTACGTATTATAACTCAAAATTCATTTATAATATTCTATAAGACACTTTTTAAAAGTTATGTATATTATATTAATCTAATCATTATATGCTAAATTTTTTTTTTAAGTTGTTGAAATTCTTTTATGATACATTATGTTTGTTTTTCCTTTATCTTTTCTTATAGTCATCCAAATATTATGAAATAAATTTCATTGAAAAGTAGACTTTCTTGGCTTCAAGTTAATGTTTTTTAATATTTTTTTATGTTGGATATAAGTTTTCATTTTTTTTGCAATCCATCAAACTTGATTTAATTTGAATTCATTTTTTTGAATCCTTGAAAACTACTTAAATTTAGTTGTTATTTAGCCTAGTTAACTTTCAATCTCTTCATTAATATTTTTTTAACCAAATTAACATATAAATGCCCCTAGTGAAAAACTATTCTTTGGCTTCAAATAATCTTAATTTTTCTCACTTATTATTTATAAGTTTTATTTTCCTTTTATACTCCAAAAGTTTCAGAGGTTTTAAGGAAGGGTTCTTCATAAGAATCTTATCTAAAGAGTTCATAAGCAAGTTTTTTTGACAATTGATTTTCATTTATAACTTTTGTTTTTTCCTATCACAAATATAATCTTTCGTAGTTCTTTCTTCTTTAATTCAAGTTTTGTTTCCAATGTTACTATCTTTCATTTAACATTTTAATGATTCTAAAAGCTTTATTCGAAGAAAAGTTTCTACAACCTAAAATTTTAGGTCTAGTTTGTACACACTATTATAGTTTTTTCTTTGTGAAACTATAAGTATGATGTATTTTTTTGCGCTTTTTTTTAATAAACACATATGTGGTTAAGCTTTAATGTAAAGCTTTTTATTGAATTATTAATGTGCCTAATATTGGGGTCCATTTGTTACCTATGAGCACATGAAAAAGATGAGTTGGTTTTGGGCCCACAAAAAGATTAGACTATTCATTTTACTTTGTTTTGGCTTCTTTTAAGTTACTTGTCAACCTGGAAATATCCCTGATGGAGGCAAGGGTACTAGAGTAAGCTTGGTTAATGTGATCGAATCATGGTAAATCCTTTTTTTTTCTTTATTTTTACTCCAAATCTTTTAAACTTGTGTGCACCCTTGACAAACCTCTTAAAATAACTTTTAAATTTTACTCTACGTTTACTTGTTTACATTTTGATAATTATGTTTTTATTTTTTTTATTTTTTTTATTTTTCTCTGTCTCTGTTGGACTATCATCTTAAAGATTTATTTTATTTGTTTATTTTTTATCTCAAATTCTCCAAAACTAGTACATATTAATGTTACTTTATCTTCATTTTTATTCTTTTTCTTTGTTTCTAGTACAGCTTAATTTTCATACTCTTATAATTCTAAATTCCTTTTTCAAAGGTGAAGATTACTTATTCCATCCATTTAAATTTCTTGATTCTAACTCTTCTTTCGCAAATGATTTTTGCACACCATTGCTTGCCCTCAAACTTAATAAAATTGTCTTCTTTTTGCCAACATTTTATTGTGTTGGTTATATTTCTTTTTTGTTTGTAACCTTTTTTAAATTAATCATCATAACAAAAAACAATTTCACATTATAATATTTTAAAACAAATTTTTTGCATTCTTATTTTAAGAATTAGGGTTTAAAAGATTTAATTTATGCTTCAACAAATCCAACTTTCAAAATTAATTTTTCTTTTTTATGTTCTAAGATACAAATGTTATTTTAACATTTTAAAACACTAATTCCCACACTCTCCCCTTCTTTTGGGTATCTTGGGATTAACACCCACAACTAAGAATTTTAACTACATATTAAAGGAGGGATATTTTGCAAGGTCACTCTACTATGTATTGCTAAATCTTGGCTTCAAGAAGACATAATAACTATGATACAATATGGTGGGCTGGCATGTTGGTCATTTTGGTAGTAATAATAACTTTTAATGGTCAAGGATTGCTTATACTTTCCTAATCTTGAGCAACACCTTATGGGGTTTGTTGCATATGTTCCTAATTGTGAAGAGTTTGTACAAGCAATTAGAACTCTATACACCCTAATATATTCCACATAAGCCATTGCTGAAATTGAGCACTGAATTCATCCTTCCGTTACCTTGCATAATATGTGGACACAACTCCACTGTTGACAATGTCAGTCAGTTTTCCATGATGGCTAATGTTATATCATACAAAATATTTGTCACTCATCATGGGGTGACCTTATTCTTCCACAAGATAGTGCACATGTATGGACTTCTAAAATACATATTATCTAATTAAGAAACTAGGGACCAAACTTTTGTTTTCAACTACATTGCACCAAAAGACAAACTAAAAACCAAGATGGTAAACGTGAGTTTGATCTATGGTTTACATCACTAGATTGCTTGTTAGGGACTATAACTTAGAGATTATAGAATTGAGATTACAGATTGGGAATTAGTAAAGAGATAATAGATTAAGGATTAAGAATTAAAGAGTGAGAACTATGGATTAGGAATTAGAGATTTGAGGTTTGAGATTAGAAATTATAGACTAGGGATTAAAGATTAGAAATAAGAAATTAAAGATTAACTATTAAGGATTCAATACTAAGGATAATGGATTAAGAATTACGGATTAAGAAATAAATAATGATTGGTGTTTATGCTGTATACAATTATTGAATTTTTATCATCCTTTGCACAATATATGCATAATTTGCTTGAAAAGATTAAGAGAATTAGTTGAAATATTAGCTAAATATAAGGCCTTTTTGAACTAACATAATAAGATTTATCTATTTTATAAATGGTGATTATTTCTTGGTCTATGTGATCCTTGATAGTTTTAGGAAACTTAAAAATTGCATGTAGCTAGGAAAGTAGTACCTAATTGGGTGTGTATAATGATTAGCTCCAGTACCCAATATCTAAAGATGATTGAGATAATGATAATAAATTTAGTACTCAAAATGCACATAAATTGGAAGACAAGGCTTAATCAAGTGTTTATGAACATTTGTTCCAATTCTCGTTAACTAAAATTGTCTATGAGAATGATAATCTGTTTAGTGCTCAAAGTGGTTAACTAGACATAATATCTTAGACTTGTTCTAGAGACTAGTTATCTTCCATTTGAGTCACATATTAGCCATGATCATATAGTCTTTGGGATCAGGAAGTAGGGATTATGACTTATGTTTTATAGAGTTGGTGAGTTTTTTGTATGCTTTGCACTACATATGTATAGTTTGCATAAAGAAGTGAAGAGAAAATAAGCCATAAAATAAGCTAAATATAAGACTCTTTTGAACCAACTTAATAAGTTGGATGGATTTTTTTCAAGAGTGATTATTTCTTAGTTTATGTGATCCTTGATGGTTTTAGGGAACATAATTGGCACACATATAAGGAGATAATATGATTGGTTGGTTATGAAGATTTGTTCAAATATTGTTTGAGACAATGATAATTAATTTAGCTCTCCATATGGCTAACTTGATACAATATCATTAACCTATTCTTCAACCTAATCCACACTCTCCACCTCAGTCATATGGCTTTTATGATCATAAACACTTGGGGTTTAGGAGTTAATAATTTGTAATTAGGGTTGTTTTATGGTGTTAGCGAGTTTTTATCTTACTTCACACAATATATGTATAATTTGCAAAAAGTTTTTAAAAGAAAATTACCAAAATATAAGATTTTTTAAAACCAACATATTAAATTCAATGGATTTTTTAAAAGATGATTATTTCTTGATCTATGTGATTCTTGATAGTTTTGGATAATATAAAATGCAAATATATCAAAAGGAAAGACTTAATTTGTTGTTTATGATGATTCTCCCATACTAATTAACTAAAGTTGTTTGAGAAATAATAATCAATTTAGTGTTCAATGTAGCTAACTTGAAATTGTATCATGAACCTATTCTTGAGATTATTTGACTCTTTGCATCTGAGTCACATGTTTTGCGTGATCATAAAGCCTTTGGGATTAGAAGTTAAGAATCTAAAATTAGGGTTTAGGTTTTTTTTATAGTGTTAACAAGTTTATATCTTCACAAAATATATGCATAATTTGCATATAGTTTTTAAGAGAAAGTTAGCTAAATATAACATATTAAGTTCATATTTTTTTTAAAGGTGATTATTTCTTAGTCTATGTGATTCTTGATAATTTTTTAGAACTAAAAATATGCATATATAAAAAGGTAAGACGTGTTGATTGCTTTTGATGATTCGTTCCAAGATGATTAACTAAAATTGTTTGAAAGTATGATAATTAGATTAATGCTCATTGTGGCTCACTTGACACCATATCATGAACCTATTCTTGAGACTACATACCCTCCACCTGAGTCACATGCTTCACATGATCATAAAGTTTTTGGGATTAAGAGTAAAGGATTTGGACTTAGGGTTTAGGGCTTTTTTATATTACTAGTTATCTTACTTCACACAACATATACATAAAAAGTTAAAGAAAAAATTAGTTAAATATAAGATTTTTAAACAACATAGTAAGTTCAATGGTGTTTTTCAAGGGTAATTATTTCTTGGTCTATGTAATTCTTAAAATTCATGTAAATAAAAAGGTAATACCTAGTTGGATGCTTATGAAAATTTGTGCAATGCCAATTAATAAAAGTTGCCTAAGAAAATGATAATTAGTTTAGTTCTTAATGTGGCTAACTTGACACCGTATTATGAGTTTATTCTTTAGGCCACTCCACATCCTCCACTTTAGTCACATGCCTACCATGGAAACAGAGTCACTAGATCTACCACTCCTACAAATGCATCCCAATTTACTACTTGTTTAGGTTTGGCACTATAGGCACCACTCTCACCACCTTTGCTATAGGAGATTTTAAGTGTCCAAGCGACATTCACTTTGGATGAACTATTTTATGTGTCTTATTTGTTGAACTTTCTTTCTCAATGAGCTAAAACCATAGATCTCATGCTATTACAATACTATTTGTAGCATTATTTGATGAGGTTTAATTTTTTGTAGTTGAGAATTGATGTAGGGCTTTATGGCCTACTCCATTGGAGGCATTGTTTTGATGTTTGCCATCATGTATGAATCTCTATTATTCTTTGTCATGCTTTGCATGTATTTTATCTTTTGTTTTGGCTTTGGAACTATTCAATGGTAGTATTTACATGAGAAATATCATTACATGTGTTATATTTCACTTCATTCTTGTGATTGAACTAGTCATTTGAATTTTCATTTTTCCTCCTTTTCGAAAAGGCAAGGACAAAATTCCCAAAAAAATATTCATACTTTTCAATGGAAAATGCCTCTTGAAAACTGTTTTTCCATTTGTTCATTTCACAATAACTTTCATAAACCCATTGGTTGAATTTTGTTTCAAAAGCTTTTGTGCATGGGAAATATCATTATTATGCCTTGTATGTCACCTCATTCTAGCGTTTTATAGACTTGGAATGCCACTTAAGCTTGCAAACCATGACCATAATAGCTGAGGTTTGTTTGTCTGTTTGATTGATTTTATTAATGAACTAGTGTAGTCGATTTTTCACTTTTTCACTTTTTTAAATAAGGAAGGAAAAAAATCCCAAAAAAATATTCATACTTCTTTTCTATGAAAAATACCTCTTCAAAAGTGTTTTTCCATTTGTCCATTTCAAAACAACTTTCTAACCGCACCAAGTGTACACAAACTTATCTTAAAACTTGTGGTTTATATAGACCCATTGGTTGAACGTTTTACAAAACCTGAATTTTGTTTCAAAAGTTTTTCATCAATAAACTATTTGTGATGCCACATTCTTTTGATTAGTCATAAAATATTTGTCTTGAAATCCATCTTTGATTTTATAATACATGAATAACTTTACACTTCAAGATAGCTGTAATTGTTTAAAGGAACCAATTATTTGCCTTGAAATCTAAGTCACTTCTTTTTATTTTGCTTTCGTAGTACGAAATTTTGTGCAATTAGTTGGATTGGTACTTTATCTTTGTTTACTATGGAGGACGAGAACTCTAGGAATTGGGATGCTTCAAAATCACTGTTTTATTTGTCAGTGCACCATTGGAGAATGTTCGTCTTGGAAAGTCTATTTGCCCATCCTACTTTTGGAAAAATACTTTGCTTCGTAATTGACTTTTGCTTAACCTTGGATGCTTCCTGTAGAATTTAGAAATATATAAATTTATGTAGTTGCTTCTACAACATCAATATGCTGCTTTCCACACTGAAAATTGAGATCTTACATTGGCCTCTGCATATTGGAAAATTATTGCATTTTGGGCTGTATCCAGACTAGGAATTCTTACTCCGTCAAATATGATGAGCATATATATCAATTAACATTATAATTGGGTCGTTAATTCTGAACTTGATTTTGAAATGCAGGAGCACATTGGTTTGAGCTTTTTCTCTCAACCAGATGGTCATTTTAAAAATAATGGCACATTTAAATCCACAGTTATAGTCCCTGGGTATATTGACTAACATATTTTATTTTGAATAAAAAAATTAATCAAAATCATTCCTTGTTCTGAAAGTATAAATTTCCAGTGGATCAGAGGCATTCTATGTTGCTCCACCTTCAAGTGAGAAGCTGCCGAAGGTTTATTATCTAAAATACTGGGAGACCTTGCTTTAGTTGAGTTGGGGTTGCTATGTTGGTGAACTTTACTTCTATGCTAAATTTGCCTGTGCTTGTAAACTTCATAGTGCTCGTCTCCTGGCGCTGTGCTACTTGGATCAGCTTCCTATGGAACAATATCTCTTGGAAGCAAAAGAAAAGAACAAAAAAAGCAACAATATCCAGTTTCGTATGTTATTCCACCATTAAAGGTAACACTGTTTCTTTGTCGCGTCTTGCTTCTTTTAGCCAAAACTTTTTAACTGAAGAATATCTAATTTTTTTTTTCAATATGCACTAGAGTGGCTGTTAGTCTTCCGAATATTCTCTATCCGCAGCTTTGTTACTGATTAATTTTTCAAAGCAATGTGTGCTAGTTTGATGGGCATTATGATGTATGAACCTCTCTTGTAGGTTGATGAGGAAAAAGGAAAGAACTCGCCAATTGGTACCAATACTGTTGCTGAGCGTATGGAAGAAGAGGTGATTTAGCTTTAATTTGTTATGTGATTTACTAATTCTGTTTATTATGTTATAACTCTGTTTTTATTTTTGTTTGTCACACATAGCTTTTGCACATTTTAGCTTTTGTTTCCATCGCAATATTTTGAATGAACACATTTATTTTTCTACCTTGTTGGCTTTCTCATTTGCTCAACCCATGATTTGTTCTAGGCTTGTCTTGTTCTACTGATTATGCCTTCAGGAATGTCGCGCATTCAGATATGTCTGCAGTATCATGTGATATTAACTGCAAATGCCATTTTTGTCATGGTCATTGCATGGTCATAGAAACACTATTATGCATATCTTGCATAATCTAAATTTTTATTTGGCTGTCTTGATATTTCATTCACTTCATTTACAGGTGAGAGATACTAAGTTGAGGTTTCTTTCAACCGTGAGTAGAGGCAATAAAGAGGAAAGGCAAGCCTGGAAAGAATTGTGTGCTTCTCTTAAAGTTGAGTTTTCTTCCTAAAATTCCTAAATTTTCCATTTTATTTGTTCACACATGCAATGCGAACTCTACTAAATTGTACTTGTATAGCGTTGGCTTTCAGCATAAATTAAGATTGACAAACAATATTCCTTCTGAAATCCACTGTTTATATCTAACATTGGCCGTTATGAAGAAGCTTAAATTCAATAGAGATGAATGACTCAGTCTTGGTGTCCAATTTGGGATTAGTTACCTTTTATTGTAAAAGAAAATAGAAGCTAGCAATATATATGACCATCTTTAAAACTAAAAGCCGCACATTTTAAATGTGCAAATTAGAAGAAAACTATCAACAAATGGAACACCTGTAAGACTTAAATAACAGCAACTACAGAATCTTTCTCCTTTAATGATAGTCCACCAATCATAAGAAAAACAAATGTGTCCACAAAAGTATCAAGCCTGCTTTACAAAAGCAAGCATTACAGCAATTGCTAAATCATGAAATATATGGCTGAGAAAGACAGAAAAGTTTCCAAACTAAACCTATCAATTTAAGCATTGCTCCTTTTCTAAAATGACTGCCTATTGATTTCCTTATGGTTTCGGCACCCATTTTTCTTGATCAATTTGTTTTCCTTTTAACTTTATGGGACCATAATTGTGTTACACTTAAAAGTGCTTCACTCTTTTGAGAATTCACTAGCTATATCAATAACAACACAAGTGAGAAGGATTATTGCTATGATTAAGTTTGCCATGTCTCAATATTAGTCATATATTCAAATTGCTATTTAGTATAAACACTCATTCTTTGGAATGGATATTCAAACTAGACAATTCAACTAATTTATTGAAATCTTATATCTTGGAGTTTAAATATTTAATGACCAAATAAAATGGATCAAGTTAAGCCCAATAGCATATTCAAAAGCCTTATCATACGCTGAATGAAATTATTGCTTGGAAATCTTTGGAAGCATAAATTACTTAACTAACCACGCTATTGTTAGCTTTAGGCATGTTAGTGGTATGAAGGGTACTTGATTGTAAATAAATTGATTTAAAAGCTAGATCTCCTCACCAAGGATTCAATGGGAATAAATAAAGAACTTGTAGTATCTATTTTTGAAGGTGATGTTGTAAAATGACATTTCTTTGAAAGATATGGCAGAGCACATTTTAGAAAAACATTATAGAGGTTTGAACATAAAGTTGAACAACAAATTAGAAAATAACTTGATTGGCTAAGACATTCCCCAATCCCAAAATAGATCATGATGTATAGTGCTTTTTGTCACCCAATTTGTAGTTGCATTCTCTTCCCTAGGAGTGAGGGAGATCCTGAAGTCCTTGAAAAGTCTGACATTGCAAGTAGTGTTGAACATATGAGAATTTACATGATAGTTAGTGGTGGTACGACAAAAGGAAATAACGGCCATCAAAAAATAAGATTCAAGCCACATTGCATTCTGAAAATTAGAGCAAGGTGAAGCAAAGTTGGTAGCTACATCAAACTCATTCTGTTATTTTTTTTTTCTATAAAAACTATGTATAAGGTCTAATGCTTTCTTTCAAATGAGAGAACTAAAGCTAACAAGTACACATGTTGATTTATAAATAGGTTTACAAATTAGACCTAATGATTGGGCCCAAAAATATTAGCTATACATCAACACTTACTCTTATTATGTATATAAATCATTAGTTCTTTGTTTTTTACAAATATAGAAGAAGCTTGTCCTCTAGAATGCTTTAGTGAATAAATATGCTACTAATAATCAAAGTTTACATAGTAGTGACAATCTCGATATATCTCTTTCCATGAACAAAATGAGGGTAAATCTCAATATGTTTTGTTTGTTTAATAATTATCTAGTTTTTTACTTTTTTATGAGAGCAAGTTTCCTCTCAGCAAGACACTTATAAGATGTAAAACATCTATCATGAGTAGATCTTACCCAATCAACATCATATAAACTAGCACATGGAAGTGTCCTCTAGTGTTCTTAAGTAAACCTTCTTTAGTGAGTTCTTCAAGAATATCAGACTTCTTGTTTCAATGTCCAGCTGAGTTGTTCTAAGTGCAACCAAAAACTTCCTAACCACATTTTCGAAAAAGGAAATAATGAGTCTACTCTTACTAAGATTAATTTGTTAAGTAGTAAACTCCCTAAATCATCAATCATATCTCCATCTTCTAATCATCTTAATGTTTTAATCCATAAAAAGACTTTATCATAAATTAATCTTGAACAAGTAAGGATGAAGTCTTGAGAGGACCCATTAGCTCTTGGGTCTTATTGTAGGAATCTTAGGAGAAAAAGTAATCAACCCTCAAAAGTTATACACTCCCAAGGAAGGAATAGTAACTCCCCTTGATGGATATAACTTGAGGAAGATGCAAGAAAGGCGTGCCAACACCCTCATGATGTATAGAACTTGAGAGATGTGTAAGATGGCATATTAGAAATCCTGGAGGAGTACATTTTAAAGAGCGTTATTTGGATGAGTAGGAGATTAGGATGGGTAAACAATGTCTTGAGAAGATGTATTGGAGAGTACTAAGATCTTGAGTAGTATAATGAAAGAATAATTAGCTCATTTTGAGGTAATTTGCAAGCTAGAGAAGGGGGAGTCTTGGATAAGCAAGATAGATTTTGAGAAAGCTTCTTGAGAGGAGTTTTGGTACTCTAGGAGCCTAGTTGAGGAAACAAAGCCTCGAAGACTACCCAAGGACAAGAGGATGTTTTCAAGAAACTATATTCCTTCATGGATGTTTTTATAGGGGACTATTGGTGTTTAATAGTAAGAGCACATATTATGTCATTTTTTCAATGTGAAAGAGATTTCACTAGTTTATGTGATAATCTAGTTTTTAACCTAGACCTTGAGAATGACCTTGAGCTACAATCTTTCTTTGTTAGAGTACTTGAAGTTAGGATTAGATAGTGATTTCATACCCAATGGTCAAATAAATCTAGAAGGATAAGGTCATTTGAATCCAATGGAAAATGTTGATGGAGAAGTTGATGATGTGAGCATGGCAACTTTGCAATGTGAAAGGCCAACTAGAACCCTTCAAGGTGGAAGCATAAGTCAACCTACAAACTTATGACATAGAGGTGAATTCCATGAAATTGAAAATTTAGATGGTCAGCTTGAATCATACTTGTATTTGTATGGATGCTTATTGAGTGAGATCTTGTTCACCAAGTTAAAACTTAGGAGTTATGCTTTGGCTTTGTGGAATGCCCATTTGAGAAAAAGAATAAACCAAGAGGTGTGGTGGAGTAACTTAAAAAGATAATATGTTAAGAGTTTTATGTAATGAGACACTTCGAAGAAAGATGACGTAAATCGCTCAATCAACAATATTGACAAAGACAATCTATGTAGTAGTGATGTGTCTACAATGATGAAATATATTTTGGGGTTACATTACCTGATTGCTACGTAATTTGAGTTGGTATTTTTACTATTATTATTCAAGTAAATTCAAATGTTATGATGATTGAGAAGAACAAACGCTAACATGAGAAATCTTTAGTGATAAATCCCAAGAGCTATGGAACTGTCAAGAAATGAGACTAGAAGAATCCTAAGGGATAACAACAACAACAACATTTGGGAAAGAATCGTTCCTAAGAACTTCTAAGTAGAGTTCAAGAAACCACTTCAATCATTGCTATATAAGCAACAACATTAATGACAAATGCTGGAGTTTACACTTGGATGTGTACCTCAGAAGGAAGAATAAAGATAAAAGAGAAAGGTCAATGACCACTTTGCAAGATCCAATGCTTGGTGCTATGTAAACGACAATCCAAGCCTCGCGTTGGCATAAAAAGTATGATCATTCAAGGAAGAAAGAGCTCAAGAGGAATTATTTCCCTTCAAGTAATAATGTAGATAGAATTAGTTTGAGTGGTCTTTAATACAATGGTAAGAAAAATCTTTTCTCCATTAACCTACTATAATAATTGGGCTCACAAGAACTCCTCACCCTCTTATGTATTGTATAAGATGCATAAAAAAACATTGAACTTGATAATTTAGAGTGACATTTATTAGTATCATATGTCAATTTGTTGGTAAGCATAATTGTGCCTTCTCAATGCTTATCAGATCATAGTTGGCAAGCCTAATTTGTGTGCTTAGATTGCTATATGGTATTGGCTAGTATAGTGATAAGAAATCATGATGGATGATAAGAATCATAATGTATGTTGTGATTGAGGACTCCAACCTATGGACTTCAAGTTGTAGGCTAAGTGAAGAGGTTAACAAACACATATTAAAATTCTACTATAAGTAATTCAACTTGAGAAGCTGAATTGCCAAGCTATTTAGTTACTAAAAGCAGAAGGTGATGAGTTGAAACCACTCATCTATAAATATTCATATTTATTCATAGAGTCTTATGAATTACCTTGAAAAAGGGATATAGAACTTGAAATCACCTTTGTTTTCGATGCACTTTTATCAAATAATAGGATATGCTAACACAGTCATAAAACGCCAATAGGATATAGAAGAAAGTGAAGAACTTACTCAAGATAGGAGCTTGAAGGTGAGTAATTCACTATATGAATCACCAACATTGGAAGTACCAAAGAATAAAGGTTGGCATATGAGCATAAGCTCTTAATAATGTTATGATTGTGACCATTATCCACTTTGAGAATCGATGATTTTATGTATTAGATGAAGCATATGTGGATTTTAATAGAGCTAGATTTGAAGATTGGAAACCATCAATTTTGAATCAATAAATAGGATGTTTGGAAATTTGCCATAAAAATTTGACAAGAATTGTACAAACGGCTTATCATGTCAATTACACTATGTAATACACCAATCACCGTTATGAGATTGATGGACAATTTTCTTTGACCTTATATCAACGATTTCTTTGTGGCATTTTTACATGATATCTTAATCTATAGTTAAAGCTTTTTTAGCACAAAGAAAACATGTAGAGAGCCTTGGACTTTCTCCATTATCATCTCTTGAAGCTGAATCGAAGCAGTGCAAATTTGAATTGTCCACCTTGATGTATCTAGGAAATGGAGAAGTCCAGATCAATGCAATAAAAAGATCCATTCGGGATTGGTTGAGACCTACAACTATGATAGAAGTTAGGATTTTCTCCTTGTTGAAGACAATTATTTGATTGAGATAAATGTTTCATGTTACATAATTGGAACTGTGCTTCTACAGCGAAAGAGAACCATAGTATACTATTTTAAGATGCTATAAGGAGCAAAAAAAGGTTACCTTATGCATGATGAAAATTTACTATCATTACATAGGACTTGAAGCATTGAAGTTGTACCTTATGCATGATGAAAATTTACTATCATTACATAAGGCTTGAAGCATTGAGGTTGCATTTGCTAAGTAATTCGATGATTATAATTCTTATTGCTGACCGCTCTAGACCTAACAAACATAGACAAAGATGCAACAAGCATGGTGCCTAATCTATTATTATCTTTGATCATATAGATTCAACTAGAAGAGCACAAACAATATATGTCCAAATATGGTAAAGACGTTGACTTTCAACATATCATAGTGAAACAAATGGTTGGGAACCCACTTAAGTCTTTCTATTCGATGGACAACTCCATTAGAGAGAGTAACTTTATATGCCACAAGGCATAGGTAAGTTGAAGTGGATACAAGAGGCTTATGCATTGAAGTTATCAGGACACTTTAATTTTACCAATATTATTTTGAGCCTATGAAGGCATGCTATTTTGCTAATGATGAAACTCTACACAACTAGCAAATCAAAATATGGTTTAGATATGCCTTTACTATTACTATCAAACACTAGGAAAGTATCTCATAGGATTTTTTTAGGTTTACTAATAACATGTTGTGGTCATAACATCATGTTTATAGTTGTAAACAAATTCTTTAAGATGTTAGAGCTCATATCATGTTGATAATACATCAAGAGTAAAAAAAACAGCATGATTGTTCTTTGCAAAGGTTTTGGCATATAATGGATTGTCTACATGCATCGTGCTTAATTTTGATTCTTGATTTTAAGGTGGATTTAGGAAAACTCATTCATTAATGTTGAATATGGCATTACAAAGGACTACTTATTTTTATACATGAATAAACAACTAAATAGTAATTCATCAATCAAATAATTTTACAATTATTAGAGGGTATGACTTTCATCATTGAAAACTTGAGATGAGTTCAGCATATATCTAACTTACCTGCAATTGAGTTATTCCTAGAATAGTTTAATAGAGCCCATTTCAAATATGTTTGAGATAATTATTGTAGATCTCTTTTAACCTTGAATCCCAAATTATGACTACTAATGGAGCTAAAAGAACAACATAGTAGTATACATAAAAATTTATTGAGAATATTGAAATGATGTATACTACTTCCTAAAAGTAGTTGGAACTCTAATAGAAGAAATATGAAGAAAGACAAGATATGCATTGAGTTGAAGAGCGATGAGGTCTTGAGAGTAAAAAAAGGCCATAAAATACTCTCAAGAAGATGTGTTGTGGCGATGAGATCTTGAGTAACATGATATGAAGGAAATCATGTTTAGATATAATTTATAAGTTCTTAGTAGGAAGTCTTTGAATAGCCTGCTAGGCCTTATGGATAGCATCTCAAGAAAAAGACAATCAATAGTCATCCAATCCAACTTAGACTATCTAATTATAATAACAGCCAATCACAAACTATCCAAATGAAAATCTTCCCAAGTCCTTAAGAAACATTATTGTCCATATTAAGCAACTTGTTTTGCATAGAGATTATCCAACCAAGTTGCGTCTCAAAAGTGGAGTTGGGAATAGAGATGAAGGACAAGAAAGGAAAAGGAGGATAACTATTAGAGTTGAAGCAAGTTCCTAAGTGAACTATTTGAGGAGAGCTAGAGGCAAGAGCATTTGTGGAACTTACAGTGGAGGTGCTAGTTGCATGTTCATTAGTGATAACTTTTGATGAAAGAAAGTATGAATTGGGTAAGAACAACACATTTGCATCTAGAAGTGAGCATGCCTGTCCAGTGTGGAGAAGATGTGGGTGACATTTCAAAAGGAGCACACATAAATTAGAGAGATGCCAAAAGAGTACAATTAAGGTATCAATAAGGTAATCGATATCTATATAGTACTGCATGATTAGATGGGATCTACTATAAGAAATTCAATATTGAAGTATACAAGAAATTATCGTTGAGATAGAAAAAAATAGCAATATCCCATTTGATTACAAGAGTATCCCATAGCCACACCTTGTAGAGCGTGAGCAAAGTTTCTCTCTTAGGAGGCTTGATAATGGACGAACCACACACTCCTAAATATATGTGGGACCAAGTATATCGAGCGATTAAGATAGGTAAGTGAGATTGGAACCTTACATGTAGAGCTTGTCTTGAGAGATACAAGGATAAAAATGATGTTGTCCCATAGTTACATAGGATATCCATGTACACAATAAGGGCTTATGTAATCTCAATGATGTGTGAATTTTCTACCAAACCAACCCATTTGTTTTGTTGTTCGAGGACAAGAAGACTTTTGAATAATGCCTTATAAGAGCACGAAGGTGGAGAACTCTCAAAAAAAATGCGTCTTATCAGATCAAACTATATTTATATTACCAAATTGTGTTTCACTTCACTAAAGAAAATGTGAAATAATTTGAATTGGTCTTTCATTAGGAGAAAACAATTAAACTTTGAATAATCATCTATAAATCTAACAAAATACTAAGAACACCAAAACAAATATCAAAGATTAAAGGAAGTGATTCTATGACTAGTACTCAAAGGAGAAAAAGATAAGTGAAAGTGTTTTTCTTATTGAAAAGACTTGCACTCTAGGGAACTCTTAGTTAATGATGTGAACATTGGCTTTGGAAGATTAAGTTGTGGGCGGCCAAGAGGGCAATGGACCTCCAAGTGTGTTGTGGATGTGAAAGTTAATGCTATAGGTGTGGTAGAAGGGAGGGAAGAAAAGCTATGTGACCCAACATGTTTAATAATAAATAAGACAAAATGATAAAATGTTTTGGTTGATTTAATAATGGAATTTGGACACACAAAATGGTTGGGAATATAATGGGTACAACGAAGAAGCGACCACATTGGTTAAGAATTGCAAATTTTAGTACTAGGAGTTTGGAGTCCATTTACTTAAGTGATACAAGGCAAACTAAGATAAGGAGTTCATGCTAAAAAGTTAAAGAGTTATTATCAGCAACATGATCCATGCTACAAGAATCAATGATCCAAGGAGTTGTTGAAGACATTTTAATGGAAGAGGCATGTTGTAACGTCTCGAAATTGTAGTTAAAGCTTAGAGAGAGAAATATTTGTTTAGCATCTTAAAACTAAAATTGCCAACTTGTTGTTCTTGGACTTAGATATTACCCTAGTTGTTTTTCTAGTATGGGAAATGGTATCTATAGTTCCTAAGGAATAGATCTCAAATGATGCCGGTTGGATAGATTATTCATATAATGTCCAACAAGTGTCACTCACATGACCTATGCTATAACGACAAGAAGCTTTTACAATAATAGATTGCTAATTAGATTGGATGCCGATAATTTGTTGGCCAAAACCTGCGACCTACCCACTTCTCTCTAGAGTGATTAATTGAAATAAAGTGGGTGCTCTTATCAAATGAGGATTGAGAGGATCGGGTGAAACAAGAGGTGAACGATGAATTTTCCAAAGCTTGTCATTTAAGAGTCTATATTGCAATATATTGTTTTATGCTTTTCTTTAATTAAAAGAATTAGAGCTTTATTATGTATCTTATTTCTTGTTTTTCTTCTTTCTTCAATTCATCCTCATTTTCATTGTTACACTCTTGGCAACCTGTCTCAAGAGCATTAGATTCTACCTAGAGATACATCTTGGTCATTGGAAATTGTATATGATCTAATTGAGATGTGGGTGGGTGGTTGAGGATATAGGAAACTAAGGAAAGAGACATCTTAATTGTTGGAAGAGCAAGTGACTTTTCTAACCCAAGAAGTGCAACATTTCATAGAGATCATGAAATAGGAGTTAATGGCATCTAGTTTTATGAACCACTTGTCAATGGAAACGAATCTACCTTAAGGAGAGGGAATGATAGCAACAAGAGGCAAAAGAGATAAACATTCAAAGGATGACAAAGATGTCAAAAACATGATCTTGTAGCTCTATAAGGCAATGTTTTGGTGATAGCTTTTCAAGATGGAAGCAAAATCATATCCAAGCTTATGGAACAGTGGTTTATTTATAGAAGTTGGACACTTGCTAGGTCAAATAAAAACATATTTCTGCATCTATGGGTAAGAATTTTCTTTGATGTATTCTTTGCAAGTTTGAAACTCATCATTCATTAGGCATAGTGGAATAGTATTTTTGCATTTTGATCCTATACGTAGTTGCAGGTAAAGTCATTTCAAGCAACTTCTAAAAGATGAGTTTTACTATATAATTTCTACAAAGGAACTCGACAGAGGAAGTATCATGAGTTTCGACGCAACAAAAGTGGTCAATTAGGTGTGAATCTTGGAATGATGAGTACCTTGGCAAAGATGTTGTTGAGTTTCTTTTCTCAAATTATTATGAAATTGAGACTTTATCCCATTAACTATGATTGTGGGGTGAGTACAATTGAGATGGCTATCAAGAAGAACTATAGTTGATACAAGAAGCCAAAGGATTGTGGCTTCAAGAATAACAGCAAGAAGGAATTTTCAAATGAAGCTATGTTCCGTTCTCCCAATAAAGTTTACTTTAAGCCATCATTGTAAGAAAAGAAGGCATTTTAAGATTGAATGTTAGTAGCTACACTTAGAGTCAAGGGCCACAACGAGGTTGACAATAATGGGAAGGAAGATACTAGAATATTCATTAAGAGTGATAAGGTTTTAGAGGTATGGTTGTTCTTGGGCTCGACCTATCATTGATGGTGATGACTAATGGCAAGAACAAAAAGGTTGTGAAGGAGAGGCCTGTTGCAAGGAATTAAGTAGCTTAAGGAGTTATTTTTTTCTTTGGTCTTCATAGTGAAGACCAAGCTAGTCACTGCTGTCTTCAACACTAGATATCAACACAATTTGGTTGCTACAAGCTTGCTAAAGACTTTGTTTGGATACATGTGATCCAAATTTATGCATATTAGGATGGATCCATGGCTGTGCTAAATCATGTTTGAAAGACAGTATCGATTGAATTTTCCCATCATTTAGACATTCATAAATAATGAATGGAAATGTTTGAATGATCAACTCTGCAATCAATTGTTAAAATCTATAGGTGTTCATATCATTCATTTGTAGAAATTGAAATCCTTCTTCTTGCCCATTTGACTTTAACAAGTGACTTTTAGAGGATCACATATGTAGGAATGAGACTGATGGAGTGAAAGATGAAGTACAGAGATGGGAGGAATTTTGTACTCGTTATTGTAGATCAATGAGCTCAATGTGCATGAGGTATAAGTTTTAGTGTCTAAATTAAAGTTTGTTTTGCAATATGAAGGAGATGTTGAAACTGCCATCAAGTGGACTGGTGAAAATGGAGAACTACAACAAGGACAAAAGGGAAATGACCACTTGAGAGTACCAATCCTTGAAGAGAAGCTCATGGAAGAGGCATTGAAAAGCATCAAAGGTGTTGTGGATGCTTGCCTTTCCTCAATTATGATTCATTGAAGTCCTTATTTTTGAAGGGAGGACAAACTCAAGGATTGATCTCGTCAATGTAAGAATGGATTCTTTTCCTTGGCAATCTCTCATTATGAAAGCTTATTGAATAGTATGGCTTTGACATGGTAACTTGAGGTGAAAGATGCCCTTGAGAATAATCAAGGTGAAAGCATGACTCGAAAAGTAGTTCTCATAAGATTAAGCTTTCAAAAGTGAACTTAAGGTGATGAATAGTTTTGAAGGAAGAGCCTCATGCAGTGTGAGTAGGGCCTTAAGAAATTATCTTAAGATAGAAAAGGGCACAAAGGAGATTCTCTTCACAAGATTAAACCTAGAGAGATTGAACTTCATCTCTCTTATTTTTGCAAAAATGGAAGTCACTTCTTTTGAATACAATAACAAGATTTTTTTTCTTATATTTATATTTAATTATTTTTATATTATTTATTTGCCATATCAGAATGCACCCATATGTTCTGAGTTTAGTGTTCTTTTCTATAGTAAAATCTAAAATTCCTTTTAACTTGTACTTTGTCTTGTTCTAAAAAGTGCATTCCACAAAAACTTTGGCCAACATTCATTAAAACTGCTTTTACTTTGGCCATAACATTATACTTGGTGTTTACTTGCAGAAGCAGTACCCAAAGTATACCCCACTGCTTGCTTCAATTCTTGATGGTCTACTTTCAGGATATGTTGAAGAGGACAAGATTGCCCATAATAAAGAGGTATCACTAACTTTTGTGAACTCTACTGTTTGTTAAAATGCTCATCAGCTTTCAGGATTAGAATACATTTTAACTGGCTGAAAACTTTCCAAGAGGTATTTCTCAATTTTAATTATCTATTTCATGATAAGTTTGATATGTATGAAATGTTGAGATGGAATTTAGGTGTAAGAATGTAGTGTGGAATGATTTTGTAAAATATTTGCATCTTTTCAACAAAGTTTTTATAGACTTGGTGATTGAGTGTATAAAACATAAAGAAAGAAACACCAAGCTAGTAAGCTGATTTCATGCGAGGAACATGAAGTTAAAAGATCATCATAATTGTAAAATGAAATATCATTAAATGGAGCATGCAGAGCTCAGAATGAAGGCATTGTGGTGGAATGAATTTTTTAGAACATTTATAAATCTGTTCAGTTGGTTAAATAAAATTGATGATGATGATGATAATGAAGATGACTATAGTTTCTAATTTTAAATAGTTGTTGTAATTAGTAGGCGAATGTTAATAATGGCCTTATATCTCAAATATAAAATTTCTATTATTTTTGTTTTTTTGCTTGCAGTGATTAGCATCCTTGCAGTTAAATTCTTCTTTTAACTTTATCTGTCAATATTTATTTGATAAAAATACAACACAAGGTGTCAGAAAAATAATTTTATTATATCTCGCAGCTTTCATGGCTATCTGTGATTACAACTTAAGCTTTTTCTTGTTGAAAATGAAATATTTCCTTAGTTCTAAAAACAGATGTGGAACTAATTTAATTGCTACTCATATACTCATTTGAAACATTAGCATCATGAGTCCTTGATTTATCATGTAACTGATTTGTTTCTGATTTAAAATGGCATATCTTTGTCAGATTGTTTCTGTCTCAAATGAAGTCATTGAGAGTGTAAATCAAGAGGAGCTAGCTGAGTTCTTTTTGTTTAAGCCTGATCATGAAGCTGAAGAAGCTGAGGTAAAAGAATTTTATTCCTGTTCTTGGTTCTGTAAATAATGTTTTGCTTATTCAAGGAAGTAATATACTAGCCATCATATTCAATTCAATTCAATTTTGTGATGCAGTACGAAATTGGTTAAGATATAGGAGGGAGTGTTAAACGATTAAATCTAGCATGCCAACCCTAATAGCCATCCAAAACCATCCAATGATGAATGAATGAATACAACATATGCAATTGTACATAGATGTTTTGCAGAGTCTTCATCCTCACGGAAATTTATGTTTAGCAAAGGATTCTTGAGCGTCTAATTTGGGCCTTAACAATCTACATGAAAGCTTATATACTTGCACTCTCAACAATCAGATTTCCTATCTATGATTGATCAACTGTTGCAACAACAAATTTTCCAGCATATATCTGTTTGAAAAGCTGAAACCTGAGCTAAGGATAATTCCATAAATTCTCTCAAGTTGAGATCAAATTCTATCATGAACAAGCAAAATCACAATCTTTTGTTAAGTAACAGAAGGTGTTGGATATAAAAATCTAAATCACAAAGCCAAATTAAATTCCATAAGAGGTAAGATTTTTATTTGGCATTTAATATAGCATCAGCGAATTAGTTAATTCTCAACCACCAATCAGTGTTTTGATTATCCCAAAAAACAGTGTAATCACAAAGGGTGTTTCTTTAGGTAGAGTTCTTCGTAGAATAGCTTCTTTGCTTGAAATTGAGGAGGCAATTACCTTGGATTCGTATCGAAGGTCTTGGATGATAGGCTTCCACTTGAGAAAGTGTTGGGGCTTCATGTCGTAGAATATGAATAAGGTAAAATAATATTTCATTTAGTTATGAAATTCTGAATTATCCATCATTGCCTACCTTTGAGCTATATGTTGCATCGTCTTTGAGGTTAACATTTCGTGGATTAACATTTAATGCCTACTCTTGGCACTACTACTACAGAAATGGATTATATGATATTTGATGGCTGAGTTCGTTCGTGTATTTGTGATCGATGATATGGGCATTAATGGTTCTCTATGATTTCTTATGGTTCTCTATGATTTCTTATTGACTTACCATCATCGTGGACGATAAACGATCATCTAGACTAATCACATGTAGGAATAACCACAATCACGTTAGTATTCAGACCTTTGATGATCAACTACCCATATGTTCAATTGGCCCACATAATTTGACCACACGGCTTATTTTAGATATTTTTTGGATACTTACTACAAAGTTTATTTGACTTTGAGGTTCATCTTAAAACTTCTAAGTGAACCAAGGAAACTGCACAATAAAAGATGTTGAGGTTCATCAAGAATATTCAAGAATGCAAGCTACATTTGGGATTTTGCTGGAGCTCTCGCAAAAGATTTTACAAAGAAAGATATGACAAGCATCATTTCGAGTGAAAGGTTAACATCAAAATTCTAGTTTGGTTTTGTCTCGAGAAGGACAAATTGAGAGGTGAAGGTAGGAAGTTCAAACTGATCCGATATAGACTATTAAAAGTTATAAAAAAATCAATGACAATGCCTAGAAACATGATTTATCATCTTATTTATAAATTCCTTCAGTGTTAAAAATCAAGGTTTTGATGTTATCAATTAGGAAAACCATGAAATCATTAAAAGTTCATAAAGTTATATAAAATAAATTAGAGTAAGTTAATATAAGTTAAAAATATGTAAAGCGAAATTTAAAACTGTTAAATAAAATATATGATCAGCCATAGAGTTTAGATAACAACCTCATTTTTGAAAATTAATAAAAACATTCATGAAAATTTGGGAGGTATTACCAAAAGACTTGGGATTTTATCAAAGAGATATAATCTATATTATATGAAATATAAAAACTGATAAAGTATGCTATTGAAATTTCATTAAAAGTATATTTATAATCCAAAACATTTAATAAAAATATTAAATTGAAGTTACAAAAAATTTAGTTTCCAAGAGTTAATTTCATATTTGTTTAATATCTAAGCTTAACTATTTAGTCTATAGTTATATCAAAAACTATATAAATTTAGAGTGATAAGGTTACAATTTTTATTACAAATTATATACATTTTTAAAAATTATGTATAAAATATTTTTGGAATGATACAAATATTTACTATAAAAAATAATTATTTAATATTTTTTAAAATTTGTATGAATAAATTTATAATTAAGCATCAATTATTTTACTAGAATTTCTATAGCATAACATAGGATTTTTTTTATTTTTATTTGTTAATCTTATATCAGAATATATCTTTATGGAAAAATAATGTGATCTAATTTCTATGAAATTAAAACTTCAAATTTTTAGAATTTTAAATTAATAGTGATGTCAAATATGATGATGATAGGTTATATAAGAAAAAAATATTTTTAAAGTATTACTAAACATGCTTAAAACAAACTATGTATATCCTTTTTAGGGAACTCTTCATGTACGTTTTTTTATCTCGTATGGTTATTTTTTGACATTTTCTTGATCTCGAAATAGTTCATTCCATGCCATTTCTCATTTTTTGTACTATTTGTTTTGAGCTCACATTCTTTGAAATACATTGTAAAATTGATCCTTCTATTGTGCTTTTAATACTTGATCTATATTTTGGCATAAAATTTTATGTGCTTAAAATAATTTAAGCAAATAATTAGATGTTAATAAATATTTTATAATGACGATTGTTATCATCAAAATTAACGAGAGATCCAACAATTGTCAATGAGAGCATTAATGTTAATTACAAGTTGTCAAGGACAGCATCTACAAGTCAATTTCTTTCAAATTAAGGTAATGATGGGTGGTGGCAAAAGACCTATGTTTGACACTAAAGAGGTTTGTGGCCAATCCTTAATCCTTGTATGACCTAAAGCTTCAGTGATTCCCCTAACATGCTGTAATTAGGTAGTTTAATGTTGTGTATTTATTTGAGAAATTTCTAAATTACCAAACTTAGAAAATTGCTCAACATGATATTAATCTTGATTTAATTTTGATACAACTCTATGTTGACTTTAGTTGCCACTTTTGTATAATTTTCATTTTCATCTATTCCTATATTACAATCTATGTGTTGCATTTTATGATCTTTGAGTTGATCATTCAATAGTCTTGAACCCCATATCTTAAACCTTTTTAACCTTTGCTATACTACTACAGAAAATTAAGAAGAAAATGGAATTAACACGTGACCAGTTGGCCCAGGCTTTATACCAAAAGGGTTTGGCACTTGCAGAGTTATTTGAGGTACCAATACCTTTTTAATTTATTCTCTTTTCCATGTTGTCTGTCAAGCATCTTACAGTAATTGACCTCGAGCCAGATAAATTGCTTGTAGATGAGATTAAGCTATGATTTATTTATTTTAAAGTTTGTTTTTTTCTCTCAACCTATGTGATTATTTTTGTTCTACCATTAATGCCTTAAGTTGTTCATGTTTCTCTCACGAAAGCAATAGTATTTTCCTTGCAACACTGAGTTGTCTATCAGGGTGATATCTTATTGTGAAAATACCACAAGTTTGGAAGCAGCTGTGTCTGTTTAAAGATATGACCATCTGTTCAAGAAATTAGTAATAAATGTGTTTGTACCACTTGACTTGCCAAATACATTATGGTTTGTATGATTCATGAAAAACTTACAGTTGCATCTTTCATAAGTGCATGTTATTATGGAAATCAAGGCCTATAGCCATGTTATTAAGCTTCTGATGAATTGTGCCTAATCTATATCATACGATTGTGATTCTTTCTTCTCGTGAACCAACTTAATTAGTTTCTTTCTCGTCGTACACTGCCACTTCTCCTTTGCATAATTTACCCACCACTTTTTAATTATTTCCATACGCCTATGGACAATTCCAGTTATCTCTATTTGAGGGCGTTCTTCTTGTGCATGAGTTTTTGCATGTTGTTTCATCAGAAAATATTGTGCCTAATCCAATTGCATCTTTCATGTATGTTGTTGAAGAAAACCGACCAGCTAGTTCTTAGTTGGATTAAATCAATTGTGTCCCCTTTAATGCAATCTCTACTATATCTTGCTCTATTGTTGTTGAAGCACAGTCTTACTATTGAAACAACTTTTTTTCTATTTCTAAACTGCATGTTAGATTGCTAGGTAATCAACTTCAATCACTTGAGAAAGCTTCTAATATATTGACAATGGGTCATCTTGTCAAAGGGGAATCTCTATCAACCTTTCCTAGTGATGCTGGTTACTTGGATATAGACACAAAAATAGTTGATTTTGTCATCTCAGGCTTAATTCTAAATTCAAAGAATTTATCACTTCATTGAATTTTCAACTGATGAGATTTATGGTCTTGTTCTTCAAGAAGAAAATCTCATCATTCATTTAGTAACACCATAGTTTTCTTTGGCAATGCTCTTACTACTTCTATACAACTTACAATTGCAATTTCATTAAATTCGTTTGATTCTTCAATGCATGTTAACTTCTACCATAGAGGAGATGTCCTTGGTATCAACTATTCTATCAAAGGACTTCAATTCCATCATTTTGAACCCACCTTAAACTATAGACTATCATTATTACTTTATCCTCTATCTCGAGTTAGGCATACATTGCATGCTTGTTTAGAAAAGATAAATGTCTATATTACCAACATCATATCCAACCAATTGTCCTCTATCAATCTCATTAGGTGTTTATAATCTAATGTCCCAAATAGCCTAATCGCATCCACAAAATCATTACATTCACCTCAATCTTTTCAAGATAAGAAATCTATTCTTAATAATTATAACTCTTCACTTCATATTACTCATACTAATTATACCATTATCCAAACTGCCATTGGTCCCTTACATTAATAAGAATTTGTGGAGGTCTATATCAGCCTGGTGACAATACAACTACTCCATTTACATTCTTTCCTCTACAATCTACACAATTTCCTATACATAACTACTAATGTTTTCCTTTGATAATAGCTTTTGTATGGCTCGAAACAGGTTCCTTGAGCCTGGCATCAATGCTTTCTCACTTATATTACAACATTGTGGTTCATAACAGTCAAATAAGACTCTTTTTTTATAGGCAAATAATAAAAGTAGAGAGGAAACAACCGCATTGAAAAGCCCTGAGAGACAAGATTCCTTTGAGGAGAACTTCAAGGAACTAAAGAAATGGGTGGATGTGAAATCGCCAAGCTATGGTTTGCTGTTTGTAACACATGAACGCCTGTTTAAAAGGCTGGGAACAGCATTGAAGGTTAGTGAGAAATAATTGTTCTATATGTTCTCTCCTTCATCGTTTTGTTTTAACATAATCATTTCTACTTGGTGGTCAGGTGCTGTGTGATTTGATTTCAGATGATTCTCAACCACCGAACAGAAAACTGTATGATCTAAAGATTCAGCTAATTGATGAGATTGGATGGCCTCATTTAGTTTCATATGAGAGGCGATGGATTCATGTACGCTTCCCTTCGTGCCAGTTTATGTTCTAATTGGCATTTCTCACGTACTTTGTTGGATGCAACCATGAATTTGTGTTAATATTTTATTTATTGATGGGAAATTAATTGCCCTGGGATGCATTTGTAATTCAACAAACTAAAACAAAAGAAAACATAATAAATGTGAAGTAAATAAGGAATTTTTCATGAGCACAAATTAAACTAAAGTGTTATTCTTGATACATAAGTTATTACATTGTGAAGTCTTGGTATGCACTTGTACGATTCTCTTGGATAAGCCTGTTTTGGGTGTCTTGTTCTCTTAGTAATACAATTTATTAGTATGACTAAAGATTTGAGTTATTCTATACTTAACAAATTGAACTGAATGAATCATTCCATGTCAAAACTTTAAAAAGAAAATGCAAAGTGCTATATTGTTGGAAAATAGATGTGCCAGAATTTAAATGTTGGTTGAGTTAAATCTATAATTGTCAATTGTGGGACTCAAGGTTTTGACATGATATCAAGCCTACTTGATCACATTGTTTGAATGAGAATGAATGCTACTCAAATAACTAGTATCTCGAGTAAATGAACAATCATGAAATCTACAAAGTGAAAATCATTGAGAATATGTGAGTTAGATCTTTAAAAAGATAAGAAAATCTCATAGCATTGCTAAAGTAAGCTTCAAATATCATCTTATAATACTTTTTCAAAAAAAAGTATAAAACTTCGGTTTGAATTAAAAAAAGGTGGAGAGAAGAATAAAAAACAGAGACTAAAACTAAGAAAAAATATGGGTGAACTTGAATACGACATTGAACCAAAAAAATATTAAGGTTTGGTTAAATTGAGTGATATTTATAAACTTCAAAGCTTCACTCTAAAGGATGAATCGTCTATCCTATTATAACCAAAGACGTTTAATTTAGGTCAGCTGGAATTTCATATTTGCTTTGATGTTCTTCTTTGGCCATCAACATTATCAAGTCAAACACAATGATAAAACTAAAAACTATTCATTCAAGTTTTGGATTTTAACTCTTATTATTCCCAAGGGTTAAGATGGGATGCCTTTCTATACAAGTTAGCTCAAATAAATCATTACAACTTTTGCTTTATTTGACAAGACAATCCCTTAGTTAACAAAATTGGCATGCAATACCTACAAAGCCATAATTTTAATTGACCTTTTTTACTTTGTAGACTTGCTCAAGGAAGTTCTACTCATTATTTGATCATCATTATGTTCTTAATTAGAAAAACAATTTCAATTGATTTCAGTGATCCTTTCAATTTCGATTAATTTTGCATTATATTTGAATATAACTTTTAAAACCGTTTTTTATTTTTAAAAAAAAACATCAAAATCTCAATCAAACTCTTATCAGATAATATAATAGTAATCAATGAGGTATCTAATAATTTGATGAGGCTGTCAAAAAATCTATGAGTTTTGATAACAGGGGCTTTCTAACTTTGTAAGATAATTTGATGGAGAGATTGAATGGTCTAATGGGAACATGGAAGCAACCAAATAGAAGGATGAATGGAGTGATTGGATAAATCCAAGCCCAATGAACAAATCAAATGATTAGATGGATTGAAGGATAGTCTGATCAAAGTAAGATTTCTTAAGTATAACGTATACATTAGAACTTAAATGATGTAATTAGAAGTAAGAAACAAATAAGAAGGGCATATTGTGTCATAAATGCATGAAAAGAAAGTGATTGTATGCTTCATCTATAATTATAAAAAAAAGAAGAAAAAAAAAGAAAGAAATTGAGTATTAAACTTTTGATAATATGATAAATGGTTTACATGAATTGAGTATACATATATTTGACATAATGATGCTTATCATATACATTGCTTTTGATGTAGTCTTTATGTTGATTTTAAAAAGTATGATTTGTGATTCTTTGAGTTTGATGATTTCATATGAAATGAATAGTTCTTGCATGAGAATAGGATATGTTTTGTAAAATAGGTATGTTAAATAAGAATGTGTGTATGTGTTTTGTGTATATGATATGTAATATAGTTTGGTTGGTGATGAACTATGTGAAGGAGTAATATAATATAGTTTAGGTGGTGATGAATTACATGTTGAAGTAACATAACCTAAGTGGTGATAAGTCACATAAAAGTGTAATATAACATGTGTGATGATAAGCTACATAAAAATGTTATATAGCTTAAATAATAATGAACTACATAAAAGTGTAATATAGCCTAAGCGATAATAAGTTACATGGTGTAATAGAGCTTGGGTGATGATAAGCCATGAAAATATGGATACCAAAATGGCTAAAAAAACATCTAGATAGAATGAAAGTAATTAGTAAGTTGAGTAAAAATTTAACAAATATTGATCTAACATGAGCTCATACATCTAATGTATGTGAATGTTTATCTATTTATACATGTGATATAGACATAGCAAATGACGTTATCTAATTTGTAATTATGTTTGCATATGATACTTGTGTTATGTTTTCTTACTAAGTCCAATGATAATTGCTCAAACTATATTAGCCAATATGATGTAAGTGTGATTAACTTACAAAATGAGATACCAAGAGGATAATGGGTAGACATAAGGTTTGAAAATAAAATGAAATATTATGCATAAAATTTAAAACTATGATTGTTTTATAATTATGAAATGTTATAATAGCTAACAAAAATATTAGAAACTATGAACATGGTATCTATGTAAACTTGTTGCATTCTATTTTCATTATTATTTTGTAATAATTTAATGACATCATTTTGAAACAAATAATGAAAAAAAAAATTCAAAACATACATGTATATTTATAAATAATGATACTAAATATATGTGACACATAGGTATTGTTTGGGGCTTACATCATAACTTTGGTATGAGAGTGAGAGAGATACCTATTGTAGGCTAATATGAGCATGGTAGATAGTCATAGTAGGGAAATAGCTAGCATAAATATAGTGAAAAGGCATGAAGTGTAATTTAATTAGAGCTTGGGTGATGATAAGCCATGAAAATATGGATACCAAAATGGCTAAAAAAACATCTAGATAGAATGAAAGTAATTAGTAAGTTGAGTAAAAATTTAACAAATATTGATCTAACATAAGCTCATACATCTAATGCATGCAAATATTTATTTATTTATTCATGTGATATAGCCATAGCAAATGACGTTATCTAATTTGTAATTATATTTGCATATGATACTTGTGTTATATTTTCCTACTAAGTCCATAATAATGGCTCAACCTATATTAGCCAATATGATGTGGGTGTGATTAACTTATAAAATGAGATATCAAGAGGATAATGGATAGACATAAGGTTTGAAAATAAAAATAAAATATTATGCATAAAATTTGGAACTATAATTGTTTTAATGAAATGTTATAATAGCTATTAAAAATATTAAAAACTATAAACATGGTATCTATGTAAACTCATTACATTTTATTTACATTGTTATTTTGTAATAATTTAATGATATCATTTTGAAACAAACTATGAAAAAAAAAAGTCCCAAAACACACATGTATATTTATAAATAATGATACTAAATATATGTGACAACACATAGGTATTGTTTAAGGCTTACATCATAACTTTGGTATGAAAGTGGGAGAGATATCCATTGTAAGCATGGTAGACAATTATAATAAGTATCTAGCATAAATATAGACAAAAGGCATGAAGTGTAACTTAGACTTAGATAATAATTATTGCTACAATAGATAGCTAATATAGTTCTATCTAAGAGGAAAAATCTCATCACTTCCTTACGAAGATGGGCTAAAGGTTATCAGCCAAATAAATTGGTGGAATAATTTCAAAAGTTACATCTCCCAACTTTTTCTTGTGCCATTGATCCAATGCAAGATGTGAAAACATGCAAATCCTATTTGTGATCATAATAAGTCCAAAGAGTAGAAAAGTAGTGTTTAATAATGCTAGTGTTGAGTGGTAGTGCTTGAAACTAGTGGATGAACCAAGAAAGATTGAGATTTGATGATATAAGTTAAATTTGGAGATTTTATGGTGAGTGTTTTATAAAGCTTTCATTGAGTGGTATGTCTCTACGCCTATTAGGTATAAGGTACTAGAAAGTTGAGCATATTCACTTAAAAAGGGATTGATTATAGCTAAATATGAGTAAAGATTTTCCCCTTTAGCAAAATATGCTCCCAAGATGATGGTCACAAAAGATAAAAAAATGTCATATGTTTTGAAAAGGGCTATGTGACTTCATTGGTAATGCTATGGCTCACTTAGAACTTCTTACTTGTAGTTAGTTAGTTGAGGCATCTTAACAAACTAAATATAGCCAAAGCTTGTTGGGAACTAATGTTGAGATTGGCAAATGACAAGGGTCTATATTTTCAACTTAAGGTAGACATAATTTGAAAAAGTAAATGATTGCTAGTGTTAAGTCTCAAAGCTTTACTCTTTCTAGAGATAAAAAGAAAATCATATTACAAGTCTTGCAAGAGATGGCATTAGAATGCTTGGCAACGGATGAGACAGATTAAATGTTTCAAATGTCACAAATTTACACAATGAAGAATGATTTATAGGAGGAAGCGTAGTTGATGGTATCTTGCAAATCGTTGGAGGATCAATAGCAATAAGACCCAATTATGCTACTTTAGTGGCATATGATAAAGAAGAAGGGAAAATTGCAAGCCTTCATTTTAGATGACACAACGATGCATATATGCTATTACACATAAGGAGAAATTGTTTACAAAAACTACATGCTTTTTTCTTATTCATCTAGCAAATCACACAATTTTGTTTTTGTCGTTGTGAAACTCACTATAAAAGAATGAATCTTTGATAATCCTTCCTTAGTAAACTTGCATTTGGGTGAATGTGTGAAAGTGGATCAATTGATAGAATAAGATATGAAGATAAATTGAAACATTACTATTAATATCTACACCAAATGATGAGAAATTAACACAAAATAATAACTTTTGTTCAAAGGGTTGATAAAAAATATAATTGTAAGATACTCTCTTGATATATAATTACTTAGATGTATTTCTTAAAGATCTATCAATACAATAAAAATTTTAATTTTTTGAAAAAGTAAAATATAATCTCATCACTTATCTTTCAAATGAAAAAAATTTGATTTAATGAATTCAATTTTTATCTAGTAAAAAATTTAGTTTAACAATTTTTATATTAATCTTACTTAAAAATAAAATATAAAGATAAAGAAATTTTTTTAAAATATTAAAATAGAAAAAATTGGAATGAAATTGATATCTATCATGAAAGAAAGGCTTTTCATATGAGCAAAAAAATTTAAAATTAAAATTAATTTTATCAAAAATAATAAAAAAAACTTAAAAAATATGATTTAGAAGTCTACAGGTACATAAAATTACCCTCAAATCATAAAGAAACAATACAGGAAAACTTAAAACTAGCTTTTGAGTGGACAATAAACTTTATTTCAGTTTCAATCTGTTTGATCACATTTTGAATGATAACACCTTTCAAAAAAAACCTTATTAGGCTTAGTTGACTATGTTTCTTCTCCTTGGTTATAGCTCATCAACATTAGGATTCTCTTTTTATCAATTTTTTTCTTATGTCTTATGTGTTGCCCTTTTATTGCTTGGCTTAACAAAGGAGATATGACCTACAATTGTATCTAAGAATCCAACTTGTTTATCAAGAAGCAAGCAATTGGTGGAGTAATGTCTAAATCATTTAAGGATGTGGGACCTAAGAAGTTGAAGGCCTTTATTCAAGTGGTTTTTTCCTTAAGCAAAAAAGAATCTATCATCATAACCATTGATGGGTAGATATCTCCTCATCCTCCTATGCTCTTTAAATCTTCTTTTGATGCTTTGTAGTATTCACTCTTGCACCTAATATCATTGAAATTATTTTGTCGACATCACTCTCAATGATGAACTTGGATGTGCGATGTTTTATTTTGACACCTTTGTTGTGCAATAAAAAGATGGAGCTTAGTGTAAATAAGTATTTTATATGATTTGTGAGGCTTCTATGTTTGAAGGTGGGATTTCAAAGGTTTGAAAGTTTGCTCTTCTCTAGAATGGGTTGGTGCAATTGAAGCAATCTGTCTTCAAAAAATGATGACTTTTACAAGTGTTTATAAAAAATGTTCAACTACTAAATGATGGAGGAAACTATTTAATATAATAAAATAGATATAATCCAATGATGAAGATTTCATTAGATTGGAAGAGATTTAGAAATAAAATAAATTGCTAAAGTTTGTTAAAGAATTTTTAATGTTATTACGTGAGATTTAAGGAAAATATTAATTTGTTGACAATAAATTTATATCAATTATAATTATTGATAGAGACAGAGGGAAAGATCCCAAAAAACTCCAAGGCAATCAATGAGTTAAAGAGAAGATGATTCATGAGTATAAGGATTAAGGAAAGGAGCTTAATCCAAATAAGATGGTGCAAGAAGTCTTAATTTGCAAAGCAAGATAAGTTTGTATTTGCAATACATATCAATTTTTTACTAGATCTCATAGAGAGGGAAAACTTGTAATGTGAGTTTATGAAGCTATTGAGACTTTTATTAAAATGTAGAAAATGGCTTTATTGCTTGTAATGAAGTATGAAGCTTAGGTGACTATCAAATAATCCAATTAATGGATGGCTGATCGGATTAAAATATAAAAAAACATCAAAATCTCAATCGAACTCTTATCAGATAATCTAATAGTTATCAATGAGGTATCTAATAGTTTGATGAGGCTATCAAATAATTTGAAAGTTTTGATAACAATGGTTTTCTAACTTTGTAAGATAGTTTGATGGAGGGATTGAATGGTGTAATGAGAACATCAAAGTAATCAAATAAAAAGATGAATGGAAAATATTAATTAGTTGACAATAAATTTATATCAATTATAATTATTGATAAAGACAGAGGAAAAGATCCCAAAAACCTCCAAGGCAATCAATGAGTGTAAAAAGAAGATGGTTCACGAGTATAAGGATCTAGGAAAGGAGCTTAATCCAAATAAGATGGTGCAAGAAGTCTTAATTTGCAAAGCAAGATAAGTTTGTATTTGCAATGCATATCAATTTTTTTACAATATCTCATAGAGAGGGAAAACTTGTAATGTGAGTTTATGAAGCTATTGAGACTTTTATTAAAATGGAGAAAATGGTTTTATTGCTTGTAAGGAAGTATGAAGCTTAGGTGACTATCAAATAATCTAGTTAATAGATGGCTGATCAGATTAAAATATAAAAAAACATCAAAATCTCAATCGAACTCTTATCAGATAATCTAATAATTATCAATGAGGTATCTAATAGTTTGATGAGGCTATCAAATAATCTGAAAGTTTTGATAACAATGGTTTTCTAACTTTGTAAGATAGTTTGATGGAGGGATTGAATGGTGTAATGAGAACATCAAAGCAATCAAATAAAAAGATGAATGGAAAATTTGGATAGATCGAAGTCCAATGAACAAATTAAATGATTCAATGGATTGAAGGATAGTCTAATCAAAGTAAGATTTATTAAGTTTAATGGATACATTGGACTTTGAATGATGTAATTAAAAGTAAGAAACAAATAAGAATGACATGTTGTATCTTAAATGCATAGAAAGAAAGTGATTGTATGCTTCATCTATAATTATAAAAAAGAAAGAGAAAAAAAGAAAGAAAATGAGTATTAAACTTTTGATAATATGATAAATGATCTATATAAATTAAATGATTATATATTTAACAAAAGGATGCCTATTATATGTGATTCTTTATTTTTGACATAGTTTTTAAGTTGATTTTAAAAAGTATGATTTGTGATTCTTTGACTTTGATGATTTCATCTGAAATGAATATTTCTTGCATAAGAATAAGATAATGTTTTGTAAAATAAATATGGGTGTATCTATGTATGTGTGTGTGTGTGTCTTGTGCATATGATATGTAATATAGTTGGTTGGTGATGAACCATGTGAAGGCATAATATAATATAGTTTAGGTGGCGATGAATTATGTGTTGGAGTACCATAACTTAGGTGGTAATAAGTCATATAAAAGCATAATATAACATGTGTGATGATAAGCTACATTAAAGTATAATGTAGCTTAAATGATAATGAACTACGTAAATATGTAATATAGCCTAAGCAATAATAAGTTACATGGTGTAATAGAGCTTAAGTGATGATAATCTATAAAAATGTGGACACCAAAATGAGTAAAAATACTTAGATAGAATGAAAGTAAATAGTAAGTTGAGAAAAAATTTAATAAATTTTGATCTAAGAAGAGCTCATACATCTAATGCATGTGAATGTTTGTTTATTTATACATGTGATATAGACATAGCAAATGACATTATCTTATTGGTAATTATGTTTGCATATGATACTTATGTTATGTTTTCCTATTTTAACCTATATTAGCCAATATTATGTGGGTGTGAATAACTTACAAAATGAGATACTAAGAGGATAATGGGTAGACATAAGGCTTGAAAATAAAAATAAAGTATTATGCATAAATTTGGGACTATAATTGTTTTATAATTGTGAAATGTTATAATAGCTACTAAAAACATTAGAAACTATAAACATGATGTCTATGTAAATTATTGTATTTGATTCTCATTGTTATTTTGTAATACTTTAATGACATTATTTGAAATAGATAATGAAAAAAAAAGTTCCAAAACAAACATATATATTTATAAATAATGGTATTAAATATATGTGACTCATAGGTATTTTTTGGGCGTACATAATTTTGGTATGAAAGTGAAAGAGATATCCATTGTAAGCTAATGTGAGCATGGTAGACAGTCATAGTAAAGAAGTAGCTAACATAAATACAGAGAAAATGCATGAACTGTAACTTAGAATTAGAAAATAATTTTGCTACAATAGAAAAATAATATAATTTTGTCTATGAGAAAAATTTTCTTCACTTTTTCATAAAGATGGGCTAAAGGGTATCAGTCAAATAAATTGGTGGAATAATTCAACAAGTTACATCTTCCATATTTCTCTTGTTTCACTGATCCAATGCTAGATGAGAAAACATGTAAATCCTATTTCAGAGCATGATGGTTCCAAAGAGTAGAAAAGTAGTGTTTAATAATGCTAGTGTTGAGTGGCAATGCTTTAAACTAGTAGATGAACTAAAAAAGATTGAGATTTGATGATATAAGTTAAATTTGGAGAGTTTATGGTGAGTGTTTTATAAAGCTTTCATTGAGTGGTATGTCTCTACATCTATTAGGTATAAGATACTAAATAAGTTGAGCATATTAACTTAAAAAAGGTCTGATTATAGCTAAATATGAGTAGATATTTTTCCCTTTAGCAAAATATATTCCCAGGATGGTCACAAAAGATAAACAAATATCATATATTTTAAAAAGGGCTATGTGACTCCATTGGTAATGTCATGGCTCACTTAGAACTTCTTATAGAGTGTTAGAGTTTTTACATACAATTTAATTAAACTCAACTAAATGTAGTTGTGATTATTGTTAGGCTAATTAATACATCTTCATTTATATTAATTAAGATTTTAAGAGATCATTTTTAAACAATGATAAATGCATTATAGTCAAGTGATATGTTTGAGCAAAAGTAATAATATGACTAGTTCTTTATGTAGCATGTGACTTAAAAAGGGTTTAATTAATGGCTAAACATTAATTATTTTATTATAACTTGTATACCACAAGAACATGGTTGAAATGCTTCAAAATAGGAATTTGTGAAGTAAGATTTGCATGTGCTCATTAGTATTGGGGATTCCTTTTCAATCAAATTTCTCTCTTTGATTTTTTTTTTTTTGTTTCTTCATCTCCTATCAACCTAAGATGCCAACTTGTTTATCAAGTGGCAATATGATTAATTGAAGGCATAGAAAAGTGAAGGCTTCTTTTTGAGAGTTTGAAGCCCTTGGGAAAGAGGTAGTCACCATCATCACAAATGGATAAGTATCTTCTCACCCTCTTATGCATTTTAAATACTTTCTTAATGATTTGTGGTATTCATTATTACACCTACTATCATGGAGATTGTTTTTTGTGCATCCCCTTTTTTATAATCTTGGATGCATGGTGTACTATTTTGATGTCTTTGTTTTATAAAAACAAGAGGAAGTATGGTATAATTGATTAGGTTTATATGATTGGCAAAGCTTATATGTTTAAAAGTGGGATTTAAGGATTAGGAAATTTTGGTTTTCTCTAGGATGGGTTGGCACCAACCATGTGTCTTCAAACGATGATAATTTTTGGTGTTTCTTGAGAAAATGTTTGATTCTTAAAAGAGGAAGAAGAATATTAAGTATAGTAGAATAAGATACATAGAATCTAGTGATGATAATTTCTATAAATTGAAAATGATTTAGCAAAAAAATAAAAGGTCAAAACCTATTAAAGAATTTTAGATGTTACTAAGTGAGACTTAAGGAATATATTAATTTTCTAATTATAATTATTGATATGGCATAAAAAGATCTCCAAAACCTATAAGCCAATGGGTGTGAAGGGAAGAGGGTATATGTGTAGAAGGATTAAGAAAAGGAGCTTGATCCAAAAGTGATAATGCACTCAATTTGCAAAGAAAGATAAGTTTCCATTTGAAGTGCTTATCAATTTTCTAGAAGTTCTCAGGGGGAGTAAAACTACTAATGTGACGTTATAGAGCTATTAAGACTTGTGTTGAAATATAGAAGTGGTTCATTTCTTATAATAAAGTTAATAGCTACATATGATAACTGAACAATCCAATCAATGGATGAGACAATTTGATAAAAAAAGAAAATGAGACCAATGTCTATAAGATACTTATCGGATAATCTAATGGTCATCAATGGGTATTTGATGGTTTGATGAAGACAATGGATAATCCAAGAATTCTAACAATAAGGTTTTAGTCTCTATCAAAATTTAATAAGATAATTCAACTAAGAGATTGGAGGAACTGATGAGAAGATGGTAGTAATCAAATAAAAAGTTGTGTCTAATATCTATTAAGTGCACATCAAACTATCCAATGAGCAAATAAAATAATTTAATTAGATCAAATGATGGCATAATCAAAGTAAGATTTCTTAAATCTATTGGATCCATTGAAACTTGAATGATGTAATTAAAAGTAAAAGACAAATTAAAGGAAATAATAAGACATTGTGCCCTGAATGCATGAAAAAAAGCAATTGCATGTTTCATGTGAAATTGCAAGAAAGGAAGAGGAAAGTGGAAGGAATTAAAAACTCTCCCAAAAATTTGGCATGATGGATTGAATATGCAAATAATCAACTTATGAATGCTTATTATATATCTTGCATTTGACATAAGTCTCTATATAAATTTAGAAATGCATGATATGTGATTCTATAAGCATGATAATTTTGTATGGCATGAATAATTCTTGCATGTGAATAAGATAGAGTGTTACAAAATAAGTGTCTATACATGGTGTTGTGCACTGTATCCAAATATAATATTTAATATAACACAGGTAGTGATGAACCAATTAAAGGTGTAATATAACCAAAGTAATGATGAGTAATATAAAATTATAATATAATGTAGGTGATGAATCCCATAAAAATGTAATATAGCATAGGTGGATGAGCCATATAAAGATGTAATATAGCACAGGTGATGATTAGTTATATAAAGATGTAATATATAACTTGAGTGATGATGAACCTTATAAATGTGAGTAACAAGGAGCCATATAAAGATATAATAGAACCTAGGTGATGATAAGACAAGAAAAGGTGAATATCAAAATGGTTGAAAAATGCTTGGGAAGAATAAAGTGACTAGTAATTCATGTAATAATTTAACGAATATTGATTTTGGCATGAGTTTGTTATTTTTTATATATTATACAACTAATGTTTGTGATTGGTTATTTATTTCTACATGAGAAATAGAGTTGGAATGAACATTACCCAATTTATAATTATGTTTGAATGTGATATTTATGTTAGGTTTTTCTAAAAAAAAGTTGATTTTATGATTGTGACTCACATTGGTCAACATGTTGAAAGTGTAAATGACTCCCAAAATATGATACCAAGAGATAATGGGTAGACCTGAGGCTTTTCTATAACTTAAAACCTTTCAAAAATAACTTATTAGGGTTAGTTGACTATGTTTCTTCCCTTTGGTAGCTCATCAGCATCAGGATCCTCTTTTTGTCAATTATTTCCTCATGAATAATGTGTTGCCCTTTTATTACTTAACTGAACAAAGGAGAGATGACTTACAATGTATCTATGAAGCCAACTTGTTTATCAAGAAGCAAGCAACTAGTGGAGCAATGTCCAAATCATTTAAGGATGTGGGACTTAAGAAGGTGAAGGCCTCTATTCAAGTGGTTAATGCCTTGAGCAAAAAAGAGTCTATCATCATAACCATTGATGGGTAGATATCTCCTCATCCTCTTATGCTCTTTAAATCTTCTCTTAATGCTTTCACTATTGCAACTAATATCATTGAAACTATTTTGTGTGTATCCCTCTTGATGATGAACTTAGATGTGAGATGTTCTATTTTGACATTTTTGTTGTGCAATAAAAAGAGGGAGTCTAATGTAAATAAGTATTTTTATATGATTTGTGAGGCTTTCATATTTGAAAGAGAGATTTCAAAGGTTTGGAAGTTTGCTCTTCTCTTGAATGGGTTGCTGCCATTGAAGTAGTTTGTCTCCAAAAGATGATGACTTTTACAAGTGTCTATAAAAAATATTCAATGGCTAACTAAGGGAGGAAAATACAAAATATACTAAAATACATGTAATCCAATGATGAAGATTTCATTAGAATGGAAGACATTTAGGAATAAAATAAATTGTTATTACATGAGATTTAAGGAATATATTAATTTGTCAACAATAAATGTATATCAATTATAATTACTGATAGAGGGAGAGGGAGAATCCCAAAAACCTCCAAGGCAATCAATAAGTGTAAAGAGAAGAAGATTCAAGAGTATAAGGATCAAGGAAATGAGCATAATCCAAATAAGATGGTATAAGAAGTCTAAATTGGCAAAGCAAGATAACTTTGTATTTGCAATGCTTATCAATTTTTTATAAGATCTCATAAAGAGGAAAAACTTGTAATATGAGTTTAAGAAGCTATTGAGACTTCTATTAAAATGTACAAAATGGGTTCATCTCTTGTAATGAAGTATGTAACTTTAGGTCATTATTGAATAATCCAATTAATGGATGGGATGATTAGATAAAAATAAAAAAAATCAAAATCTCAATCAAACTCTTATCAAATAATCTAATAATTATTAATGAGGTATATAATAGTTTGATGAGGTTATCAAATAATCTAAGAGTTTTGATAACAAGGGTTTTCTAACTTCGTAAGATAGTTTGACGGAAGGATTGAATGGTCCAATGTGAATATCAAAGTAATCAAATAGAAGGATGAATGGAGTGATTGGATAGATCCAAGTCCAATGAACAAATCAAATGATTCAATGGATTGAAGGATAGTATGATCAGAGTACGATTTCTTAAGTTTAATGGATACATTGGAACTTGAATGATGTAATTAAAAGTAAAAAACAAATAAAAAGTGCATGTTGTATCTTAAATGCATGGAAAGTGATTGCATGCTTCATCTATAATTATAAAAAAGAGAAAAAAAAGAAAGAAATTGCATATTAAACTTTTGATAATATGATTAAAGATTTATATGAATTGAATATACATATATTTTACAAAATTATGCTTATTATATACATTGCTTTTGATATAGTCTTTAAGTTGATTTTAAAAAGTATGATTTATGATTCTTTGAGTTTGATGATTTCATGTAAAATGAATAGTTCTTGCATGAGAACAAAATAATGTTTTGTAAAATAAGTATGTGTGTATCTATGTGTGTGTGTCTTGTGTATATGATATATAATATAGTTTGATTGGTGATGAACTATAGTATAGGTGGTGATGACTTATGCATTGGAGTACTGTAATCTAGATGGTGATATGTCATATAAAAGTGTTATATAACATGTGTGATAATAAGCCACATAAAAGTATAATATAGCTTAAATGATAATGAATCACGTATATGTGTAATATAGCCTAAGCAATAAATAAGTCACATGGTGTGATAGAGCTTATGTGACGATAAGTTATGAAAATATGGATACCAAAATGGCTAAAAAAACACTTGGATAGAATGAAAGTAAATGGTAAGTTGAGGAAAAATTTAACAAATATTGATCTAACATGAGCTCATACATCTAATGCATGTGAATGTTTATGTATTTATACATGTGATATAAACATAGCAAATGACATTATCTTATTGGTAATTATGTTATCAAATGATACTTGTGTTATGTTTTCTTACTAAATTCAAGATAATGGCTCAATCTATATTAGCCAATATGACGTGGGTGTGAATAATTTACAAATTGAAATACCAAGAGGATAATGGGTAGACATAAGACTTCAAAATAAAAATGAAATATTATGCATAAAATTAGGGACTATAATTGTTTTATAATTATGAAATGTTATAATAGCTACTAAAAATATTAGAAACTATAAACATGGTATCTATGTAAACTTATTGTATTTGAGTTTCATTGTTATTTTGTAATACTTTAATGACATCATTTTGAAATAGATAATGAAAAAAAAAGTTCCAAAACACACATGCATATTTATAAATAATGGTATTGAATATATCTGACACATAGGTATTGTTTTGGGCTTACATCATAATTTTGGTATGAGAGTGAAAGAGATATCCATTGTTGGCTAATGTGTGCATTGTAGATAATCAAAATAAGGAAGTAGCTGACATAAATATAGAGAAAATGCATGAACAATAATTTAGAATTAGAAAATAATAATTGTTACAATAGATAACTAATATAATTCTATCTAAGAGAGAAATTTTCTTCAGTTTTTCATGAAGATGTGCTAAAGGGTATCTGCCAAATAAATTGGAGGAATAATTCTACAAGTTACATGTCCTATTTTTCTCTTGTGCCACTGATCCAAAGCAAGATGAGAAAACATACAAATCCTATTTCAAAGCATGATGGTTCCAAAGAGTAGAAAAATAGTGTTTAATAATGCTAGTGTTGAGTGGCAATGCTTTAAACTAGTAGACGAACTAAAAAAGTTTGCGATTTGATGATATAGGTTAAATTTGGAGAGTTTATGGTGAGTTTTTTATAAAGCTTTCTTGAGTGGTATGTCTCTACGTCTACTAGGTATAAGATACTAAATAAGTTGAGCATATTAACTTAAAAAAGGGCCTGATTATAGCTAAATATGAGTAGAGATTTTCTCCTTTAGCAAAATATGTTTCCAGGATGGTCACAAAAGATAAACAAATATCATATATTTTAAAAAGGGATATGTGACTCAATTGGTAATATCATGGCTCACTTAGAACTTCGTACTTATAAAGTGTTGGTGGAGGCATCTCGACAAACTACATATAGCCAAAGCTTGTTGGAAACCAACGTTGAGATTGGCAAATGAAAATGGTCTATATTTTCAACTTAGAGTAGGCACAATTTGCAAAAAAACAAATGATTACTAGTATTAAGAGTCAAAGTCTTACTCTTTCTATAAGGTCTAGAGGTAAAAGAAAACCACATTACAAGTCTTGCAAGAGATGACATTAGAATGCATGGCAATGGAATGGACACATTAAATGTTTCAAATGTCACAAAGTTACATAAAATGAAGGATCTATAAGAGAAGTCGTAGTTGATTGCACCTTGCAAATCCTTGGAAGATCAATAACAATAAGACCCAATTATGCCACTTTAGTGGCATATGATAAAGAAGAAGGGAAAATTGTAAAACCTTTATTTTAGATGACAGAACGATGCATATATGCATATATTAATTTTACTCATAAAAAGAAACTGCTTACAAAAATTACATATTTTTTTCTTGTTCATCTAGCCCATCACATAATTTTGTTTTTGTCATTGCAAAACTCACTACAAAAATATGAATCCTAGATAACCCTACCCTAGTAAGCTTGCATGTGAGTGAATGTGTGAGAGTGGATCAAATTATAGAATAAGATATGAAGATATATTGAAACATTGCTATTAATATCTACACTAAAGGATGATAAGTTGTACAAAATAAAAAATTTTATACATAAGATTAATAAAAAAAAACAATTATAAAATACTGTTATGATATATAATTACTCAGATATATTTCTTAAAAATATATCATTATAATAAAAAATAATTTTTTTAAAAAATAAAACATAATCTCATCACTTATCTTTAAAATGAAAAAAATTGATTTAACGAATTCAATTTTTATCTTGTAAAAATTTAGTTTAATCATTTTTATATTAATTTTACTTAAAAATAAAATATAAAGACAAAGAATTTTTTTTAAAATATAAAAAATACAAATTGGAATGAAATTAATATCTATCATGAAAGAAAAGCTTTTCATATGAACAAAAAAATTTTAAAATTAAAACTAGTTTTATCAAAAATATTAAAAAAGTTTAAAAAATATGAATCAGTCCGGTACAGTACGAATGATACCACCTTTCAATAACTCTGAATCTGACGACCATGAACGTGAAGCTTTCCACTCCTTTTTATGGACAAGCCTCCCGCCTTCATTAAACCGAAGCCATGTGAACAACCGCGGCCTGCGTTGCCAGTCTTTATTGCAGCTGCTATTTTAGTGCAGGCTCCAAGCAAGAGCCGTGGGTGTTTTGGAGAGAGCTCAATGGCAACCAAACCGGGATTTCTAACAGAGTGGCCATGGCGGAGGCTGGGAAACTTCAAGGTAACATGATTCCTTGAGTTCTTGTGCTTCTCAAGGAAATTTTTTTTTTCTTCTATCGGTTTCTACACATCATAGCAGATTGAGTATTTGCATTGGAAGTCAGTTCATCAACAACCGTGTTGGTGTTCATACATTTAACTCTTGCTGTAAAAGCCAAGCAGCATTCTGTTCTTCCTGTACGTAAATTAGTAATGTGTGAAAGAGATTTACTTTTCTTTCTGCAGTATGTGGTAATAGCTCCATGGGTTGCGCACAGTTTCTACCTTCTTGCAACGAGGGATTTGAAAGATGTTCCCTTAACTTACTTGGTGATCTTCCCTTCTCTGCTACTGAGAATGCTCCATAATCAGATTTGGATGAGCATCTCTCGCTTACAGACTGCAAAGAGCCCACACAAGATAGTTGATCGCGGCATAGACTTTGAGCAGGTTGATCGTGAGAGAAGCTGGTCAGTCATACAAAGCAATCAATTCACATTTCTGCAATAATTTCCATGCTAAATGCTAAATAAAGATTAACAGCTTTCTGTAGCAGTTTTTATGCAACAATGATTGATGGTTGCCAATAATTTTTAACTCTTTGGTATTAACTTCAATTTTTTTTTCAAATAAACGAAATATAAAATTCCAATCTGCATATAGTTAAACCAACCGAGGCATTTTTGAGGCCAACTTCTTCCTTATCATTCTCAAGAACTCTAGGCATAAAGAATCCACCTGATCAATATATTATGGGTCAAATATAAAGCCTCTTGAACTCCCCCCATGACTTTTAAAAAAAATATACCTTCACCTATACATTTTATAAAGATATTTGTAAGTTTGTTTTGTATTTCTATGAATTAGATATCAATTTCATTTTTATCAACATGACCTTCAAATGATGTTTAATTTTTGTATGTTTTGTCAAGAGCTTGAATAGGATTCTTAATTAGGCATATGATACTAACATTATCACATCTAATTAGTACAATTCACTAATATATTTCATAATCTTTTAATTGTCTATTAAGTTAAAATATTTAAGCCATATTTCCACTAATATCAATATACTCAGTTTTGAATATGGAGTTCAATCGTACTTTTTTTTATCAAACCAAGAGAAAAATTGGTTACCAAAGAAATAACATATTTTAAATGTGTTTTTTTATCAATTTTATAACACACATAATTAATATCACTAAATCCTATTAATTAAAACGAAACATTATTCTTAAGATTCTAATTTTCTAATTATCTTGATTAATTGTTTAGATATTCCTTTGATAACTTTTTGCTGTTATGTTTTTGGATTATGTTGAAATCTTTCATAAGAAGATACTAAAAACTGTATGTGATCTATTAACTCTTAGATATAATAGAGATTCTATATTGATAGAATTTGGGATCTATGAGCTTTACATTGTTATCCTTATTTAACTAAGAAGAAGAGCTTGTAGATTTAAAAATAACTTCAAGATTTTTTACTTCAAATCTTTTAAAAAATTCACTTGAATATTATATGAGAGATGAATTTTTTTTTAAATCTTGCTTAAATTATAATCTTAGAAAGAATATCTTTTTCCTATTATATTCATTTCAAATTTAAAATTCAAAATTTTTGCAAATTCATTACAAATGCTAGTAGGAGTTGAATTGTCTCCAAGCGTGCCACTGGTTAAAAACTTTTTCAAAATTTGTATTTTACTTGACTGTAATATTTGCTGTAAATCTTGTCTTATTTTAAATGATTATGTCATTATCATTTAGTTTGTTCTTGAACACCTATCTTATTCCTATTATGGGTTACACTTTTGGTTTTTCTACTAAGTCCCAAACCTCCTTTCCCACAAATTAATTTAGTTATTCTTACACCATTATGAATCCAAATTCATTTTCCAAAGCTTCTTTCACTATTTTAGGTTTACCTCAATTTAAAAAGCTAAGTCAATTATTTCTTTCTTTTAGTAAGAAAATCTATAAATAATTCTTAGAGGTCATTTTCATGATAGACAAGATATTTGGTTAACTTATATAAATGCTCACTTATTCTTGATTCCCTTCTTGATCATTTAATGACATGTTTTTGTCTTCTAATCTTCATTTCAAAATATTTGACATCTTTGATAGAAATATTCAAATAATATTTCTAAGTCATTTATGTGTACAAACTTACCAATGATATAAGGAATTATAGAGATTTAAGGAGGATGGGATTCTAAATTTACATTAAACAAATACACACTATCACCATGAAGACTATCTCAAAAATAAATTTGTTAGGGTAGGAAATCATGATATAATAGATTAAAGAAATCATATTGTTATTTTTTTAGTAGACATAGGGTTCTTAGAATTTGAAAATCCTCTGCATTCATACATTGAAAGGCAGCATAAGTCTCATATGAAGAAAAGCATGATGCTAGAAATTGTTGAGACTCGTTAGTTTGAGGAGAGGAAGGCTTATTTAGATTTGGAGGTTCTTCACCACTTTTCATTCATGGCCTTTCTCTGTAATTAATAAATCCCTTCAACCTTTAAGGCCATCAAGGAAGATAAAAACAAGATGAATCCTCGAAAAGAAACTTGAAAATAGAAAAGGAACTAAAAGATTCTATAAAAAGTTTGACAAGCGTAAGGAAAGAAACTTGAATAATAAATTTGGATTGAAGAGAATGGCTCCAAGATTCTACCTGGATTCTACACTATGAATAGCTTCATGCTTTGATTAATAGAAATGCACTAAGTGTCCAACCAATTTGGGCAATTTATTGAATTTTTTACTGGTTTAAGCATCCAGTTTGCCTTGATTAGCCATTTGATCAACCTGAAATATTAATCCTGATACACTGAGCACTTTGCTATCTGCAACACTAGACTTCCAATTGATCTACAAAAAGTACTTTTTATTTTTTTTTAATTTTTATTTGATAAATTATTTTATTGATTTATATAAGTTTTAATGAACTCAGAATGTATAATAATTGTGACATTCACATTAAGAAATTTCAAGCATGCAGTTCTACAATGTCAAAGTTCCTATGGATTCTTTATAATGGTTAAAATGTTTGGGGGTTTGGTAAAGAAATTAGCTAGCTGATCAGCGTTTGGAATTAATTTTCATCTCAGCATCACTTGGTAATACATTTTTTTTTTTTTTTTTTTTTTTTTAAGTAGATTTATTGATAAGGCAAAAGGTACAAGAGTTTTCCAAGCTACAAGGAGCTAGGAACTACATGAGCCCCAATTTAGTAAGGGAGATAATTTCTGCACTGAACAGTGGACCAGACGGTCTAAGTAAATAGAGATTGGCTATGAACTTTTGAGTAGCCCATAGGAAGCGATCAGGAGTAGCCCCTTTACCATCTTGGGTTGCTGAATTCCAATTTTTCCAGGCCATCCAGCATATTGATGCTGGGATTGAGAAGGCTAAGGAGTTGATAATTGATTTGTGGGACCACCAACTGAAAATCCGGGGAAGAGATGGCCACTTAATGTCAATGTCGAGGCGACGTTCAAACCAAGTCCATGTAGGTTTGGTGATCGAACAATGCCAGAAGATGTGCTCCAAGGTATCAATCTGAGGACAAGAGGGGCACTTTGGAGCGAGAGAGATGCCAATAGACTGTATTCTGTGTGGTAATGGTAGTGCGTTGTTGGGTACTCTCCACACCAATATGGAGACTTTTGACGGAATTCTTTTGTGCCAAATAAGTTTATTGTGGTTGTATCTCTTGGGGACCGAGGGGATAGATGTTGCGCAGAAAATACCATAAGCGGAAGCGGAGGAGAAAGAACCACGTTTGTCGGAGCAGCATCCGAGCCAGAGACCTAGCCAATTGAGGTGGCTGGCAAGTCAGGTTGACTGGGCCTGAACCGGCAGCGATTGGGTCCTGAGGAGGCCGAATCGGATGAACCGGCCGAGTTGGGCGAACCGGGAATCCCCGAACCGTCTTCTTCCTCCGCGCGAATGAAGAGCAGGGAATCACAGAACTTGACAAGGCGGCGCCAACTGTGCGAGTCTTGCTTGGTTGCCCGGATATTGTCGTCACGGGTCATGTACGCTTGGATGAGGAAGCGAGACCAAGGGGAGACCGTGTGGAGCAGCCTCCACCAGAGTTTCGCCGTTTGAGCTCGGATTAGCGCTTCTAGGTTAATAATGCCTATGCCTTGGTTTGATATAGGCCTCACGAGCTTGTTCCAGGCCACCCAGTGATGACGAGGGCCCTTGGAAGATTTGCCCCAGAAGAAGTTGGCCATTAAGCTATTGATAGCGGAGACTGTCTTCAGGGGAGGCGACCGAGCGGCGGATATGTATGCAGTCATCGAAGTAAGAACCGAGTTGATGAGTACCTGTCTGCCACCCATGGAGAGGAATTTGTTCTGCCACGAGGCGATGCGATGGCGAAGTTTGTCAAGTAATGGTTGAAAATGTCTGTCGCGTGGCATACCGACGTCAAGCCAGCAGCCAAGGTACAGGACAGGGAGGCTAGCCGAGTGGAAACCGAGGAGACGGAGCGTTCTCTTCTTAGCACGAGTGGAAGAGTGACGGGCGTGTATTACAGAAGTCTTCCCACAGTTTAGTTCAAGTGATGAGGCTTGAAGGAAATTCTGAAGAAGGGAAAACAAGTGCAGGAGTGATGCTTTTTTGCATGTTGAGAAGATCACCACATCATCCGCGAACGCAAGGTGGGTGATCGGGCGGCAGTGGACAAGAGTCGAGAAGGAGTCAAGGTTTCCAGCAGCAAAAGCCGCCGAGAGGGACCGACTAAGTGTATCCAGAGCAATACAGAACAGGGCCGGCGAGAGAGGGTCTCCCTGTCGCACACCGCAGCTCGGTTTGAAGAAACCCTTTGGACGCCCGTTGACCAGCACCGAGAGCCACGTGGATTGGAGGACGTTGAGCACCATTGTGCAGAAAGTAGCGCTAAATCCCCGGCTCCGGAGCACCGCGAGAAGAAAAGGCCATCCAATATTGTCGAATGCTGCTTTGAAGTCTAGTTTAAGTATGATATTGTTGTGCTTCCGGCGTCGGTTTAGGCGGGTGATCATTTCCTCCATTAACAGAATGTTATCAGTGATGCTTCGTCCTTTAATGAAGGCGGTTTGCTCGGCTGAGATGATTGAAGGCATGATGGAAGCCAGTAGCTTGGAGAGAAGCTTGCCGACGACGTTGCATAGGGAGATTGGTCTGAAATCTGTAGGCGAGGACGCAGCCGTGGTCTTGGGGATGAGGCAGATCCACGCCGAGCCCAGGGCTCTCGGAATTGCCGAGCCCTCAAGGAATGCGTTTGCTACATCCACTAGATCCGTGGCGAGGAGTGTCCAGAATTGTTTGTAGAATTTGACTGTGAAGCCGTCCGGCCCGGGGGCACTGGCGTCGGGCATTGAGGTGAGAATTGTCCGCAGCTCCTGGGCGTCTGTCAGCCTGGTAAGGGAGTCGTTCTGTGTTGGTGAAAGGGATGGTGGGGCGTAATGAAGAATTTTGTCAATGGCGGGTAGGCAGGCCGCCCGCCCACGAAAAGAGTCTTGAAAATGATTTATAAGAAGATTCTCCAATCCCTCATCCCCTTCCGTCCATTCGCCGTCTGGCTTTTTAAGTTTCTGGATGTGGAGCACATTCCTCTTAGACTTAACAGAGGCGTGGAAGTACCCAGTGTTTGCGTCTCCCTCCTTCAGCCACCGGAGACCCGCTTTCTGGCGCCAGAAGTCTTCTTCCGCGGCCAGACAATGATGAAGAGAAGTGTTCGCCGATTGTAACCGAGCTGCATTTATCTCATTTGGGGCATCAATTAAGGCAGCTTCCGCCTCCCTCACCTCCTGCTCAGCTTACCTGGAGTTGCTGAAGAGGTTGCCGTAGGTAGTCTTGTTCCAACATTTCAGCGCGGTCTTGAGTCGTGCCTGTTTACCAATGAATTTGTAAATGCCAGCCGCTGCGATTGGGGCATTCCAAGAATGAGTAATCAGGTCCTCTAAACCCGGGTGAAGTAGCCAAGCATTTAAAAAGCGGAATGGCTTTGGCCCCCCGTTGCGATGGGACAGAGCACGGAAGAGGATTGGGGCATGATCGGAGGTGGAACGCGGGAGAATTTCGACAACTCCGTCCGGCGCCGCCTCCAGCCAAGCTGCATTATGAAGGAAGTAGTCCAACCGTTTTAGGACAATGGCGCCGCGCCTAATGCCCTGCCAGGTGAACGGACCCCCAATAGTTTGGGGTATAAGAAGGTTTGATTTCATCACGGCTACGTGGAAGTCGCCGGCATCACTATTGCGAAATCGAGCAGCACCAAGTTGATCCTGTTCCATCATGGTGACGTTGAAGTCACCGCAGATGCACCAGGGAGAATCTCCGACCATCTCGCAGGAGTCAGCGAGAAATTTCCACAAAGGTCGGCGAAGATTCCGGCAATGTTTTCCGTAGACCGCCGAGAGCCAGACATCAGAATTTGCTCCTTGAAAGGTTACCTGAACAGTCAAGGCTTGTTCGGAGAGGCGAGCTGGGCTAACCCGGCATTTGGAAGACCATAGTATCCAAATCTTTCCATTTGGGGAACTGAGGCCATCCTGCATATCGAATTTGAGGCAGAGGAGAGGTATGCTGTCGTCACCAAGGAATGGTTCAAGCAGAACGAGGACATCAATATGATGGGAGCGGATGAGTTGTCGGAGGCGGCCCGTGGAAGCTTTGCTGGCAGCCCCGCGGATGTTCCATGAGAGGACATTAATCATTGGGTGTGGTAGGCGATTTAGAGCCCGCCGCGCTTCTAGTACAAGGAGGGGAGATCACTACCTGGCCTCTGTTTTTTGCTCTGCGATTTTTGAGTTTACGGGGGGCCAACGGTGGAAAGTCCATCGTCATTTCTTCGTCCGTTGCCGAGTCCATTTTCGCCTCAGGCTGCGGAGGGGGATCCAGAATGACAACGTTTATTAGATTCCCCGAATTAGTCTGCAATGCTCCTTCCCGGAATTCTGTAGTGTCATTGGAGACCCATTTAAGGGTGCATAAGGTGAGACAGCTTCAGCTGTTGGAGAGTGGAGAGAATTCAACTCGTTCGTTGAAGTTGCATCTGCAATGTAGATTTCCTGGGAAGATGGAGAGGGAGTGAGAGTTGATTCAGGTCCTCTGTGCCGAATTTGTTCGGCCTGCCGGTCATTTGTAATTGAATTGTACTCCGGAGCTGTTTGGGGTAGAAGATTCGAATTATTTATGGGCTGAGTCTCTGTCTGTAGGATAGCTGGCATGGTCTTGTCCTGAATGTCGACCAGCGCCGTCTGGAGAGTGGGCCCGCCCGCACGATGTTGTTTAGCTCTTGTCCCGACTGAAGGTCATATTGAGGAGATGATCCCGCCGATTTTGCAGGCGGCAGGGGAAGCGATGTCAGAGGAGATTTGGGAGAGGAGCACTGGCCCAAATCATGAACAGGAGATCTTGGCGAGGAGCTTTCCGAGCGCGGCGAAGATACGATCGGACTCTTACCTTTATCCGAAGTGGGGCCGCCGGGCAGTGGGTTATTCCTACAGACATCTCTGCTGTGCCCAATGGTAAGGCATTGGGAGCAGTAATTTGGTTTATTCTCATAGGTAATAGGTTGCCAAAAACCGCCCACATGCACGCCGGGATGAGCCGAAATCCGAATCCGTTTAGGTAGTTCCTTAGTAACGTCAAGTTCTACGCATACCTTGGCGACGTGCGGTCGCGAGACGGACGCCGTCGCCGTATCAAGTTTCAGGGGCTTACCAATGGCCGCCGCCATTGAGAATAGAATAGCTTTGTCAAAGAGATGCAGCAGCAGGTTAGCGAAGGAGATCCAGACAGGGGCAGTCGTCGGCTCAGCTTCGAAGCGAAATTCCGGCGACCATTTTAGCAGTCGCATTGGGAATTCGAGTATGTACCAGATGGTTTTGAGCCAACAGAACAAATAGTCTTCTTCGAGTGCAAATCGAAGGATGACATGCCGGGAGTTGAGGAGCCCGACAGTGACCACACCGCGGAAGCCGGCTTTGGCCAGGGACGAGCGAATGACTTCCAGAGTTGGGCAGCCGTGGGAAAATTTGTCTACCAGTGCGAGTTTGAAGGGTTCAGCCAGCTTCGTGACCTCCTCCGGCGAGACCGTAATCTCAGGCTCTCCATGGAAAACAGTAGCACGACGTGGTTTGCACGGTGGAGGCCTGGCACCCCCACCTAGCACCTCAACGAAGGATCTGTTGAAGTGGTGAGATGCTAATGTGTTTCATATTTGAAGGTTGAATTAGATGTTTTGCTAAACATATTGTACTCATGTTATTACACCTAATGGAAATACGGTGTCACTTATATCCAAACTCTTTTAGCTACTAGTTTAATGATAAGACTTGAGGTACATAGCTCTGAATGATTGTACTAAGCCTTCATTATTGATAAGCTACTGAATTTTGTTTCTTACATGACCATGAAATCTGTACACTCCCAAGAAATCATCATATTCTAAGTGTGTTCTTTTGAACCACTTTGCAACATGTAAAGTTCACATCAAAGTGTGCAACAAATGAAAAGCTAATGTAAAATATCTATAATAAAAGTAAGACATCATTCCATTGAACCTTCATGAAACCTAGCACGCATTCATTAGATATAATATTAGGTCAACTTGTCATAGTAGAAAAAAGTTTTTTTGTTAATTACCTCACTATATTCACCTTTATCTATTTCAACATAGTGGTACAAGTATGCTTCAGAAATTTAGGCCCTTGTAACACCAACATCTTCAAGTTCTTTAGTATATTTGGTTGGTAGCTTGTCATCATATTTACTTAAAGGAAGTCAACTAATTCTTTACACATCATCTCAAACTGCTTAATCAAGCATTCTACAAATTTTTTTTACATAAATCAATTTTTATAGATCTAAAAATAATCGGTTTTATATTGATTTGTACAATTAGGCTGTAAAAACTCGAGGATGAAACAAGTGTGGAGTGCTTGTCAACTTATAGTGGGATCACTAGAAAAAGAGTGCTCCTGATAAGCTTTTAAATGAGAGATAAAGAGATAAACAGTCCCATATGAAAAAAAAGAATAATTATAAGATTTATGTGTGCGACTATAATATTAAGAGATTGATATACATTTTGAGAATAAAATCCACTTTAATTGATATATGATAACAAAAAAATTGACATATCTCGATATAACGAGTCCAGATAATTACATATGGTATCAAAATGATACTTCCAATATCATGATATAGTTTGAAGATGAAACAACAGGAAGATAGTAAGTCTATAACACTTACGACAGTAGAGTCAGAAGTAACCACCAAGTTATGTCTTAGGTGTAGAATCATAAAATAAGAAGTATCTCTTAGTAGACTTCTAGATAGAGAGATTCTCATATCAAAAAAGAAAAAAAAATATGAATTATCTTTAAGAAGTCCTCCATCAATCATATTGTTTGATCTCTCATGTTCAACCTTAGTCCTCTTAATCAATTAGATGGAAGGTTGAAAAATTCAATAGACCATCCATCCTTGAAACAAAAATTGACACATCGATTTGTAGGTCTCCTTCTATTTCATAATCATTCAAATAAATTCTTTTTTCACATAACTATATAATCTACTAATTTATGCACACATAATTCAATATTTTTCTTCTAAACCCACAATGAATTCATGATTCAAAATGAAACTAGATTTTTTTAACATATTATCAAACACATGAATTTGATAATAACCAAATTCTATAAAATTGACAAATAAAATTAAATTTAGATTCAAAGGAAGTATTCTTATTACAACACTTTGTTTCTCCTCTTCATTTCCAATGATTTCTCTCTTCAGTTCCAAGCTTTCCTTCTCTAGTTCTTCCCTTTCTTTCTAGTCCAACCATTTCTCTTTCTTTCTTTCTATAAAATCCTTTGCTCTCTTAGTTTCTTTCCAAAACAACCAACTAGCTATTATTTGAATGAGGGGGCTTTAATGCAAGAAACTTAAGGTAGATAGGGTTGAGAGGAATTAAATAAAATATTTGGATACTTCTTCACAACACAAATGTCATATTTTCTAATATTTTTTTTAAAATTCATATCAAATTCATTCAATCTCAAAGAATTATAAATAAAACACTTTTGAATTTGTATCATTGTACCGTGTTTAATTATATAATTATTTTCAAAATTTGAGAAATTCCATATAATTGCATGCTTTACAAAACACAAAATCTAACATTTTACTTTTCAACCAGAATTTCATATTGTAAGTATCAAACCTGATATAATAAAATTGTTTACAACTTTATTCATCATATTTATATCATTTAACTAGATTTATATAGAAAAAAAATGTTAAGGTGTTACATTCTCCCCATTGTACTTAAATTTTATCCTTAAAATTTTAGAAAAATGCTGGATATTTTTTCATCACTTGAGATTTAACTTCCTAGATAACTTTTAACTCATATTGATTATGCTATGAACTTTGACCATTGCTGTTAATTTATTTTTTGACATATTTTCTTTTTTATTTAGAATTCATACGAGCATTTTCTCATAGGTCATGTTCATTATAATTGTTAACATGGTTAAGGATCTAAAAAAAACTTTGTCAATGAAAAGAAATTGTTGCATCATAAATATTAGCTAACTATGATGGCAATGCTATACAATTAAGTCACTTGCTCATTCTTTTTAACACTCTTCATTATGCTTACTTTTATAAACATAATAAACATATGACCATTTTTTTTAAAATTCAATATTTTTATATCTTTCACCAAAACACTTTCTTTGCTTATCATGTTTTGCTTGAATCCTTTCATGAATAATTTTTATCTTTTTTATTAATGCATCCATAATGTTAGACCTAATTACTATTCTTTCTCTATCTTAATACCAACTCAAAAGGAGAATAGAATTTCCTCACATAATTCTTCATATGACAATATGTCAATACTAGATTATTATTATATATAAATTCAATCAATGACAAATATCTTTTCTAGCTCTCTCCAAAATCTAATATACACAATCTCAATAGGTCTTTCAAAGTTTAATAGTGTTATTTGATTGTTCATCTATTTATAGATGAAACATAATTATAAATTTCAATTGTGTCAAAACTTTCATGTACACTTCTTCGAAAGTGTTGCATAAATTTTGATCTCAATAAAAAATAATTATTTTGAACACACCATGTAATTTAATTATTTATTTCACATAGAATTTAATCATTTTTTTTTGTAAAAATAAGTTATTTTTATTGACAAAAATTGCATCAACTTAGTTTATCAAGTACGACTCAAATAAAATTATGTTATACTTATGTTGACATCCTAATAACAAAATTTATAGTGATTTCTTTGCATTTTCACTTTAAGTCTATAAAGTTCTTTTTTAATTTGTTGATAAATCAAATATTTTTTTACCCAACTTATTACGTCTCGTTTCATATCTGCTTATTGATATCTTTGTTTCAACTCTTGATAAATTTTATTATTATTTTGATATATTAAATATCACTAATTTTGAGATTTTTTTAATAATAATTGGTTTAGTTATTTGTGTTTAGGAACACATAATATATCCTAAAACATTAAGACTCCCTTCTCATGTAATTTCAAAATCAAAGTCTATCTTTCATATACTTTTTACATCAACTTTTGCAGTTTTAGGTCTTACTTTCGATCTTTTTTTATGGGCACTAACCAATCTAAAATTATTGATGTTTGAAATGGCAAATCAGTGTTCCCCAATATATCAATTTCCAATTGTATTCTATTCAATTGAAAAATCAAATGCTTCTCATTTTCTTTAATCATTATTATATTGATATTTTCTTGTCTACTTAGAACATAAACTAAAATATTAATCTTTGTGAATAATAATTATTTTTAAATCATACTTTTTAACAAATTCTAGTCATCTTCTTTGTGTTAATTTTAATTCTTTTTTAGCAAAATATATTTTAAATTCCTTATCTTAAATTTTTTTTAACACATGAAGAAAAAATAGAAAATTAAATAACAAAGCAAGCTCTAAAATTTCCTAAAAAGGAATGATTGTTAACTTCTAGTATAATTCTAGGTCTAATGCTAAGAGATATATAATCTCACATCAAAAACCAAAAAAAAAAAAGAATGCTCATGCCATTTATATGTCATGTCATCAATTCAAGTTGTCAAGATGCTTTTTATGGTCAGTATTATAATACCATAGAATAAATGGAATAATGCTTTGAACTTAATTGTTATGTAGTTACATAAATGTAACACTGTATTTTGGATAAAACACATCTACAATCTGTTAAACTTCTGCATCTACAAGAATAAACACTAGAAAAGTTTGCATAGAACTTGTTTGTTTGTAAATGTAAGCAAGCACATCATAGTGTTGATATCTTACCATAAGCAAAACTAATATTCTTTTCGTGATCAAATGACAGGGATGACCAGGTCCTATTTAATGGGATTCTTGTCTATGTGGGCTACTACTTCATTCCTCGTGCAGCACACCTTCCACTGTGGCGGATTGATGGTGTGATCATGTCAATTCTATTGCATGCAGGCCCAGTTGAGTTCCTGTACTACTGGTTTCACAGAGCTTTGCATCACCATTTCCTGTACTCTCGTTACCATTCCCACCACCATGCCTCCATTGTTACAGAACCAATCACATGTAAGTTCATCTGTCCGTTTTCAAGTTGGGCATTTCCTTTTCTTCTTGTTTTGAATTCTAGCATAGTAGTTTCATACGCTTTTAATTATAGTGTCCCAAGTAAATGACTCAACCAAAATAATGCAAGTAATCTTCAAATTAAGTCCAAAAAGAAACACAGTTTTTTTATGAGTGCAATGATCTTATCTTGTAGTGCACTAGCTTTTGATGGTAAAGAGGAATAAAAAAAATTTACATGCAAACAAAAAATAATTCCACATTCTTTAAATTCTACACACTTGGTGAAAATTTATTCGGAGTTGCATCATTTTCAAGGTATAAGTTTGAATCCATATGTGGAGGAAACTCCAATGAGTTGACCAAACACAAGTGATGCCAAAGAGTGGCTCCTATGCGTGTCTAAAAGCACAAATTCGATGTGTGTGCATAGGAATGTGACATGTATGAGCTTTAAACCAAAAAAAGGAGGGAGTAAAAACCATAGCTTCAAATGGCAGAAATACTCCAAAATATGTTGTTATTATTAAGGAAGAGCTTGTCATGATATGGACACTTGATGAGGTCAACTTCAAAATTACAGCTACAGTAAGTACAAAATGTTCAAAAGTTAATAAAGCATGAGACGATAAAACTCACAAGAGAATGAAATAAAGGTCCCTTGCATGGGTTGGGGTTCTATAAAGGCAGACAAGATAACTAACTTTTTGTTTATGCAACAAGCTGCGAAAAGATTGGCTTTGACAATGAGTACAAGAGGCTCCCAACCTATCAATTAGCTAAAAGTCGGAATAGTTATTGGTCAATTTGAGATAGCAATGGTTCCTGGAAGAGAAGACTGTCGATAACCAGGTGAGATAAGGAAGGCATTCTTTTACAGATGATAAGGGCAGAATATATAAGGTCAATTAGGCCACAATAGGGTTGGCTAAAATGAATACACAAGGATGATAGAGTGGGCCAACCCACGGGGAATATGGATAATGGAGAGAATCATGAACAAGCATCATCTAGACCAAGACTGAATGACTAGAAATTACTACAAGTAACAAAAGGCAAATGTTTTAGTTAATAGAAGTCCCCATTTCCAAGGGATTCAAACATTTGTTTGTATGCACTAGAATGCAATAACTAAAATTATTGCTCTCCATAAGTGATAAGGGAGAGGTAAGCTATCACAATTGTAAAGGAGATTAGGGCAAACAATCTTCTTGTAGTGGTTTTCAACTTGTTAGTAAAAGAACATTTCGTTGAGGTGATAGATCGACAACGAACTAAAACAAATAAGACAATTTCCTGTACTAGTCATAGTAATCTTGAGAAAGGCAATGAGCAAAGGAAGGTATTTATCCTTCCCTCCATCCAAGGAAGGGAAGGACAAGGAATATGCAGATTTGGAATCAATATCTGTTGGAAGGAACTGAGGAAAAGAGCTCTCTGCTCAATGAGGGAAACTAGCCTAAATTTGTGGCCATTAAGAAGATTTACAAGTCTAATAAATCTGGGCATTAGCTCATTGAGGCAGACACCACCAGCTACTAACTAGAAGGAGGGTGACAGACCAGAAATCTCTACCACGGTTCCCTCCTGTGATGAAGAAAAACCTGACTTGATAAGGGGAACAGGGCGACACAACAAGCTTGCAGGTAGCTAGGAAAGGAGGCGAGAGAAGCTTAGTTACTATTGGCAACTAGACGAGGGAAAGGAATGCCAAGCTACTATAGTAGCTAATGAAGGGGTATGCTCGCCGAAAGGCCAGCAAAAGAGTTCCGACTTACTTTCCATTTCACAAGCGAGGATGAAGCAAGAGGCCTCGACGACCAGCAGCTATTGTTTAGTTGAGGCAAAGCTAGGGTGGTGCTGGCTGTTATGAAGGATGATGCTCAGATAGAAAAAATTAGAGTTAGGGAACAATAGCTCCGGGCATATGCGGCCATGGCAAGGCTACAATAGGCCAAGGAGCTCTTGGAGAAGTTGGCCAAGGCAACTGAGGTTCGATACCGAGAGTGTTGTAAAAGGTGAATGGAAAGACGCCGCTGTGCGAGAAGAACAAAGAGGTACAGAAACTATCTTTCTTCATTGACAAAAGAACTTCAATAAAACATTCCAATGAATGCACCAACATCTTCAAGACATTTAAATAAAAAATAAAAATATATCCCAATCTCTAAAATGTACTCTTAATAATTATCCAAATCTTAACATATCTTATTAGATATTGATAAATTCTATTTCTAAACATAATCTTATTTGATAATATCATATATAATAATGATCTTTTAAAAATATAAAATTATTAATTTAAAATTTAATTTTATAATAATTTGGAACACTTTTCTTTAATACAAAATTATTGATACCAAGTTATGGACAAAATCGTTTAAATTTTGGCTAGTTGAATAGTTTTATGAAATAATCAACAACTTGAACTTATATAACAATATTTGACTATGATTTTTTCTAAATAATAACTTCACGTACAAGATGATAATGGACTTCTTTATGTTTTGTTCTATTATGAAATATATAATTTTTGTATCATTGATATTGTATGTTATCATAAAATATTTGAGTTCAATTTTGTTGTGATAAGAGTGCAAATCATTTAAAATTCTTCTCATCCACATTACTTAACACATTCTAGATGTCACAACAATGTATTGTGCATCTAATGAAGATAAAGCTATGCTAACTTGTTTCCAATCAATATCATAAGAACCTATTAACTTAAAATGAAAACTATATTTATACTAAATTTCATTATTAATTGTCTCCCAAATATAGCACAAAATTCTTTTGGTTGCTCCAAGATGATGTACAAAGAAGTTATGCATAAGCCTTAAAATAAGACTAATTGAATACATAATATTTGGTCTTTTATTTATCAAATCTAACATTGTTGTTAAAGAGTTAATGGAGCAATATAGGTACAAAAAAGTTACAACAGCTTGTGCTTGGCTATGGGAAAGGATGGCTAATGATATAAATCGATGAGTGAAGCTAGGGAAACAATGTGACTACAAAAGTGGTCAAGTGAGTTGCACAACTTCACGTTAGGGAGGACACTAAACCTATAATGTCAAAGTGATCTAAGCAATTTCCAATGAGAACTGGGAAGCAAAGGCTCAAATAAGTTGGCAAAGTTTATAGTCTTAGGATATTTATATGCAATGGGAGGCATCATGTAAGATATGAGTGGTTGAAGTTTGGATAAATCCATGCGATGATGAGGTTGGGCTAGATTTGAGAAATAAGATGTCTTAGGTGAGATCCAAGTGTTAGGTCTTAGTCAAGGTCCATATAATGGATCTTTAGCAGGATCCATGTGGTGACGAGGTTGTGATGATCATTGGGATGGCAAGGCATTAAGGTTGAGCGTGAGTCGTCCTAAAGGAAGAAGACCAATGATACAAAGATTGAGGGAGATGAATAGAGTGGACAAAAAAAGGAGTCAGTGGCTGAAGCAATGGCTATTATCACTAATGAGGTTAAGATAATATGGCCAAGCAAGATAAGTTTAGATCTTGAGCAAGGTAAGAAGGTCAACTTATGTCTTCATTAAAAAATCTCATATACATGCATGCATTTTACAAAACCTTCTTAATTAAAATATTAGGAAACTAAAACTCTCCTTTTTTTTCATTCTATAGCAAGGATTAAATAGAGTACAAGAAGATGATTAGGTAAAAATAAAAAGACAAAAATAATTTCAATCTAAAAATAATAAAAAAATAAAAACAATAAAAATGAATATGTGCATACAAACAAAATAAGAAATATCTTTGGGTTTCATAAATAATCAATTATCAACCAATAATTTAAAGAAACTTAATAAAGCCTTTTTTAGCTTTTTTGGATTCTTTATTAAGTTATAGTACATGCCTTATGATGATCTTAGATCTCCTACATCCTGAATTCTATTGGATCTGTTTGATGTGATACATCACTAACAAATCACTTAGGTTTGCAAGTGTCCTTCCCTAGACTAGAATTTTTCATTTTCCTTCATTTTTGTGCAAAATCTCTTGGGCCTCATTGGTCTTAAGCCACTTCAATAGTGAGCAACCAAAGTGCATCCATTTATTGAAGTTGACATACTTTCATTAAAGATGAGGATATATACATATCATTTAAAATGCTCACTAGCTCATCTATCAAAGACAACATATACTAGATAGTTATATCCTATGAGTTAGAATAAGTTGGCTCAATTAGCTCCTCAGTCAAGTACCAAGTGCTATTCTTGTCTTAGTAAACCATTAACTAGTTCCCTCTTCAGATGCAAGATAGCTTAACGAGATCAAATTGTCAAGGGTTTCTTAGGCCAAAGCTTTAAATGACAACAAGAAAAAACCTAAATATTCCTTAAGAAAAGTAGAGGCCACTAAGTAAGACTTCATACTTAGCATGATTATTGGTCTAGAAAAGAAGGCGAAAGACATGTATCAAAACTATGTTAGATGGATTAACAAAGATGATGCTTTCCTTTGAGCATCAATGGGAGCTCCTTCGATAATGAAATATTATGGGGTCTGCTAGTCTTAATAAGGAATATCAATAGTGAATAACTTTTCGATGAAATTAGCATAGGCCTAAGCCTTAGTCATAATTCTTTGTGAGTGCTCAATATCAAACTTGCTCAACTTGATGTCCTTCTTGGTTGATCCGTCATCATGTTGATTAAATGTTCTTAGAAGTTAAACTAGAACTTTCTAATTATTGATGCTTTCCTTTGGGCCACAAAGAATGTTAATGGTGTAATAAACTAGCTTCAATGTGTTATGTTGTCCTAAAGTAAGCATTACACTTACCACATTATTATATGATGTTGGAGAGGTTTTGCTTTATTAAGGAGACTTAGCAAAGTGGGAGAGTAAGTAATACTTTTATTACTAGAATGTTTCCTCACTCTTTTTCCTTTAAAATGATATTCATTAACCACATAATTCTATAAAGAATGAAAAGGACATAGCTCCTAAATATAAAAGAAAATGTGCTAGAGCAACTATTCACATAACCAACTTTCACATGTCCTAAACAATTCTAGGTAAAGGAATGTCTAGGATATATATGATCTTATGATTTTCATGTCCTATAACAAAGATAAGATAACCCAAAATATTTCACATAAGAGTCCAAAGTGTACTTGATGAAGTAAAATAAGTGTGTGCAAATCCCACAATGAGGGGAATTATAGGTTTTAAAATATTTTTGTTAATTTTTATTATATTTAGTTTACAATTTTTTTAAAAATAAATTTTATATTAGTAAAAAATCTTAATATATATATATATATATATTAATTATTTTATAAAGATAAATTAAAATAATATATTAAAAATTTTATGTAATTCAATTCAAACTAGAACTTATATCTACCCCTAATCGATGTCAAAAGAACTCTATTATCAAAAGAGTTATAACTTGAGATTTTTTCTTATAGTTCATCTCCAATCTATTAGCTTTTATAGATTCAACTATAACCCAGGCTTTTATGAGCTCATCTCCAAAGAAAAAAGAAAAATGCTACAAGTTGTAAGATTCAAAATGGATAATTTGGAGCAAGATGAGTTTTTTTCCTTGTTCAAATCGAATGATTTTTGGATCGTTCGATTGATTAATAGTAAAAGCGAGAATGATCTTAGTCATAGGATTCAAAATAGATAATTTAGAGCCACATGATTCAAGGACAAGAATGAAACAATTCTAGCCACCCGATAAATTCAAATGAGATTGCAATTATTTGATCTGAGGCTTAAAGCAAAGCTTATAGATGAGTGAAAACTTAGTCGTCTAATTAAGAATAGATAAAGAAGGCAAAATTCATTAAGCCAATTCTATTGTGATCATCAAATGGATGGTAAGATGGATCAAGATTAATGTTTAAAACACAAATGCGAGCTGCACCATTCAATTGCAAAAATGCATGATTGTATAATCTTAAGATTTTACTAAGATGTTTTTAATTATAAAAATTTTAATCAAATTATTTTTTTCTAAATTAATCAAACATTAACAATTAACTTGACATAATATTTAACAAAGATGCATAAGTAATATTTAACCATGAAAATGATTAAAGGATTGAAAAATAGAATCCTATATTTTTCTTAAATAAAGAAGATGATTGAACAATCGAATACTTGAGTAAGATTTGAAATTGATAAGAATGAAAAAATGTGCCTTATGATTAATAATCAACAAGTTAACATTTTATTTTATAACAAAAAAACTTTTCAAATTTGTTATGCATATCTTCAATCCTTCTAAATACTCTAAAATATTTTGAAGATCATTAATTCATCATTTTTAAAACACATGGCTTATTTTTCATAATTAAACTTAATTTATATTAAATAAATTCATTAGAATAAAATATTAAATATCTATAACATGACTCATCAAACACAAGAGTAACTTAACACTTAGCTAATGTCAACTTCATATAATACTTTTTTAAGCCTCTAGAACGTTTTTTTTAGGTATTGTATTTGCTGCTCAAAGGATGTGTTCTTTACTAAGATGTTGTCCATAATCATACACATCCCTTCCCCAATGAGCATGGAAAAGCATATAACTCATCATTTGATGAGTTACATCTACATTTATTGAACAATAAGTTAATATTTTATAACAAAAGATTTCAAAATTAGTAAATTTGTTCTCTATTATGATCTTCCATGTGAATCTAATAATAATATTGTAGCTTGCAATTTGCTTTATATTGACATCGATTTTGAGAAATATATAACAAACCTTCCACTTTACCATTTTGAATATGGTAAAATTGATGCAAATCCACCACTTTTTGTAATGCTTCTTGTCTAAGATGATGTTGATTAGTTGTAGTTAGTGTATCAAATTTGAGGTACAAACCATGCTTGGAGTATCTTTGTCACTTAATCTAAAATGATCCTTATATCTTGGCATAGAAGGCTCAATTTCTTGTTTGATTGGTTAAACAACTGACATGACATTTAACTAATTATGAGAGACACTCTTGTCTATGCCTAACATTTCTTGTTGTGAATAAGAAAGCACATCAAAATATCATCTAATCATATCAATTAATTTAGACATGTTGTTCATTATTAATATTGAAACTAATTTGTATAAAGTGAGTTTTCATCATTACATAAATTTTAAGTTAATATAGGGCTATTAGTATCTACATCATGCTTTCCTTAACCTAACACACTCCAAGGTGGAAACGACTCTTCTGTGAGTGTGACTAAAGGCATAGCATTTAGATTGCATCACTTAGTTGCTTCTAGATCACTTTAAACAATGATTGATAGCACATAATTAGTTCATAAATGGTCATTTGAGAATGGTATTGTGGGTTGACCCAATATAGACCACATTGACATCCATTTTATATGTGTCCTTGTCTAACCTTTCTTAGAGAGTAAGGGATAGATCAATGATCCCTTTAAAAAGGAGAATCTCTCATAAGAAGTTAAATTACTTTCCCTCTTGAAGGTGTTAGCCAATCATGTACTATATGTATTTGATCAAATCAAGAAAAAAATATAATATTTGTGGAACACTTACTAAATAATGGAGTTTGCAAATAGCTCAGTGATAATGAGGTCATTATCACATGGGTTATCCTTTCAAGAGTAGATTCTCCATCCCAAAGAATATTATGATGATATCTTGAGTTAGTAAATTACACTACTTACAAAATTGATAGCTAAATGCTTAGAGGAGGATTGATAAGTGCAAAAATGAGATCCACCATAGATAATGTAAATAGTAGAATTGGGCAACCATAACCTGAGAAATTTGTTCTTTTACAAGATTCTATTAAGTGGGCAACTAGTTTTGGGGCATTGGGATCACTTGAGTAGCAAAAACAGATAGATCTAAGGTAATGCTTTTGGCTATCTGGTTTTAAGTAGGCTAATGCTAGACTATTGTGGACCTTTTTTTGCATGATAGTTCTTTTAATCATTTTGGTTATTCCATTGAGGGCCATTGTTCTCTTGGGGGCAATCCTTAGTTCAACTTTTGATTGTGGCTAAGAGATGCATTTGATTTGTATTTCATTAGTAAGATTTTGAAACTCTTCCTAGGTAATTTAGTCTTATCACTTAGGGAGTTAGTAGTGCTTTGCTCCTTCATGGTGATGTTAGAATCACCATCCAAGTTTAGATTTCTTATTCTTGTGAGAAGCCACTTTCATGTAAGGAGAGAGAAACTCTCAATGAAAATATTAAAATATAATGTTGATGTTGAAGGTAGTCTTACCATGTGTATAAGCATCAATCTTGTATATGTGCCTAAGAACATATTATGTTGGGTTGGCATTCTATGAAAATGTGAAAGAGGAGACAAAGAATAGCACACAAAACAAATATAAAAAGAGTAATGAATAAAAAAGAAGCTAGTGTACAAGAGAGCTTAAGAGCATTATCATATAGATTTGGAATTAGTTTTTTTTGTTGGAGATGAGTTTATATAGGGGAAAGTAAATGAGATGATATATTGGTGAATTTGATAAGACAATGAGATAAGTGATTGGTTAAGATAAGCTTAAGAGATGACATAATAAATCCATTAGTCTTAAAGAAGCATTTAATTCCTTAGATCTTGAAAGATAAGAAGGTAACAACTAAATGGATAAGAAAATTTGGTGGACCACCCAATTGAAGGTAGAAAGTAGGCCCTCTACGAAAAGGTACAACCAATTTTGTCAGAAGACAACAAAACTAAGATCTAGACACAATGGGCTATTCTAGGCAAGAAGACTGAAGAAGAAATTAAACAAGGATATTGATTAGATGAGCCATAACAGGATTATTGGGTGAAACAACCAAAGAATAGTGAAACCAAGAGGAAGATGAGATATTGATCGTGTTGAAAATAGAGACATGGATAACACATGTCAAACATTGAGATTTGAAAGAATAATTAAATTAATAAGAAGTTATATCTCTAGATAGACTACGTAGAAAAAGCAAAACCAAATATTTCAACAAAGTGTAGTAATCTATAGGAAAAATAGGACGATCAAGTGTTAATGATAAGGGAGCTAAATATTATAAAAAGGCATAAGTAAGGAGAGCTCCACGACAAAGTTGATAACGATCTTAGCCAAGCAATTCAAAGTGTGATACACACAAGTTATTTCATGCAACATTACATCTATTACTTCATAATTACTATCAAATCTAAAATAAGATAGCCTAAGTTTTCCAAAAATCAAATAAAAGCATCATTCAAACTAAAAAAAAATGAGTTTTTATTGGTTTTTTAAAAAAATTTTGAAAGGTGATAGATTTAAGATAGGTTACACCTTAGATTAAAGGGTTATTTCAATGTGGTTTTAGGACAAAGAAGATGCATGATGAGGTAAAAGAATTTGATAGTTTGTATAGGTGTGTTAATATGAGATAAACAAGTTTTAAAAATAATTTAGTTTTATCCAAAAAGTTCGATCATTTCTAACCATTATATATTGAGAAGATTGATGCTCTAGATTCAAAAATAATGTCAACAAAATCTTCAAAATTATAAATACAAGTCCTCAATACATGCTAAAGAAACCATTTTAATTTGTTACAAAATAAAGAAACAGAAAATAAATAAGCTAATTATCAAGTGTTGTCCTTATCTTGTCTTCATAATTAAAGCATCAATTTACTCCAAAACCAAAGGAACAAAATTGAGCTTATAAAGATTAACATGTGTGTACAATTACCATACTTCAAGATCACATCATATTTCAAAGAGAAAGTATACTAAAATTAATTGAAATTCTTCACAAATTGGGGTCTATGTTTGGCATGAAACTCTATTGCTAACTTGGATTATGAATGAACTCTCCTAGACAACCATAGGATAAAGCTAGTCACATTGACTAGTCAAATATACACCTCTTTTAACCTGCACAACATAAGAATGATCATTATCAATAATAACAAAAAATGAGAAGATGAAAAATGTAAGAACAAAGCACAATAGGAAACACAAAATTTAAATGAAAAGTCAAATTTTGATTAAAAATCACAACCACATCTAAAAGATCTTGACTAAAATATGGAATAAATTACAAAATTCTTTCGTAGATTTTATTCATTAGTGGTCAATAATAACTCCACGAATTTCCTTCATGATAACTTTACATGAGAGAAGAAGATTACAAAAGGATTTTGTTGTTTTCATGTGCCACTTCTCTTCTCAATTATATCATTTGCGACTCCCTCCTTTTTAAGAAAATGCACAATACTACCACTGTTCGTGTTAGAGTGCAGCCCATGAATAAGAATAGTAATATGGGTCTTGTATTGGTGAAATTATGTCAAAAATAGTCACCAATTTTATCGTAATATGGGTCTGCAAACATAAACAACTACTATATATTCATGTGTATTTACTAAATTACTACTTTTGCAATGCTATGCACAATTCCTTACAATACATTTGTGCAATATGACTTACAATATGATCTAGCATATAAAATTAACTAAATTAATGTGAACCTTCATATCTATAATCAAGCTCCATTACTTAACAAAAGCATGCAACTATGCAACTATTTCACTTTTAGAGCTTTCTCTTAATTCCCGCCGTTATGCTTGGTTTACTTACTAATTAGTATAATTTATTTTTGTTGCTTGCTTTGAAGATGAGTATTGTTTATTGTATAACTTTATTGCAACCTCTTGTACTCTCAACTAATAACACATCGAATTTCGTGAACAAAGCTTTTGGATAGCTTTATCCTTTATTGTGTGCAAGGTGCTGCAGTTGCAAACAAGGTTTAGCACAACATTGACTTAATAATCACTATAGCTTTTTATGATAAACTGAACAACATAATTTGGTGTCATTGCTATTCACCTTGTGCTAACTTCTCATCCAAAAATACCTTCTGAAATGTTTTATAATATTAAATTTAACAATTTCTTGAAAGATCACCTAACGCTTGATTCTCATATTAATTGCAGCTGTGATTCATCCCTTTGCAGAGCACATTGTCTACTTCGCTCTGTTCTCCATCCCACTGCTTAGCACACTATTTATGGGGAAGGCATCAATAATACAATTTGTAGGATACATTTCATACATTGACTTCATGAACAATATGGGACATTGCAACTTTGAGTTGTTTCCAAAATGGCTCTTTAATACATTCCCTCTACTTAAGTATCTCATGTATACTCCCACGTAAGTATTGATCCTCAATCATCAGGTTTCTTGACATCTTGAACAATTTTTGGTAAAAACTCCCATAATACAGGTTTCATTCACTTCATCACACTCAATTTCGTACAAACTACTCTTTGTTCATGCCGTTCTATGATTACTTGTACAACACAATGGACAATTCATCGAATGAGCTCTACGAAATCTCATTAAAAGGAAAGGAGGAGACAATAGAAGTTGTTCACCTAACACATCCCACAACCTTACTATCCATATATCATCTACGGCTTGGGGTGGCATCGCTGGCGTCTAAGCCATACAAATGCAAATGGTATGACTCGATGATGTGGCCACTGGCTTGGATTCCTTTCATACTAACTTGTCTTTACAATTCCTACTTCATCGTGGAGAGAAATAAGCTTAAGGATCTCAAAATGCAAACATGGGTGGTGCCAAGATTCAGTTTCCAAGTAAGAAACTCACCTTGTGCTTGAAGAGATAGCATGCATCTAGATTAATAGGTAATGCGATCATTTGATCAATTTTTGTTGCATAGTATGGGCTATCATTGCAGAAGGAGGCGATTAATGACTTGATTGAGAAGGCTATTCTTGACGCGGACAATAAAGGAGTCAAAGTTTTGACATTTGGGCTCTACAATCAGGTTTGCACATAAGCACAAACTCTATTTTTCCTCACTCACTCGTATAAGGTATATATTCATTTATTATAAATAGTAATGCTACTCAAAGAAAGATAGTAATTAGCTTATTTTGGATATTATAAGTTCATAATAAGTAGTTTAAATAATATTATTTTTAATTATTATTGAAAAATATATTTTTTATAATATATTATTAAAAGATACTCATTCTAAAAGATCTGATCAAATTAATGTTTAACTATATAGTTAGAAAATAATAATAATAATAATCATATATTATAATGACAGTTTTTTGAATTATTAAATAAATATAATAAAAAATAATAATAGAACTCATTTGTTAAAAAATAATTAAGATTTATCAAATTATTGATGTGATTTAAAATAAATAATTTTATAATTAAATATTTATTTTAAATAATTCAAAACTAGAACTAATAAAAATTCATGAAACAAGGTTTTGATTTGCAACACATAACTAATATGTAATAAGACATCTTTGGTCTTGCTTGCACTTATTATTATAACATATCTCAAAGCTATTTTAATATATAGTGGACATAGCTATAATGTGCACTTTTATGTGTGTAAAGTATGAGATTTGGTATGGAATATAAGTTTATGTGAGTACAATAGATTCATATGCATACATACAAGCATAACATTGTTCGATATGATTTGTACATATGTCGAACGTAATCATACTAATAAAGCACATGAGAGCATGAAATTATGAACCTAAAGAATTACTAATAGAGGAAAAGAAGCTTAGCCTTAAAAGTTTCTAACCTCGTTTTTGTTATACCCCTTATCTCTCTTCATACTTGTACTCTTTATGGTTTGAAAGAAAATTCTAAAGCAATTCCTTGTATTTCTCAATTGTGATATATGACAAAATGAAGGCGGACAAATCATCCTCTCTTTGATCTATTCAATGTGTTATGGAACAACTACTTTAAGAATGAAGTCATTAGTTTTATTATATTTTTAGGTTTAAATAAAAAAACTCTTGAGTATGACTTGTTTTCTTCACTCTAGTTTTTTCATAAAACTCCTTAAATCTATCGTTCACTTGCGCATGATTTCATATTTTTTATTTTATTTATGATTGAAAGCATCTTGTAGTTATTTTATCATCATCTATTGCTATTTAAATATTAAACACTGTAGTCTTGATTGACATAGTGTGAGAGGTTTATCTTTATAGTTGTCTAAGTAGTCCATCTATGATATAGGTGTACCCTTAAGTAGTTCATCTTGTAGTTTTTTCTTTTACAAACCTAAAACTCGAATGCATAACAAATGACAATTAGATTTTTCTTCAATGACAAACAAAAAAGTTCCAATCAATCATACAATGGTGCTAAAACAAAATGTTAATTAGTAATTGACATAGTTGATAGAGGGATTGCTAACTATATGTTTATCTATATTGATATCAAATGAAAGTTGCATAAATGCATTAATTCAGGTGAGTCCCTTGTTCATGAAAATCAAATCTCAACTTATTACTATGATTTTAGAAAAATGTGCATGTTTTTGGATGATGGTAATTTTCAGGCAAATGAACTAAATGGGCATGGTAAGTTGTACCTTTGCAAGCATCCAAAGCTGAAAGTGAGAATTGTGGATGGGAGTAGCTTAGCAGCTGCTGTGATTCTAAATACTATTCCCCAAGACATAAAACAAATTTTATTTAAAGGCCGCCTTACTAAGGTAGCTTATGCAGTGATTCAGGGCTTATGTTGCAAAGGTGTAAAGGTACAGTCAACTTTTTAATCTTCTTCTTCCTTAAATATCACTCTTTAACTTAAATTTCAATGAAAAGGTAGTAGCAACAAACAAAAATGACTTTGACATGTTGAAAGCATGCATTGAAGAGGAAATGGAGAACCATCTTGTGCTTTCAAGCAATCACAAGCCTCAGGTAGTCCAATATCCATTACTTAGAGACAGATATAGCCATATTCATCTCTGGTAAGGGGATGTTTATTAGCCATGTTTACAGGTCTGGTTGGTTGGAGATGAAATAGATGACACAGAGCAAAGGAAGGCACCAAAGGCTACAATATTCATACCATTTTCACACTTTCCTCCAAAGGAAGTCCGCAAAGATTGTATTTATTACACTACTCCAGCCATGAAGATTCCAAATGAGTTGCAGAACATGCACTCCTGTGAGGTAAGAAAAGTATTTCTTCAGAACTCGAAATATTTAAGTATGCAATGTACTATTTTGTCTAACTTCTCAATGTACAAGTTGAAATGACAGAACTGGCTTCGGAGAAGGGTAGTGAGTGCATGGCGTGCTGCTGGAATAATTCATGCACTTGAAGGATGGGATGAACATGAGATCGGCGACGCCATTCTTCAGATAGACAAAGTATGGTCAGCTGCAATTCGACATGGTTTTCGTCCACTGCATCAAGAGTAAAAACTGTGTTGCCCATAAGTGTTTAAGGAAGAATTATTAGTAGAAACCCTTCTGGTGTTCAGGTAAAAGAGATGATTTCTAAGTAATTAAGTTATATGTTGATGGAGATTTATTAGAAACGATTCTGCTCAATGGATTTGGAGCTTATTTTTAAGTAAAACTTTTATATTTTAAATGCTTTGAACAGTAAATTTCTTTAGTTTTGCATATACTTTAATAAGCAGAAGACATTTCCAGGGGAAGACTAATCAAAGGTGAATATTGATGTGTACATTCTATTACTGAATTGCCTAAAGATTACTTCAAAATTACTAAATCGTTGATTTATTTAAAAGAATTCATTATCTAAAAATGTCACATTTGGTTAAAATAAAATAACTTTGAAACCATTGCCATTTGGTTATGAAATACTTAATAGATTATATGCTACACAATCAACATATAAAATTTTATTAAGAGGTTGTTTAGATGAGTTGCTTACAATGTTTATCATAAAATCTTCTTTCTTACATCAAGCATATGTTACATATCCCCCTTTATTTCTAATGTTGAGAATTTCCAGCTATAGACTTTCATGTACTTAAGAGTAATCCTATCAATGTACCATATGCTTCCACTTGCTCCTATGTTGAGACACATATATAAGACATTGATTTTAAAAAGGTTTCAACACCAAAATAAATTTAGGTGAATAATTAGGGTAAATGCTCTTTGAAACAAGCTTATAAATTGAGTTATATGATCTAGTTAGCAAAATAATGATAAGTGGCTTTAGGAAATGACTCTTATAAGAAGACAAAAAGGAATTCCGTCATGAAAATCAATGCAAAATGATTAAAAGAAATTGAAATGAATGCAAATCACAATGCATGTTTATGCATATCAAAATGGATTCTTGTGGAGCGGCTTTTACCTTAGCAAGAGACTTCTTTAATTCTTTTTGTTGGTATTTAGTTCTCCTCTAACAACTTGCACAATTTTTAAATAGCTTCCTATACCATGTAACTTTTCACTTGAAAATACACATTTTCTTCTGTAGTCTAAAATTTTGTTTTTGGTTTCAAAATAGTTTTACAACTACTCATATTTGAAGAAAAGTTTAGTAAAGACACTTGGAAGTTCTTCAATATTAAATCTTAACATAGCTTTTCTTATGATGAGTTAGAGTGATCATTACATATGAAATTTATGGCCTCTATTACAATTACTTCTTCATCTAGATTTGATAGGAGTTGGTACACTTGAAGAATGTCGTCTACTCCATCTTTTCTTTGCTTTTAGAAGAAAATAGTTTTAAAAAACCTCTTTGAAGTTATTGTTACTCCATTTTCAAGATCATCTTCCTCTCATTAAAAGAATTCGAGGATTCTTCACTTAGGACAACATCATTTTCCTCTCATTAAAAATAGTGCTTGCACATTGATGCACTTTGCATCCCCTATACATTCACACACTTTGCAATTCCTACATAGCACTAACATGCATATGCATCGCACACACTCCCCTCACATCCAAATGCTTCTACATACACTGTTGCATGCCTATGCATGCCCTGTTTGCACAAATAACTCTATCAACTTATCATATGTAGATATCTATATATTGTACATTGTCTTATATACCAATGATGATATACACATATCATATATTATAAGCATTTAAAAATGTTACAAAATATTTAAATTAATTTGATGTTATAAGAACATACATAATCACTCAAGATTTTATATAGTAAAGATTTTTTCTTATTGTTTTTCTATTTTAAATATGAATTTAGAATTCTTACTCAAAATAAATATTAGAAAATCTCTTGTCTAGCATTTCTTTGTGCATGATATAATAGTCAACCATTAAATGACAAATGTATACAGAAAGAAATGCAAAAGATATATCATAATTAAAATAGAAGCATGACTTATTAAGAACTTTGTAAATATGAGGATCTTCAACTTGTTAATGCGTGAGAAATCTAATTTATCATAAAATTCTTCAACTTGCCAAGAATCAATATAAAATCGCTCAGCTTGCCTGGCTTTCTCCTCATCCCTCCTGCACTTCTGCCGCCTCCTCTTCTCTCTTTCTTTCTCTTTCTGAATGGGAGGATGCGCCACCAAGCCCAAGCTGTTGAAGGACGAGGCAGACGCTCCACAACCGACCGAGGAGCCCAACTATCCGCTAAGGAACAAGTTGGGGGAGGAAACCGTCGCCGAGGCCACCGACGCCCGTATGTGTATTATCTCGCAAGTAATTTCAATTCTTGTGCCTTCTTTTGAACCCCGTGCAGTCAACGCTGAAACTAGAATCCTTCTGTAGGCCTAGGAGATCTCTGCGGTCGTGAAGGAGAACAAGGACACGGAGAGCGCTTTGGATGCAACAGAGGCGAATGCCGCGCTACAGGCTGAGGAGAAGAATACAAAATGAAGCAGTAATTCTTTATTTGCAATCTTTCATATCTTCCCTTTTTAATCCCTTTTGTCTATTTTCTAGAAGTATTAATATAAAATAAAGATAATTCTAACATAAAAAAGTAAAAATTGTGTCCAAAAAATAATATGTTTACTCAATATTGTAACGTGATTACATGCAGTTCAATTGCTCAATGAAAACTCTGCTACGCGATGGACTACAGAACAGGCAAGATGATAGTTTTATTTGCAAAACTTCTATGTTGGTTTAGATCTTGTACTGAAAACATGGTTCTCCTTTTCTTCTCTGATGATGACAACTACAACATGGCATAATGATCATCGACCCAATATTAACAAATCATTCTCACTGCCAACCACATTGTAAACTTTGTTGGCCAATTGATTCTACGTTCTCTTCTCCTCTTCCATGGCATATAACATAGTTTTCTTTGATCACCATGACATTTATTAAGTTCCCACAGTGTCGATTTCCTCCTAGCTACCAAAACCACGACACTTTATGCCTCAGCTTCATTTGTAAGACTTTTAACTCCATGATACAAAAGTATAACTTGTCAATCAAATGGTTGTAATAGGTGTGGAATTGCATAGTCAGTGGAGCAACTCATACATAATCTATTCAGCTTTAACTCAGTGGCAAGCTAGAAGTAATGTTACAAGCTAAACTTTTCTTAAATAAATTAAGGATCCATGAATCTTGAAATAATCTTTAGATAATTCAGTAGTAATATGTACACATTGATTTTCACTTTTCCATGAGACTTTCCCTGGAAATGTCTTTTGCTTCTTGAGGCATATATGAAACTAAAGAAGGTACAATGTTCAAAACGGTTAAGATATACATAGGATTCTACCACATCTAACTGCAAAATATTTAAAAATTAAAATATAAAACTTTTACATATAAGTAACCTCCAAACCCAATGGGCAGAGTAGTTTGTAGTAAATCTCCATCAACATATAACTTAATTACTCAAGAATCATCTCCTTTACCTGAACATCAGAAGGGTTTGTATAAATACTTATGGGCAACACAATTAGCTACGCTGGATGCAGTGGACGGAAACTATGTTGGATTGCAGTTGACCAAACTTTGTCTACCTCACTCATGTGCATCCCACCCTTCAAGTGCATGAATTATTCCATCGGCACGCCTTGCACTCACCACCCATCTCGGAAGCCAGTTCTGCCATTTCAACTTGCATGTTAAAAAATTAGACAGCATATTATGTTGCATGCATAAATATTTCGACTTTTGAAGATATACTTAGCTTACATGAGTGCATGTTCTACCACTCATTTAGGATCTTCATGGCTGGAGTAGTGTAATAAATGCAATCTTTGCAGACTTCCTTTGAACGAAAGTGTGAAAATGGGATGAACGTTGTAGCCTTTGGCGCCTTCGCTTTGTGTCTCTAGTTCATCTCCGACCAACCAGACCTGTAAACATCGCTAATAAACAACACCTTACCCAAGTTGAATATGGCTATATCTGTCTCTAAGTAGTGGATATTGGATTACCCGAGGCATGTGATTGCTTGAAAGCACAAGATGGTTCTCTGTTTCTTCTTGAATGCTTGCTTTCAACATGTCGAAGTAAATCTTGTTTGCTACTACTATTTGTTTATTGAAGTTTATGTTAAGAGTGATGTTTTAAGGAAGAAGAGTTTTTCATAACTTTGAAACATGTCTTAATGAATTTTGATCATCAAAGCATTAATTGTACCTTTACACCTTTGCAACATAAGTCTTGAATCACTGTGTATGCCACCTTAGTAATGTGACCTTTAAACAAAATTTGCTTTATATCTTGACGAATACTATTCAGAATCACAATAGTTGCTAGCCTACTCTCATCTACAATTCTCACTTTCAGCATTGGACGCTTGTAAAGGTACAACTTACCAAGCCCATTTGGTTGATTTGCCTAAAAATTATCATCATTCAACAATATGCACATTTTCCCAAAATCATAACATTCAGTATTCAGTTAAGGTTTGCTTTCATGCACAAGGAGCTCACCTGAGTTAATACATTCATGCAACTTTCGTTTGATATGAATGTAAGTAAACTTATCATAAGCAAACCTATCCATCAATTATGTCAATTACTAATTAACATTTTCTTTTCATAGCAATATATGATTGATTGGAACCTTTTTGTTTGTGTAATTGAAGCAAAATCTAGTCCTCATTTGTTATGGATTCGAGTTTTTGGTTTGTAAAAGTAAAAAACATTATTCTAGTGGTGCGCTCTCAACTACTTAAAGATACACCTCTTAAATTGTAGATGCACATCTTAGACAACTATTGCGGTATATACAAGATACTTTCAATCACAAAGAAAACAGAAAAATTATGAAACCATGCACAAGGGAACAATAGATTTAAGGACTTACATGAAAAAATTAGAGTGAATAAAAACCATAACCATTCTTAAGAATATTTTCATTAAGACTTAAAAATATAACATAACTAATGACTGCATTCTTAAAGTGGTAATGCCATAACTCTTTGAATAGCCTAGAGAGAGGATGATTTGTCCACACTCATTGTTGTATATCATAGTTAAAATGCAGGGAATTGTTTGAGTCTTCCTTCAAAACATGAAGTTTACAAGCATGAAAAGAGATAAGGGGAGTAAAAAAACGAGGTTAGAAATTTTAAATCTATGTTTCTTTTCCTTTATTAGTGATGCTTTAGGTTCATAATATTATGTTTGTATGTGTTTTATCACTATAAACATATGTACCAATCATATGGAATAATGTTGTGTTGTATATATGTGTATGAATTTATTGGACTCACATAAACTAATATTCTATACCAAACCTTAAACTTTTGCACACATAAAAGTGCACATTATACTATGTCCATTATATATTAAAGTAGTTTTGAGATATTCTATAATATTGCTAAGTGTAAGACCAAAGAAGTCTTATTGCATAGTGGTTACATGTGTTGTACATCGAAACCTTGTTTAATTAGTTTTTATTTAGTGCTAGTTTTGGATATTCCAAAATAAAATTTTAATTATAAAAATATTTATTTTAAGATAATAAAATTTAATTGTTTTTTAGCAATTGAGATCTATTATTATTCTTTTATTATATTTTTTTATAGTTAAAAAAACTATCATTATAGTATATAATTATTATTTTTTATTTTCTAACTATATAGTTAAAGTTTAATTTATTCAAATATTTTAAAATAAATATATTTTAATACAATATTATAAAAAATATATTTTTAATAATAATTAAAAATAATATTGTTTAAACAACTTTTTATTATCAACTTGTAATATCCAATAATAAGCTAAGTAGTATACTAAATCACTATTTTATAAACGAATATATACTTTATGTGGGTGAGGAAAAATGTAGTTTGTGCTTATGTGCAAACCTGATTGTAGAGTCTTAATGTTAGAACTTTGACTCCCTTATCGTCCGCCTCAAAGATAGTCTTCTCAATCAAGCCATTGATAGCCTCCTTCTGTGATGATAGCCCATTTTGTGCAACAAACGATGATCACATGATTGATTACCTACTAATCCAGATGCATACTATCTCTTCAAGTATGAGGTGAATTTCTTACTTGGAAACTGAATCTTGATATAAACAATGTTTGCATTTTGAGATCCTTTAGCTTATTTCTCTCCATAATGAAGTAGGAATTGTAAAACCAGGTTAGTGTGAAAGACACCCAAGCCAGTGGCTTTGTATGGTCTAGATGCCAACGATGTCAACCCAAGCCGTAGATTATATATGGATGGTAAGGTTGAGGGATGTGTTAGGTGAACAACTTCTATTGTTTCCTCCTTTCCTTTCAATGAGATTTCATAGAGCTCATTTTATGATTTGTTCATTGTGTTGTACGAGTAATCGTAGAACGGCATGAACAAAGAGTAGTTTGTACGAAATTGAGTGTGATGAAGTGAATGAAACATGTATTATGAGAGGTATTACCAAGAATTATTTAACATGTCGAGAAACCTGATGATTGAGGATCGATACTTACGTGAGAGTGTACATGAGGTACTTAAGTAGAGGGAATGTAGAAAAGAGCCATTTTGGAACCAACTCAAAGTTGCAATGTCTCGTATTGTTCATGAATTCAATGTATGAAATGTATCCTAGAAATTGCATTATTGATGCCTTCACCATAAATGGTGTGCTAAGCAGTGGGATGGAGAACAGAGCAAAGTAGACAATGTGCTCTGCGAAGGGATGAATCACAGCTGCAATTAATATGAGAATCAAGCATTAGGTGATCTTTCAAGAAATTGTTAAATTTAATACATAAAACATTTCAGAAGGTATTTTTGGATGAGAAGTTCGCATAAGCTGAACAGCAATGACACCAAATTATGTTGTTCAGCGTATCATAAAAAACCATAGTGATGATTGATTTGATGTTGTGCTAAACCTTGTTTGCAACTGCAGCACCTAGTGCACAATAAAGGATACAACTCTCCAGAAGCTTTATTCTAGAAATTTGATGTGTTATTGCAATGCAATTATGGAGGGAGTCATTTTTAAAAGTAGAAGAGGTTGCAATAAAGTTATACGATAAACAATAATTATAACTTGAATGCAAGCAACAAAAGGAAATTACACTAATTAGCAAGTAAAACAGTATAATTAGTTGGACATTAGGAATAAACCCCAAAAGTGAAATTGGTTGACACACTTGTTAAGAAGTGGAGCCTGATTATTGATATGAAAGCTCACATGAATTTAGTCAATTTCATTTGCTAAGTCGTATTAGATGGGTGCCCTGTTATGGGAGAGTAGAAGGCACATCCTTACAAGGAATTGTGAATGGCATTGTGAGCATAGCACTTTAGTCATTACACATAAATATATTGTGGCATTTTATGACTAAAGATTCATTTTACAGCAAAACTGGTGGCTGCTACTAACAATACATCACCGAGAGGTAGTCTCTTCACTAAATATTCTTTCAATTAGCTATCTTAAACCCATCACCTTTTGAAAAGTAACTTATAAAATACTTATCCTTTAAAATAATAGTTTTATTTGACTTTTGAAAAATTTTGGCAATATTATTTTTATATTCTTTTGTTATTATGAAGTATTGGATGTAGTGTTGCATGAGACAACTTGTCTGTATCACGTTTGGAATTTCTAGCCTAAAATCATTGTCAACTTTTTTTATGGAGCTCTCTTTTTTATGCATTTTGATGATGTTTAATACCCTTATCATTATCACTTGATCATCTTATTTTGGCTGCATGTTGCTATCCTTTGCTGATATATACTATACTACTCTTTCTATTTATTAAGGTTTGGATGGTAAACTTTCTTGTTAACCCAATTATTCTTCTTACTCTTATTGTTGGACATGTGTCAACCATATATCTTCATGCCATGGTCATGTGGTCTCATCTTACTTTTATGATGGTCTACTTAGTTCTAATACTCTCAAGTTGCTTAATGCAATCACCCCACACGGGCTTGTCTATTCAACGTCTCTGCTTGGTTGAAGGCCACTTTCCTTTCATTCACGTAAGCTCTTTTCTTTTCTATCTTCTTGTCTAGAACAGGTCATTGCACCCGGATCTTAGTTCTAGTTGTTCTTAGGCAAAGTTGGCCTTATTGTCCCTCAATGAGCCTCCTAGCTATCTTCAACTAAGTATTGCACCTAGTTTGGTTACCCATCCAACCACTACCTTCATATCTTTCATGATACAAAAATTTAAATGATTATTTAAGATTGATGGATTTCTAACTAATATGTCAATCTTAAGTTTATCCTAGTCTATCACTTGTCTCATTGGCCGCTTTCACCAACACATCACCTCATCTCCCTCTTGCTTATATAAACCGATCTTTAACAAAAAAATGCAACCTAATTCCAAATCTACATAATGGCATTTTTAAACTTTCTTGTGTACTCTGCCTACTAATTGATTATTGTCCTCATTTGTTGTGCATGTTATTCTTTGTTTTCACCCTCTCTTTTTTGTTTGTTTTTTAACTTGACATGGAATGTTCTTAGACACATATAAAAGATCAGTTCTTTCTTGTAAACTTTGTAAAGACTAACTATAACATCAAAATTATAGTGTTTTTATTCAAAGTTTTCCTTTTTAGATCTAAAGATGGACTGTCATAGAAATATCAAATCTAAACTTGGATTTGATCCTCTTGTCACCATGAAGGAGCAAAGCATTTGTTGCTTCATCATTTTACTAGACTACATCACTCAAGAGTTTCAAAATCTCAACAATTAAATGGTATATTGGATGCACCTTCTAATAGAGTCCATCAATTCACTTGCTAAGTGCAACTAAGTCCTTTGGTCATACATCCTCTATTATAGCTAAGCACCATTGTTGGTGGCCATTAGTCAACACATTCAAGTGCTCGTTGTAATGATTCCCCTCTCCAACCTATTGTCATCATTGTTCCAAATGATTAACCTACTTTAATTATCCTTTAGCAAATGTACCTACAAGTAGCCATCATCCAATAGTCTATAGCTCAACAAGTGGCCAAGGCTTCTACTTGAGTAAAGGAAAGCCTCTCCCCTTTGGAGCCTTCTTCTATAGTCTCCTAAAACTCCCAAGGGACATGTTGTCGCTTACCTAAGTAGCCAATTAGGCACACCAACACGACCTTTTTCCTTTTCTTCAGAATTATCAACCAAATGAGGATCACAAAGATGAGTGCCATTGTTATCTTTTTATCAACTAGCATTCTTCTCTTTTGCTCCTTAACTTATCGATAGCTTGTCAATTGGTTGACTGTACTTTTAGAATCCTCTAAACATTTGATATCACCACCAATTCAGATTATCATTTGATTGGATTCAATGGATCATCGATTTTTTGTCCTACTAGGGGGGTTTTAATGCAGGCTCTTTTCATGGTCACTAAAAGCTATTGTGCAAGACTGATACTAGTAATTGTGAATTAGGTCAATTTGATCCTTCAATTAAGTTTGGTGAGAGTTTGTGATATACTTCACCATTATTAACTACATGAATAAATAAGGCCAAGAGCACTTGGATGTAGTATTAAAGTGAAAATTTTTAAAAGACTATTAAATATTTTCAAGTGTTCTTCTTTTGACCATTATATTGCAATGTAAGATGATGAGTTGAGCAAGGAATTGCACTTAGTGCCCCTCTAAAATAACTTGACATGCGAACCTCTTAGGTCTTTAATTGAGCTTGCTCATGAATACATCCCTCTGAGGAGAACATTTGCTTAATGAAACAACCTTGTCTCTACAAGTCACCATAAGCCACATCTAAGTGCAAAGATCGAGTTGGTCTGTCCTTCTTATTTGAGCCGACATCTAGTTGCATTGCCCAGGAATGCGCGGTATACATCGAGGAAATTTTGTTAACTTTGTAAAAGCTATAGTTATGACCGTGATGAAATAATGAGGATTTTTTCCTCTTATGATCAAAACTATAGGCCACATTGATTTGGAGTGATATTATTCATTCGATGAGGACCAGGGCTACATAACAACTAAGTTTTAGAAGCATAACTAGGTCATCAATGATCTCGTCTAGTTTTGCAACTTGAGCAAATTTCATGCTCGAACTATCCTCGACTAGCCCCTTATCAAGAAGTGATGTCTAGCCATATAATTAGCCATCAAACCAAGTTCCTCCTAAACGAACAATGGTCTTTGTGGAAATGATCAGAATAGCTATTAGAAAGATCATCTTTGATGCAACAATTGACCATGATAGTAGCAAAAATGACTTCCTTAAAACTAGCTAGCCAAAAATTTGGCCTTAGCTCTAACATCTTTGGTTGCTCAGGTGATTCCAATGACTCTAAAGTAGTTGTCCACTTAATAGAATCTTATAGTAAATCATATGGCCCATTTGGTGTTGGCTTCTCTTTAGATCATTAACATGTCTATGATAGGTATAAGGTCATTATGGAAGATTCTTCGAATATTTCACAATGAAGGTATATCCTTTATTTACTTTAAATGTGGGTTGTTGGACTATTTTACCTCCATTTGCCCTCTTGGGCTTGCCTATCCTTGGGCATTAGGAGAATGCATGGTAGTGTGCCTTTACATGGCCACTCCAATCCTATTATCACCATACCTAACTTGGTTGTGTGGCTTCTTCCACTACCACCTACCCCTTCCTTATCCTCCACCCATGCTTTAGCTATGGTAGAGGCCCCCCTTTCCTTAATTTGCCAAGCTCTGCCTCTTTTCCTACGGAAGAGTAGCTTAGACTATGGATGCTTGTCCAATTATAGCATCATAGGGGTAGCTTGAGGGCAATGCCTTGTCTCTTACCATGTCACAATTCCATTGATAAGGCTTTGGCCTAGAACAATGCCTGGTCAATTGGAGCATATACCTCATGGACTACTAGGGTGACACAAGTCTTCCCAATTGACAAAAACACCTTGATAGCCTCCTTTGGGATTGTTACCGTGGCTTCCTGAAGGTGCTCCCCCCTCCATGCAGAGCAGTTTTAGGTGGTTTAGGGGTAGTTTTGGTGCTCCCTAGGCTTTGGGGATTGAGGCCATTGGTGAGTTATCTTTTATGGTCCCTAATACCCTTGTCTTGGCCCTTGTCATCCACCAGCTTGCCCTTAGGTTTGAGCGTGATCATTGTGCGAGGGAGTCCTCATCCTTCTCCAACTATAAGTGGGGGAAGCATGTTATAGAGGGCAAAGAAAGATTCTTTATTGAATTATCTCCATAGCTTGTTAGCCATTTTTCGTATCTTATTTGTCTCATTGAAACTCATCTCCATTTCTTTAGCCAGAGGAATATGGACCACTTGGGTGGCTCATAAGTAGAGTTTTGCCTTCTTCCTTGTAATTTGATTATCTGGAGGCATTATTTTCTTGTAGAACCCCAATTTAATCTCTGTTTGACTTCTCTACATGACTAAACAAGCTTTCTCGATTGAGATTTCCTATGGTAGTAGTTGGAGTGGCTCATCTCCATGGTTTATGCTGATTTTAACTTTCATGCTTGATGTTTTGCATTTTGGATCTGCTATGATCATCAATGCTAATGCATTGGCTTGCACACATGAAATGTACTACTTAGCATCCAATCAGCATATTAACTCGTCCAAGTTTGCCTTCTTTTTTAATAGATGCATGAATCCCTTGGTGAAGGACTTGATTGCAAATATTTTTGGGTCAATTATAAGCTTGGGTGTATTAGAATTACCCTTGGTTGTTGCATGTTGGTCTTCTCCAACTTTCATTACATCATTGATTACAAGAATTTCAGGCTAGGGTGTTAGAGCGTTGTCTATGATTGATAGAATCACCCTCATTAATAGTGTTATAGCCTCATTTCTTATGTATTCCATACCCCATCTCTTGTTCTAGTGAAGGTCCTTGATATTATTCAAATGCTAACTAGAAGGTTCCTTTGGAGGAGGTGCCAAATTGGTGGGTTGCTCACTATCTTACATGGGGTAAAGTTTGTTGGTTGAAGTTATGTGGCGGTTTGGGTATCCATTGCCTATGAGACTAGAGACAGGTAATTGTGACGAAGTTTCATGCATGGTTTCTTAGATAGGATCCTTCACTTTGGGTCAAATGTTTGGCTACCAATTATGGTGTTAAGAATGGCCCATTTTTTGTTTGTCAACGTGATCTGAGATTTTGTCTTATCTCACTTGGGGGTAGCACCATTCGGGAGAATACCAGGTAGAAAATTCGAGATTGTTGGACTTGTGATGTTTATCATGGCTATTGGTTCAGTCCCCTTCTTCTTGCTCATTGGCCCATTTTTAGTAGTATGAACCTTATTTAGCCTATAATTATGTCGAGGAGAGTGGCACCTTGAGTTCTTGAATTCTTTGTTTCATCTTAGCGTGGTGGATTTGGTATTGCATCTAGCTCGGTCCCTTGGCCTCTCCTCATACTACTTTTGTTGAAGGTTGACGAATTCCAATCAACCCCCATCTTTGGAAGATAAAGCCTAGCTCATATATGATCTTTTATGATACCTCTTTCGTTATTCCAATGGGTGATATATTGAACTAGATTTTTGTACTTTTAGCCTTGCAATAAGGTACGGTGGAGAAAGATAATTATGGTAGGTTTCTTTTGATAACCAATGCTATCCTTTATTACAATTATTCAAATGAGAATGCTAAAGTCCATGATGGTTAGGTCTACTCACCTTGGTTTTCCTCCTCACTCATTTGATCGACTATTAATTATTAGTTTTCCCTTTCCCTTTCCCTTCAGTAGGGCCAAGAAGCCCTTAGCTTATTAGGCTATTATAAAATCCACAGGGTCAGATTTACTCATCTCGATCTTTCTTCTTGCTTAACCATGTGTTTTTCATTCCCCGTCAGTAGGCTTGGAAACGCCTTAGGTTATAAGGCTATTATGACCCACCTAGTTCTCGGTTGGATCCCCTCTCTAAGGTAAAGGTTAACTTTGATAGTTAGTTTCTTTGGGCTCATAGTGGTCATCTTTTGGTTGTTGAAGGTGTTTGCCTCTATAAGTTTTTTAATATTTGCTTTGTTCCATTCTCTTTCTGTTGGTTGGATACTATGATAATATTTGCTTTGATAAGGACTTAGCTTCTATTATTGCTGATATTTGGTGTGCTTTGAATGGTGATGATGATGTACCTCATTTGCAGGACCCAACTTAGGTGATGTAGGCTCTTGGTCATCCCTTAGTCTTCCATGTCTTTTGATCATCAACACTATTATTGATGTCTTCACCCACCTTCTCCCAAGGATCTTTCACATGGATTAGGGGTATGTCTCTTCTGTGAGACCTTGTTGTTATTTTGGACAACAGATTTCTATAGTATTTAGGTTTCAGTCTATCTCTTAAAAAAGACAGCATTATAAATGAATACCATTGCACTCACCAAAAACCTAGTGTTTATTTCTGATCCTAATTTCAAGATTATTTTTATTATTTTCCTTGTTTGTGTCTGCAGGAACTAAGTATTGGAAAACTTTTGGTGATTCCTAAATCAATTAAGTGCACCCAAGACCATGGTTGAGGCTATAATTAAAAGCGTATCAAGCTACTGTACAAGAATTCAAAATAAGCAGAAATGCAAGTGCTTGACTTGAAACCAGACATAGCTGAACTTACATGTGATTGGTTCTGTAACAATGGAGGCATGGTGGTGGGAATGGTAACGAGAATACAGGAAATGGTGATGCAAAGCTCTGTGAAACCAGTAGTACAGGAACTCAACTGGGCCTGCATGCAATAGAATTGACATGATCACACCATCAATCCGCCACAGTGGAAGGTGTGCTGCACGAGGAATGAAGTAGTAGCCCACATAGACAAGAATCCCATTAAATAGGACCTGGTCATCCCTGTCATTTGATCACGAAAAGAATATTAGTTTTGCTTATGGTAAGATATCTACACTATGATGTGCTTGCTTACATTTACAAACAAACAAGTTTTATGCAAACTTTTCTAGTGTTTATCTTGTAGATGCAGAAGTTTAACATATTGTAGATGTGTTTTATCCAAAATACAGTGTTACATTTATGTAACTACATAATAATTAAGTTCAAAGCATTGTTCTATTTATTCTATGTATTATAATATTAACCATAAAAAGCATCTTGACAGCTTGAATTGATGACATGACATATAAATGGCATGAGCATTCTTTTGTTTTTTTGTTTTTTGATGTGAGAATATATATCTCTAATCATTAGACCTAGAATTCTACTAGAAGTTAACAATCATTCCTTTTTAGGAAATTTTAGAGCTTGCTTTGTTATTTAATTTTCTATTTTTTCTTCATGTGTTAAAAAAAATTTAAGATAAGGAATTTAAAATATATTTTGCTAAAAAAGAATTAAAATTAACACAAAGAAGATGACTAGAATTTGTTAAAAAGTATGATTTAAAAATAATTATTATTCACAAAGATTAATATTTTAGTTTATGTTCTAAGTAGACAAGAAAATATCAATATAATAATGATTAAAGAAAATGAGAAGCATTTGATTTTTCAATTGAATAGAATACAATTGGAAATTGATATATTGGGGAACACTGATTTGCCATTTCAAACATCAATAATTTTAGATTGGTTAGTGCCCATAAAAAAAGATCGAAAGTAAGACCTAAAACTGCAAAAGTTGATGTAAAAAATATATGAAAGATTGACTTTGATTTTGAAATTACATGAGAAGGGAGTCTTAATGTTTTAGGATATATTATGTGTTCCTAAACACAAATAACTAAACCAATTATTATTAAAAAAATCTCAAAATTAGTGATATTTAATATATCAAAATAATAATAAAATTTATCAAGAGTTGAAACAAAGATATCAATAAGCAGATATGAAACGAGACGTAATAAGTTGGGTAAAAAAATATTTGATTTATCAACAAATTAAAAAAGAACTTTATAGACTTAAAGTGAAAATGCAAAGAAATCACTATAAATTTTGTTATTAGGATGTCAACATAAGTATAACATAATTTTATTTGAGTCGTACTTGATAAACTAAGTTGATGCAATTTTTGTCAATAAAAATAACTTATTTTTACAAAAAAAATGATTAAATTCTATGTGAAATAAATAATTAAATTACATGGTGTGTCCAAAATAATTATTTTTTATTGAGATCAAAATTTATGCAACACTTTCGAAGAAGTGTACATGAAAGTTTTGACACAATTGAAATTTATAATTATGTTTCATCTATAAATAGATGAACAATCAAATAACACTATTAAACTTTGAAAGGCCTATTGAGATTGTATATATTAGATTTTGGAGAGAGCTAGAAAAGATATTTGTCATTGATTGAATTTATATATAATAATAATCTAGTATTGGCATATTGTCATATGAAGAATTATGTGAGGAAATTCTATTCTCCTTTTGAGTTGGTATTAAGATAGAGAAAGAATAGTAATTAGGTCTAACATTATGGATGCATTAATAAAAAAGATAAAAATTATTCATGAAAGGATTCAAACAAAACATGATAAGCAAAGAAAGTGTTTTGGTGAAAGATATAAAAATATTGAATTTTAAAAAAAATGGTCATATGTTTATTATGTTTATAAAAGTAAGCATAATGAAGAGTGTTAGAAAGAAATGAGCAAGTGACTTAATTGTATAGCATTGCCATCATAGTTAGCTAATATTTATGATGCAACAATTTCTTTTCATTGACAAAGTTTTTTTTAGATCCTTAACCATGTTAACCATTATAATGAACATGACCTATGAGAAAATGCTCGTATGAATTCTAAATAAAAAAGAAAATATGTCAAAAAATAAATTAACAGCAATGGTCAAAGTTCATAGCATAATCAATATGAGTTAAAAGTTATCTAGGAAGTTAAATCTCAAGTGATGAAAAAATATCCAGCATTTTTCTAAAATTTTAAGGATAAAATTTAAGTACAATGGGGAGAATGTAACACCTTAACATTTTTTTTCTATATAAATCTAGTTAAATGATATAAATATGATGAATAAAGTTGTAAACAATTTTATTATATCAGGTTTGATACTTACAATATGAAATTCTGGTTGAAAAGTAAAATGTTAGATTTTGTGTTTTGTAAAGCATGCAATTATATGGAATTTCTCAAATTTTGAAAATAATTATATAATTAAACACGGTACAATGATACAAATTCAAAAGTGTTTTATTTATAATTCTTTGAGATTGAATGAATTTGATATGAATTTTAAAAAAAATATTAGAAAATATGACATTTGTGTTGTGAAGAAGTATCCAAATATTTTATTTAATTCCTCTCAACCCTATCTACCTTAAGTTTCTTGCATTAAAGCCCCCTCATTCAAATAATAGCTAGTTGGTTGTTTTGGAAAGAAACTAAGAGAGCAAAGGATTTTATAGAAAGCAAGAAAGAGAAATGGTTGGACTAGAGAGAAAGGGAAGAACTAGAAAAGGAAAGCTTGGAACTGAAGAGAGAAATCATTGGAAATGAAGAGGAGAAACAAAGTGTTGTAATAAGAATACTTCCTTTGAATCTAAGTTTAATTTTATTTGTCAATTTTATAGAATTTGGTTGTTATCAAATTCATGTGTTTGATAATATGTTAAAAAAAATCTAGTTTCATTTTGAATCATGAATTCATTGTGGGTTTAGAAGAAAAATAATGAATTATGTGTGCATAAATTAGTAGATTATATAGTTATGTGAAAAAAGAATTTATTTGAATGATTATGAAATAGAAGAAGACCTACAAATCGATGTGTCAATTTTTGTTTCAAGGATGGATGGTCTATTGAATTTTTCAACCTTCCATCTAATTGATTAAGAGGACTAAGGTTGAACATGAGAGATCAAACAATATGATTGATGAAGGACTTCTTAAAGATAATTCATATTTTTTTTTCTTTTTTGATATGAGAATCTCTCTATCTAGAAGTCTACTAAGAGATACTTCTTATTTTATGATTCTACACCTAAGACATAACTTGGCGGTTACTTCTGACTCTACTGTCGTAAGTGTTATAGACTTACTATCTTCCTGTTGTTTCATCTTCAAACTATATCATGATATTGGAAGTATCATTTTGATACCATATGTAATTATCTGGACTCGTTATATCGAGATATGTCAATTTTTTTGTTATCATATATCAACTAAAGTGGATTTTATTCTCAAAATGTATATCAATCTCTTAATATTATAGTCGCACACATAAATCTTATAATTATTCTTTTTTTTCATATGGGACTGTTCATCTCTTTATCTCTCATTTAAAAGCTTATCAGGAGCACTCTTTTTCTAGTGATCCCACTATAAGTTGACAAGCACTCCACACTTGTTTCATCCTCGGGTTTTTACAGCCTAATTGTACAAATCAATATAAAACCGATTATTTTTAGATCTATAAAAATTGATTTATGTAAAAAAAATTTGTAGAATGCTTGATTAAGCAGTTTGAGATGATGTGTAAAGAATTAGTTGACTTCCTTTAAGTAAATATGATGACAAGCTACCAACCAAATATACTAAATAACTTGAAGATGTTGGTGTTACAAGGGCCTAAATTTCCAAAGCATACTTGTACCACTATGTTGAAATAGATAAAGGTGAATATAGTGAGGTAATTAACAAAAAAACTTTTTTCTACTATGACAAGTTGACCTAATATTATATCCAATGAATGCGTGCTAGATTTCATGAAGGTTCAATGGAATGATGTCTTACTTTTATTATAGATATTTTACATTAGCTATTCATTTGTTGCACACTTTGATGTGAACTTTACATGTTGCAAAGTGGTTCAAAAGAACACACTTAGAATATGATGATTTCTTGGGAGTGTACAGATTTCATGGTCATGTAAGAAATAAAATTCAGTAGCTTATCAATAATGAAGGCTTAGTACAATCATTCAGAGCTATGTACCTCAAGTCTTATCATTAAACTAGTAGCTAAAAGAGTTTGGATATAAGTGACACCGTATTTCCATTAGGTGTAATAACATGAGTACAATATGTTTAGCAAAACATCTAATTCAACCTTCAAATATGAAACACATTAGCATCTCACCACTTCAACCTTTATAATGTATTACCAAGTGATGCTGAGATGAAAATTAATTCCAAACGCTGATCAGCTAGCTAATTTCTTTACCAAACCCCCAAACATTTTAACCATTATAAAGAATCCATAGGAACTTTGACATTGTAGAACTGCATGCTTGAAATTTCTTAATGTGAATGTCACAATTATTATACATTCTGAGTTCATTAAAACTTATATAAATCAATAAAATAATTTATCAAATAAAAATTAAAAAAAAATAAAAAGTACTTTTTGTAGATCAATTGGAAGTCTAGTGTTGCAGATAGCAAAGTGCTCAGTGTATCAGGATTAATATTTCAGGTTGATCAAATGGCTAATCAAGGCAAACTGGATGCTTAAACCAGTAAAAAATTCAATAAATTGCCCAAATTGGTTGGACACTTAGTGCATTTCTATTAATCAAAGCATGAAGCTATTCATAGTGTAGAATCCAGGTAGAATCTTGGAGCCATTCTCTTCAATCCAAATTTATTATTCAAGTTTCTTTCCTTACGCTTGTCAAACTTTTTATAGAATCTTTTAGTTCCTTTTCTATTTTCAAGTTTCTTTTCGAGGATTCATCTTGTTTTTATCTTCCTTGATGGCCTTAAAGGTTGAAGGGATTTATTAATTACAGAGAAAGGCCATGAATGAAAAGTGGTGAAGAACCTCCAAATCTAAATAAGCCTTCCTCTCCTCAAACTAACGAGTCTCAACAATTTCTAGCATCATGCTTTTCTTCATATGAGACTTATGCTGCCTTTCAATGTATGAATGCAGAGGATTTTCAAATTCTAAGAACCCTATGTCTACTAAAAAAATAACAATATGATTTCTTTAATCTATTATATCATGATTTCCTACCCTAACAAATTTATTTTTGAGATAGTCTTCATGGTGATAGTGTGTATTTGTTTAATGTAAATTTAGAATCCCATCCTCCTTAAATCTCTATAATTCCTTATATCATTGGTAAGTTTGTACACATAAATGACTTAGAAATATTATTTGAATATTTCTATCAAAGATGTCAAATATTTTGAAATGAAGATTAGAAGACAAAAACATGTCATTAAATGATCAAGAAGGGAATCAAGAATAAGTGAGCATTTATATAAGTTAACCAAATATCTTGTCTATCATGAAAATGACCTCTAAGAATTATTTATAGATTTTCTTACTAAAAGAAAGAAATAATTGACTTAGCTTTTTAAATTGAGGTAAACCTAAAATAGTGAAAGAAGCTTTGGAAAATGAATTTGGATTCATAATGGTGTAAGAATAACTAAATTAATTTGTGGGAAAGGAGGTTTGGGACTTAGTAGAAAAACCAAAAGTGTAACCCATAATAGGAATAAGATAGGTGTTCAAGAACAAACTAAATGATAATGACATAATCATTTAAAATAAGACAAGATTTACAGCAAATATTACAGTCAAGTAAAATACAAATTTTGAAAAAGTTTTTAACCAGTGGCACGCTTGGAGACAATTCAACTCCTACTAGCATTTGTAATGAATTTGCAAAAATTTTGAATTTTAAATTTGAAATGAATATAATAGGAAAAAGATATTCTTTCTAAGATTATAATTTAAGCAAGATTTAAAAAAAAATTCATCTCTCATATAATATTCAAGTGAATTTTTTAAAAGATTTGAAGTAAAAAATCTTGAAGTTATTTTTAAATCTACAAGCTCTTCTTCTTAGTTAAATAAGGATAACAATGTAAAGCTCATAGATCCCAAATTCTATCAATATAGAATCTCTATTATATCTAAGAGTTAATAGATCACATACAGTTTTTAGTATCTTCTTATGAAAGATTTCAACATAATCCAAAAACATAACAGCAAAAAGTTATCAAAGGAATATCTAAACAATTAATCAAGATAATTAGAAAATTAGAATCTTAAGAATAATGTTTCGTTTTAATTAATAGGATTTAGTGATATTAATTATGTGTGTTATAAAATTGATAAAAAAACACATTTAAAATATGTTATTTCTTTGGTAACCAATTTTTCTCTTGGTTTGATAAAAAAAAGTACGATTGAACTCCATATTCAAAACTGAGTATATTGATATTAGTGGAAATATGGCTTAAATATTTTAACTTAATAGACAATTAAAAGATTATGAAATATATTAGTGAATTGTACTAATTAGATGTGATAATGTTAGTATCATATGCCTAATTAAGAATCCTATTCAAGCTCTTGACAAAACATACAAAAATTAAACATCATTTGAAGGTCATGTTGATAAAAATGAAATTGATATCTAATTCATAGAAATACAAAACAAACTTACAAATATCTTTATAAAATGTATAGGTGAAGGTATATTTTTTTTAAAAGTCATGGGGGGAGTTCAAGAGGCTTTATATTTGACCCATAATATATTGATCAGGTGGATTCTTTATGCCTAGAGTTCTTGAGAATGATAAGGAAGAAGTTGGCCTCAAAAATGCCTCGGTTGGTTTAACTATATGCAGATTGGAATTTTATATTTCGTTTATTTGAAAAAAAAATTGAAGTTAATACCAAAGAGTTAAAAATTATTGGCAACCATCAATCATTGTTGCATAAAAACTGCTACAGAAAGCTGTTAATCTTTATTTAGCATTTAGCATGGAAATTATTGCAGAAATGTGAATTGATTGCTTTGTATGACTGACCAGCTTCTCTCACGATCAACCTGCTCAAAGTCTATGCCGCGATCAACTATCTTGTGTGGGCTCTTTGCAGTCTGTAAGCGAGAGATGCTCATCCAAATCTGATTATGGAGCATTCTCAGTAGCAGAGAAGGGAAGATCACCAAGTAAGTTAAGGGAACATCTTTCAAATCCCTCGTTGCAAGAAGGTAGAAACTGTGCGCAACCCATGGAGCTATTACCACATACTGCAGAAAGAAAAGTAAATCTCTTTCACACATTACTAATTTACGTACAGGAAGAACAGAATGCTGCTTGGCTTTTACAGCAAGAGTTAAATGTATGAACACCAACACGGTTGTTGATGAACTGACTTCCAATGCAAATACTCAATCTGCTATGATGTGTAGAAACCGATAGAAGAAAAAAAAAATTTCCTTGAGAAGCACAAGAACTCAAGGAATCATGTTACCTTGAAGTTTCCCAGCCTCCGCCATGGCCACTCTGTTAGAAATCCCGGTTTGGTTGCCATTGAGCTCTCTCCAAAACACCCACGGCTCTTGCTTGGAGCCTGCACTAAAATAGCAGCTGCAATAAAGACTGGCAACGCAGGCCGCGGTTGTTCACATGGCTTCGGTTTAATGAAGGCGGGAGGCTTGTCCATAAAAAGGAGTGGAAAGCTTCACGTTCATGGTCGTCAGATTCAGAGTTATTGAAAGGTGGTATCATTCGTACTGTACCGGACTGATTCATATTTTTTAAACTTTTTTAATATTTTTGATAAAACTAGTTTTAATTTTAAAATTTTTTTGTTCATATGAAAAGCTTTTCTTTCATGATAGATATTAATTTCATTCCAATTTGTATTTTTTATATTTTAAAAAAAATTCTTTGTCTTTATATTTTATTTTTAAGTAAAATTAATATAAAAATGATTAAACTAAATTTTTACAAGATAAAAATTGAATTCGTTAAATCAATTTTTTTCATTTTAAAGATAAGTGATGAGATTATGTTTTATTTTTTAAAAAAATTATTTTTTATTATAATGATATATTTTTAAGAAATATATCTGAGTAATTATATATCATAACAGTATTTTATAATTGTTTTTTTTTATTAATCTTATGTATAAAATTTTTTATTTTGTACAACTTATCATCCTTTAGTGTAGATATTAATAGCAATGTTTCAATATATCTTCATATCTTATTCTATAATTTGATCCACTCTCACACATTCACTCACATGCAAGCTTACTAGGGTAGGGTTATCTAGGATTCATATTTTTGTAGTGAGTTTTGCAATGACAAAAACAAAATTATGTGATGGCTAGATGAACAAGAAAAAAATATGTAATTTTTGTAAGCAGTTTCTTTTTATGAGTAAAATTAATATATGCATATATGCATCGTTCTGTCATCTAAAATAAAGGTTTTACAATTTTTCCTTCTTCTTTATCATATGCCACTAAAGTGGCATAATTGGGTCTTATTGTTATTGATCTTCCAAGGATTTGCAAGGTGCAATCAACTACGACTTCTCTTATAGATCCTTCATTTTATGTAACTTTGTGACATTTGAAACATTTAATGTGTCCATTCCATTGCCATGCATTCTAATGTCATCTCTTGCAAGACTTGTAATGTGGTTTTCTTTTACCTCTAGACCTTATAGAAAGAGTAAGATTTTGACTCTTAATACTAGTAATCATTTGTTTTTTTTCAAATTGTGCCTACTCTAAGTTGAAAATATAGACCATTTTCATTTGCCAATCTCAACGTTGGTTTCCAACAAGCTTTGGCTATATGTAGTTTGTCGAGATGCCTCCACCAACACTTTATAAGTACGAAGTTCTAAGTGAGCCATGATATTACCAATTGAGTCACATATCCCTTTTTAAAATATATGATATTTGTTTATCTTTTGTGACCATCCTGGAAACATATTTTGCTAAAGGAGAAAATCTCTACTCATATTTAGCTATAATCAGGCCCTTTTTTAAGTTAATATGCTCAACTTATTTAGTATCTTATACCTAGTAGACGTAGAGACATACCACTCAAGAAAGCTTTATAAAAAACTCACCATAAACTCTCCAAATTTAACCTATATCATCAAATCGCAAACTTTTTTAGTTCGTCTACTAGTTTAAAGCATTGCCACTCAACACTAGCATTATTAAACACTATTTTTCTACTCTTTGGAACCATCATGCTTTGAAATAGGATTTGTATGTTTTCTCATCTTGCTTTGGATCAGTGGCACAAGAGAAAAATAGGACATGTAACTTGTAGAATTATTCCACCAATTTATTTGGCAGATACCCTTTAGCACATCTTCATGAAAAACTGAAGAAAATTTCTCTCTTAGATAGAATTATATTAGTTATCTATTGTAACAATTATTATTTTCTAATTCTAAATTATTTTTCATGCATTTTCTCTATATTTATGTCAGCTACTTCCTTATTTTGATTATCTACAATGCACACATTAGCCAACAATGGATATCTCTTTCACTCTCATACCAAAATTATGATGTAAGCCCAAAACAATACCTATGCGTCAGATATATTTAATACCATTATTTATAAATATGCATGTTTGTTTTGGAACTTTTTTTTTTCATTATCTATTTCAAAATGATGTCATTAAAGTATTACAAAATAACAATGAAACTCAAATACAACAAGTTTACATAGATACCATGTTTATAGTTTCTAATATTTTTAGTAGCTATTATAACATTTCATAATTATAAAACAATTATAGTCCCTAATTTTATGCATAATATTTCATTTTTATTTTGAAGTCTTATGTCTACCCATTATCCTCTTGGTATTTCAATTTGTAAATTATTCACACCCACGTCATATTGGCTAATATAGATTGAGCCATTATCTTGAATTTAGTAAGAAAACATAACACAAGTATCATTTGATAACATAATTACCAATAAGATAATGTCATTTGCTATGTTTATATCACATGTATAAATACATAAACATTCACATGCATTAGATGTATGAGCTCATGTTAGATCAATATTTGTTAAATTTTTCCTCAACTTACCATTTACTTTCATTCTATCCAAGTGTTTTTTTAGCCATTTTGGTATCCATATTTTCATAACTTATCATCACATAAGCTCTATCACACCATGTGACTTATTTATTGCTTAGGCTATATTACACATTTACGTGATTCATTATCATTTAAGCTATATTATACTTTTATGTAGCTTATTATCACACATGTTATATAACACTTTTATATGACATATCACCATCTAGATTACAGTACTTCAATGCATAATTCATCACCACCTATACTATAGTTCATCACAAACCAAATTATATTATATATCATATACACATGACACACACACATAGAAACACACATACTTATTTTAAAAAATATTATCTTGTTCTCATGCAAGAACTATTCATTTCCCATGAAATCATCAAACTCAAAGAATCATAAATTATACTTTTTAAAATCAACTTATAAACTATATCAAAGGCAATGTTAAGCATAATTTTATCGAATATATGTATATTCAATTCATATAGATCATTTATCATATTATCAAAAGTTTAATATGTAATTTCTTTCTTTTTTCTCTTTTTTTATAATTATAGATGAAGCATATAATCACTTTCCATGCATTTAAGGTACAACATGCCCTTCTTATTTGTTTCTTACTTTTAATTACATCATTCAAGTTCCAATGTATCTATTGAACTTAAGAAATCTTGCTCTGATCATACTATCCTTCAATCCATTTAATCATTTGATTTGTTCATTGGACTTGGATCTATCCAGTCACTCCATTTATCCTTCTATTTGATTGCTTTGATGTTCCCATTGGACCATTCAATCCCTCCATCAAACTATCTTACAAAGTTAGAAAACCCTTGTTATCAAAACTCTTAGATTATTTGATAGCCTCATCAAACTATTAGATACCTCGTTAATAACTATTAGATTTTCTAATAAGAGTTTGATTGAGATTTTAATATTTTTTTTTCTATTTTTATCTGATCATCACATCCATTAATTTGATTATTTGATAATGACCTAAAGTTACATACTTCATTACAAGAGATGAACCCATTTTGTACATTTTAATGAAAGTCTCAATAGCTTCATAAACTCACATTACAAGTTTTCCCTCTTTATGAGATCTTGTAAAAATTGATAAGTATTGCAAATACAAAGTTATCTTTCTTTGCAAATTATGACTTCTTGCACCATCTCATTTGGATTAAGCTCATTTCCTTGATCCTTATACTCTTGAATCTTCTTCTCTTTACACTTATTAATTGCCTTGGAGGTTTTTGGGATCTCTCCCTCTCTCTCTATCCGTAATTATATTTGATATAAATTTATTATCGACCAATAATATATTCCTTAAATCTCACGTAATAACAATTTATTTTATTCCTAAATCTCTTCCATTCTAATGAAATCTTCATCATTGGATTTATGTATTTTATTATATTTTATATTTTCCTCCCTTAATTAGGCATTGAATATTTTTTATAGACACTGGTAAAAGTCATCATCTTTTGGAGACAAACTGCTTCAATGGCAGCAACCCGTTCAAGAGAAGAGCAAACTTTCAAACCTTTGAAATCTCACCTTCAAATATGAAAGCCTCACAAATCATATGAACATACTTATTTACATTAGACTCCCTCTTTTTATTGCACAACAAAGATGTCAAAATAGAACATTTCGCATCCAAGTTCATCATCAAAAGGGATACACACAAAATAGTTTTAATGATATTAGGTGCAATAGTGAATACTGCAAAGCATTAAGAGAAGATTTAAAGAGCATAAGAGGATGAGGAGATACCTACCCATCAATGGTTATGATGATGGACTCTTTTTTGCTCAAGGCATTAACCACTTGAATAGAGGCCTTCACCTTCTTAAGTCCCACATCCTTAAATGATTTAGACATTACTCCACTAGTTGCTTGCTTCTTGATAATCAAGTTGGCTTCATAGATACAATTGTAAGTCATCTCTCCTTTGTTAAGCTGAGTAATAAAAGGGCAACACATAAGTCATGAGGAAAAAATTGACAAAAAGAGAATCTTGATGCTGATGAGCTACCAAAGGGAAGAAACATAGTCAACTAACCCTAATAAGTTATTTTTGAAAGGTGCTCAAGTTATAGTAAAGCCTCACATCTACCCATTATCTCTTGGTATCCTATTTTGGTATCAACATGTTGACTAATGTGAGTCACAATCATAAAATAAACTTTTTTTAGAAAAACCTAGCATAAATATCACATGCAAACATAATTACAAATTCGGTAATGTTCATTCCAACTCTATTTCTCATGTAGAAATAAATAACCAATCACAAACATTACTTGTATACTATATAAAAAATAATAAACTCATGCCAAAATCAATATTCATTAAATTATTACATGAATTACTAGTCACTTTATTCTTCCTAAGCATTTTTCAACCATTTTGATATTCATCTTTTTTTGGCTTATCATCACCTATGTTCTATTATACCTTTATATGGCTCATTATTACTCACATTTATAAGGTTCATCATCACTCAAGTTATTTATTACATCTTTATATAACTAATCATCACTTGTGCTATATTGCATCTTTATATGGCTCACCCACCTATGTTATATTACATTTTTATGGGATTCATCACCTACGTTATATTATAATTTTATATTGCTCATCTTCACTTTGGTTATATTACACCTTTGAGTGGTTCATCACTACCCATGTTATATTATATATTATACTTGGATCAGTACACAACACCATGTATATACACTTATTTTGTAATAGTCTATCTTATTCACATGTAAGAATTATTCATGTTATACAAAATTATCATGCTTATAGAATCACACATCATACATTTCTAAATTTACATAGAGACTTATGTCAAATGTAAGATATATAATAAGCCGCAGGCGGGTGAAGGGAAACCCTATGGAGATTGTCTTGACGAAGTTTAAGCGTTCGCTGCTGGCACTGCGCAAATGGAGTCGGAAGGAGGTGGGGAGCCTGGTCAACCAGAATTAGGAGCTGGTGTGTGATATTGATGAGCTGTAGGCCAGAAAATCAAGGGAGGGACTCTCTAAAGAGGACCACGTGCATCTTGGGGACTTGATCACTACCTTCCACCATGGATGTGCACACGAGGAGCTGGTGGCAGCACGCCAAAGTTCACTGGGCGCAGGTTGGGGATGGTAACACGAGGTTTTTTCACTACATGGCTACGTCTCGGGCCCGGATGAATCGCATTACCATGCTCTGGGGCAATGATGATAGGGTGGCGGACTCCTCGGACAACATTGGGCGGGTTTTATTGGACTTCTTTGATCCCAAATGGAGGAGTGGCGATCCCAGAAACATGTCGCAAATTACTTCGTCTCCTACCATTGTGGACACTGAAGAAGCTTCCATGCTTGGAGGCAGGGTTACTGAGGAGGAAGTTAACGTGGCACTGCGGGGAATTAAGAGGAACAGGGCTCCGGGCAGCGATAGGTAACGGCGAAATTCCTGCATGGCTACTGGGCCATCGCACGCGATGACGTTATCAAAGCAGTGCTGGCGTTCTTTGAGGAGCGCAAAGCTTCTGGATGGTTGGAAGGATACCCTCATCATTCTTATTCTAAAGAAGCAGGGGGCGTGTAGGCCGGAGCACTATCGGCCAATCGGCCACTGCAACACCATCTATAAGGTGGTAACGTGGGTCCTCGTCGGGAGGTTGAAGCCATTAATGCTGGACCTTATTTCTCGTGAGTAGGCTGCGTTCATCCCTGGACATAGCATATCTAACAACATTAACATTACGTAGGAGATGGCCGCGAAGATGCTAACCTGCACTGCTGCATCGGGTCTCATGGCCGTGAAGCTTGACATGGAACAGGCTTATGACTGCGTTCGCTGGGAGTTCCTTCTCGAGATGATGTTGGTTATGGGCTTCCCCCCCATTTAGCGCGATTGGATTGCAGCTTGCATCAACTGCCTAAGGTTTTGTGTCCTCATCGACAGTGCTCGCCTCCCGTAGGTGGTTGCTTAGCGGGGCCTCCGGTAGGGCTGTCCGCTTTCGCCCTATCTCTATGTCCTGGCCACCGAGTATTTCTCGTGCTTGGTGAGGAATTATGAATCTCGACAGCTATTGGGGTTCAGGCCGGGGCAGCATGCGCCTTGTGTCTCGCATCTCCTGTTCGTCGACGACATCCTCCTCTTTGCTCCCGCCACCCGCGTAGTTGCGCACGCCATCCGGAGCATTATGCTGGCTTTCGGGGATGCCGCTGGGCTGCGAGTCAATCTCGCGAAGTCCAGGGTCTTCTTCAACTCTAAATTCAGCAGGAAAAGTCCAGACTGATCCTCAGGAAGCTCCGCATGGAGCATGGCCGAACGTTTACATACCTGGGGATCCCCATCGCTGCGAAGTGCCTCTCCAAGGCCGATCTTAGCTTCCTGGTTTAGAGGCTGGACGCCATGATGATCAACTGGAGGGTTCGGCCTCTATCACTGGCGGGCAGGGCCGTCTTGGCCTCTTCGGTCCTCAGTGCCATCCCCTGCCACGTGCTGAGACACTGTGCGGTGTCGACGGGGATTATTGATGACATGGAGAAACGTATCAGGAAGTTTCTATGGGGAAGAACCAATTGCACGAAAGCCATGCATTATGTGGCCTGGGATCGCATCACGTTGCCGAAAGCTGCGGGTGGGCTTGGCCTCCGTGATCTCCGCATTTGGCACCAGGTGCTCCATATGGAGGGCTGCAGACGCATCCTCAACCGGGAACCTAGCCTTTGGGTTGACATGATGCAGAGGAAATACTCTATGGATGACCCACTCATGAAGGCCCCTCACAATGCTTCCCCAGTGTGCAAAATGGTGATGAGGGCGATGCCGGAGGCTATCTCCCTCTTTGTCTGGCACATCGGCGACGGGCAGTCAGTGAGGTTCTTGGAGGACAATTGGTTGTGCGTTCTTCCTCTGAGCTGCTGGCCAACCTTCATCAATATAGATTCCCAGTGGCCGGTCAGCGTCGCTGATTGCATTTAGCATGCCTGGAATTCGAACATGGAGGTTATTCGTTCGTGGGCGAGTGAGGAGCTTATTGACCGCATCATGCATCTCCTGAGAGCCCTGTGGTCCTCTCAGGACGTCCTACACCAGACTCATACCGAGAAGACACGGGCTGATTGCGGTCAGTTTTACTCGAGCATTATCTGCAATGCTCGGAAGTCCGGCAAGCGTGATGTCAGTCTGCCTAGGGAGAAATTCCGCGGCATTTGGAAGCTCAAGGCTACTCCTAGAGTTTGCTTCTTCATGTGGAGGGTCGTCGACGACTTCCTCCCTTCAGTGGAGTGGCTGGCCCATCAGGAGCTTTGCAGGGAGCCCTTTTGCCAGTAGTGCTGCATGGAGGAGGAGACCATGCAACACTTGTTCTGGGATTGTCCGCGTGCCCAAGATCTTTGGGCTAACCGCACGGCTCGTGCAGCGCTGACCCGGTTGGGCCAGTCAACGGGGGCCGGTCTACTGTCCATCGATCGTGTCCTCTGGTTAATTGGATCACCATGTGCACATCGTGGTGATGGGCAGTCACATGCGGCCATTCTCGCCACTACGATGTACTATATTTGGTCGAGGAGGAACGCCGCCAGACACAACAACCCGGTACCCTTGCCGTTCTTAATCATCCGGACTATTAAGATCGAGGTACAATCTGTTCTCAACCGACAAATATCTCTCTCCTCCCTGTTTAGCTGGAATCCTGGCAATTCTTCGAACTTGCTTGTAGTGCAAGGTTGGCTCCCCCCCCCCCCCCCCCGCAATAGGATGGATTAAAGTGAATTGTGATGCTGCGGTTGGTGACTCTATTGTCGGGCTGGGAATGATTGTGAGGGATTGCATGGGCAAACCCCTCCTGGCTGTTGGCAAGAGGATGCTCTGCCAGGCGGTGGACATGATGGAGACCAAGGCTTTGCTTATGGCGTTTGATATTTTAAGGAAATCCCTTCCCCTGCATCTTGCCGTGGAATTCTAAACTAACTCGATGCTGGCACTTCAGGTGGTGCGTGAGATGATTTCCCACCCTTATGTGATGGGCGTTCATGCTGCGGCTATTCAATTTTGCAAGGGGTCTTGAGGCTGTCCGGTTCACCCACATCCTTAGAGATGGGAATGCGCCTGCAGATTGGGCTGCACGGGCTGCTTGCCTTAAGGAGTTCACCTGGGCCCCTAGGGATCTTATCCCTAAGCTCCTACTCAAGCTTATGTTGTCTGATTTCACATTCGATCCTCCTTGAGGATCCTTTTTGTAATTCATGTATGGCTGGGGCATTTTGATATAATATATATTATATCTACTTCAAAAAAGAGATATATAAGAAGCATTAATAAGTTGATTAGAGCATATTCAATCCATGTATACCAAATACCAAATTTTTGGGAGAGTTTTTAATTCCTTCCTTTTTCCTCTTCCTTTCTTGCAATTTCACATAAAACATGCAATCGCTTTTTTCATGCATTCAGGGCACAATGTCTTATTATTTCCTTTAATTTGTCTTTTACTTTTAATTACATCATTCAAGTTTCAATGGATCCAATAGATTTAATAAATCTTACTTTGATTATGCCATCATTTGATCTAATTAAATTATTTGATTTGCTCATTGGATAGTTTGATGCGCACTTAATAGATATTAGACACATCTAATCACTCCGTTCAACTTTTTTTATTACTACCATGTTCTCACCAGTTCGTCCAATCTCTTATTTGAATTATCTTATTACATGTTGATAGAGACTCAAACCTTATTATTAGAAGTCTTGGATTATCCAATATCTTCATCAGACCATTAAATACCCTATTGATGACCATTAGATCATCCGATGAGTATCTGATAGACATTGGTCTCATTTTCTTTTTTTATCAAATTGCTCATCCATTGATTGGATTGTTCAATTATCATATGTAGCTATAAACTTTATTATGGGAAATGAACCACTTCAATATTTCAACAAACGTCTTAATAGCTCCATGACGTAAAATTATTAGTTTTACTCGCCATAAGAACTTCTAGAAAATTGATAAGCACTTTAAATGGAAACTTATCTTTCTTTGCAAATTGAGATTTCTTGCATTATCACTTTTGGATCAAGCTCCTTTTCTTAATCCTTCTACACATATACCCTCTTCCCTTCACACCCATTGATTTCTTTAGAGGTTTTGGAGATCTCTTTATGCCCTATCAATAATTATAATCGGAAAATTAATATATTCCTTAAGTCTCACTTAGTAACATCTAAAATTCTTTAATAGGTTTTGACCTTTTATTTTTTTGCTAAATCATTTTCAATTTAGAGAAATTATCATCACTAGATTCTATATATCTTATTCTACTATACTTAATATTTTTCTTCCTCTTTTAAGAATTAAACATTTTCTCAAGAGACACCAAACGTTATCATCATTTGGAGACACATTGTTGGTACTAACCCATCCTAGAGAAAACCAAAATTTCCTAATCCTTAAACCCCACCTTCAAACATATAAGCTTTGCAAATCATATAAACCTAGTCAATTACACCACACTTGCTCTTGTTTTTATAAAACAAAGACATCAAAATAGTACACCATGCATCAAAGATCATAATGAAGGGGGATGCACACAAAATATTCTCCATGATAGTAAGTGTAATAATGAATACCACAAATCATTGAGAAAATATTTAAAAGGCATAAGAGGGTGAGGAGCTACCTATCCATTTGCAATGACGATGACTACCTCTTTCCCAAGGGCCTCAAACTCTCAAACAGAGGCCTTCACCTTTCTATGCCCTCTATTAATCATACTCTAGTTGCAGGTTAACATCAATTTATTTATGATATTGTACTTTGCCAATATTGTAACATATATGATTCATGGGGTACTGTATAGCAGTCTTGGGTTTGAGGATGTTTATAGAGTATCTTCTTATCGTACATTGTTAGCAATGTTTCGTTCTTTTATATACAAAGTTTAGGCTTCGTATCATATGCCAAGAAATATTTCTAATATTTTGATTTTTTGAAAAGTATAAGCTAAATCTTTCAAGTGAGTATACATAATGACTTTGAAATATGTAAAAAAACTCGCTTTTTAATTTTAAAATAGATGAATGCATGAATTGATGAATCAAAGCTAAAACATGTTGTATAGCTCATGGAGATGGGAGAAATTTGTTTGGGTAGATTGAGCCTATAGGCTCAATTCTGATTCTTTATTCAACTATGATAGAAGCATTATTCATGAAAGACTTGGATACTTCTATACCTCCTAGTAGAGAGATAATAAAATAATAATTTTTTTCTATTCATAAGGTTAAAGATAATAAAATAATAATTTGTTAATCTTTATGCTCTTGGTTCTTTTGTATAGCAATTCTCTTTTTTGGAATGTCGTACACCATCTTTTGTTTGGAATGCTATTTTGTTTACTCTATTTATTTTTTTAGAGGCTCAACATTGTTGGCGTTTAAATGGTTATTAGTTTTGCTTGCCCACGTGATATCACAGGGTTGGTATGGTACCTTTTTCTTAAGGTCATCTCTCATGTAATTGACTGATATTTTGTTATCTAAAGGCAACTATTATTAGTGGCGTTGGTAAAATGATTTAGACTAAGGCATGCATAGTTCTTGAAAAATTGAACTTCAAGAATAAATAACAAATAAAATAAAAAGAAAGAGATGAATAATAAAGAGAATTAATACAGAGTATATGTATCTTTGATGCTCATTTTGAAATGTATCTAGATTCTCTTGCTATTAATATGATTTGATATGCTCTTTAAAAATATATTTATATGATTTTCATGTTACATTGATTGTTAAAAATATAGTCTATTCTAAATTTTACTCACATCTGTTGATTTAATTAAAAAGAGCCACAAGATGTAAAAGATGGAGTTTCACACGAGTTTTAGTCCACTCCATGGGGAAAGATGATGTGCTTTTATTTTAATTTTCCTATCATAGGTGTGTAATTAATAGCCAAAGCCATTTGGCACATATATTGTTAAATTTTGGATATTTGCCTTTGAGACCAAATCAAATGAACTTTAGTTCAACTCTTTCCACTTGCTCTTTTCTCTCCTCCCTCTTCCTCTTTAGAGTTCAAAGTTAAATTGATGAATAAATGCTATCCTATTTAAATATAATTTGTAATTCCTTTAAAAAAATTTATAACATATGTTTGTTTGATATATTTTAAACATTTTTAATAAATTTTTATCTCAATGTGTGTTGATGTGAGAAGAAAAATACATTTATGTAAAACTATAAGATCTAATAATAAGTTTATGACAAAAAAACTAACTTGAGATATACAAAATCTTAACACTTAAGTTATGCCTTTATACCCCCAAATAAGCATATTTTTTATATTATATTAGTTTCTTTATGGTTTGAGCATTGTGTTACACAAATTCTTAAGATTTTAAGGATGTTATGTTAATTTTCTAGTCCCATGACCTTGTTTTAGATAACTCAATTTCTCCTTTGGCCTAGGTGACAATAAAGAGGAATGGAGTTGATCATATGATTGGGGTTATTACTAATTGATGGTTATGTGGTTTAGATATTTAAAATTTTTTGTTAAGAGTATATGAATATGTGTTAGGGTTTAACATTATTGAAATAATATATAAGTTTTTTTTAACGTTATAAACTTGTGTTAGTCAAATCCATGTCGTCTCATAAAGTTTTTGACAATAGACTTGTGACAAGATTGACTTAAACTTTAATAAACTTTATCTTTCAACCTCAAATTGTTATATTTAAGAACTATATTAATTTTTTAATCATTTAAGCTATTTTTAACACAAATTCTTTCTTTTACACTTTTAATTCAATAATAAGCTTACAAGAAAGAGCAAGCTTTTACTAACATCATCCATATTCAAGTTGAAAACTATCTAATAAAATTTGCAGGCAAAGAGGGAACATATTATTGATTAGTGTTTTCAGGATGTTTTGTTTGTTTCTAATCCTATATGCCTCGTTGTAAATAACTCGATTACTCCTTATAAGAATAGGTAATAACAAGTAAATGATAGGGGTGATTATGTGATTGTGGTTATTGTTAATAGATAGATTATTATATTTAGGGGCCTAATAATTGTGGTTAAGAGTATTAAGGTTATAAGTTAGAGCTAAAAGTTGTTAAAATATAAAGTGAATTTTTTATGTCGTATGCTTGTGTTGGTTGAACTCTTTCCTCTGTGGATTTACTAGCAATAAGCTTGTGACGATATAGTTAACTTAATATTTATAAAACATGATCTCTTAAGTTATATCTTAATCTTAAGATTATTAGTTTTCTGATAATGTTTTAATTTCTTAATCATTTAAGCCATATGTTGCACAAATTCATTCAATAATAAGCTCACAACAAAGGAAAATCTTTTTCCATCATTATCCAAAATCAAATTGAAAGTTATGAAATAAAATTAAAAGGTAAAGAGGGGACATATACTCTCTTATGGTTTTAAGGATGTTATAGTAGTTTTGTAATGAGTGAACCATGTATTAGATAATTCAATTTTTCTCATGAGCTAGGTGATAATAACAAAAAGATAGGGAGTTGATTATGTGATTATTGCTATTATTGATTGATAAGCTATTGGGTTTAGGTGCTTAAATGTTTTTAATAGTACTATTAGAATTATTTGTTAGAGCTCAAAGTTGTTGAAATACAAAGCCAGTTTTTTAATGTCATAAATTTTTGTTGGTCAAACCCATGCCTCGTCATAGTTTTTCTAACAATAAGCTCGTGACAAAAAAGTTAACATGTAATTTGTAAAATCTTAACCGTTAAGCTATGCCTTTAAATATCAAGTTATTGTATTTAGATAATAGATTTGTTTTGTAATTATTTTATCTTTGTGTTATACAAATACATTTTTCTAGACTTTCAAGTTAAATCAAGCTTGTGATGAAGAGAAAAATTTTGCCAACAATATTCAAATTCAAATTGGCAATAAAACTTCAAGGCAAAGAGGGGATTATATTTGATAACGTTTTTAGGTAACTGTTAAAATTATGGATCAGAGAATAAGGTAGTTGAAATACCATGCTAATTTTTTAATATCCTAAGCTTGTGTTAGTCAAACTTATGTCTCCCAATAGATTTGTTTATAATAAGCTTGTGACAAAAAATATAATACGAGATTTATAAAATCTTAATGCATAAACTATATCTTTAAACCTCAAAAAATTGTATTTGGATATGAGATTTTTTTTAATTTCTTGAGCATTATGTTACATAAATTCATTTTTCTATACTTTAGTGTGAAATATGAGCTCATGATGAAGAGTGAAATTATACAATATCATCCAAATTTAAATTAGAAATAAAACTATAATGCAATGAGGGGAAATATATGAGATTATGGTTTAGGGATATTACATAAAATTTCTAATCCTTTATCCTTATTTTACATAATTAAAATTTTCCTCGTGGGTTAGGTGAAAACAAAAAAGAAATGAAGAGTTGATTATGTTATTATAATTATTGTTAGTAGATAGGTTATAAGATTTAGGGGATTAAAGATGTTTTTTAGAACTTTTATTATTATGATTTAGGGTTTAAGGGATTAAAGATATTTGTTAGAACTCTTAGAATAATTGTTTAAGGGTTAATGTTTTTGAAAAACTAAGTCAATTTTTTAAGGTAATAAGCTTGTTTTAGTCAAACCCATACCTCCTAGTAGGTTTGCTAACAATATGGTTATGAAAAAATGCTAACTTTGGATTTATGAAACCACAACTATAAGGTTATATCTTTAAATATAATTATAAGGTATTTGAGGTACTAGATTAATTTATTAATTATTTGAGCATTAAGTTATACATATGTTCTTATATACTTTTAAATAAAAAAAACTCATGAAAACTAGTGAACACTTTCTATTATCATCCAATTTCAAATAGGAATCTACTCAATAAAGTTGTACGCCAAAGTGGCAAGTTTTACTTAACCAATGTTATAAAGTTGTTATGTTAGTTTTCTAATCCCATGAACTTTGTTTTTGATAAATCAATATCTCCTCATTGATTACATGGTAATAAGAAAAAGATGTAGAGTTGATTAGCGATTGTGGTTACTATTAATTGATAGGTTATTTGGTTAATGATTCATGAGTTTTGTTTAAAGTATTAGGATTGTATGCGAGGAGTTAAGATTGTTGAAATATTAGGTCAATTTTTTAAGATAATAAGTTTGTTCTAATCAAACCCATGTGCTCCTATGATTTGTTAGCAATAAACTCACAATAAAAGAAGCTAGCTTAAGATATATAAAACATTAAAACTTAAAGCTATAACATTAAACCCCATATTAATGTATTTGGCATTTTAGATTCGTTTCTAAATCATTTGAGCTTTGTGTTGCTCAAATTCATTCTTTTGCACTTTTAAGTCAACAATAAGGTCAAGATAAATAGCAAACTTTTGCCGATATCATCTAAATTTAAGTCAGAAATAATCCAATAAAATTACAAAAAAAATGGAGGAACTTATACTCAATTAGGATTTTAATATTGTTATGTTAGTTTTGTATGCTCATTGCCTTATCTTAGATAAGTCAATTCCTACTAAATCCTACCAAAGGGTTGGGTGAGAACAAGAAGGTGGAGAGTTGATTTATGTTTATTGTTAATGATAAGCTATTAGATTTAAAGGTTTAAATATTTTTTTTGAATTACGAAGAATATGGGTTAATTTTTTAAACAATTGAGCCTTTTGTTATGCAAATTGATTCATATGCTTTCAAGTCAACAATAAGCTTACAAGCATTAAGTTGTATGGGTTAGTGATTAAAGATTAAGAGGTAGAAGGCTAAAAATTTGTGATAAAGTATTGATATTTACAAGTTAGATGATTCGAATTAAAAAGGGAGAAGATGATGATATGTTAATGATTCATTATTTATGGTTTAAGATATTATACTAAAATAAAAAATAGAAAATTAGATATTTGAAATAAAATTATAAAAATCTAGATTGATAAGTTTTTTTTTTGGTCTCAATCTATGCTTATACATTATGCCAATGCATATATTAATAAGTATGATTTAGTTTTTGTTTTCTTCATACATTTTCCTTTTATGGAGACTTTAATCAACAACAGACCTGACTTCATGATGATTGCAATAGAGATCTATAATATAATCCTAGTTGTTTTTAAACCTTTAATCTTGTATACTTTAACACTTGTTATACTATGAAACTATGCCATTGGCTTGCCTCACCATCTACATATATTGCCTTGGTGTGAGCTTAAAATAAACTAATTTATGAGGAGACATGGATTAAGCTAATTGATTATTCATAAGTGAGAAAGTGGCTTTGGCTAATTAAGATAGTTAAATAATTATAGATTTTTATATGACAAGTTAAATGAATTAAAATAATTAAGATGATAAACAAAATTTTCATTTAATTAGCTTTGACACTTATTTTTAAATGCATGTCTGCTGCCCTTAATCTTTGACCAATAATTCCACTTGCTCATCATCTAACTTTTAAATTTAATATTCAACCACATACATGTTGATCTTAATGACACTATTCCCACAACATGTCTAACTACTCTAGACCATGACCTCTATTTCATAGTTATAACCTTTCACCAATAATTCAAATAATAGCTTATCCAAATTTTGACCTTTAGGTCTAGCCTTATACCTATTTACCTTGACCACACAATTGCGATAGCATGGTTGACAACTTTGTTCAAGTTATAAATGTTCAATGCTTAAGCCTGGAAGAATACAATTTTTATGGGATAACATTCATGTTGCTTGCTTTCTAAAAGATTAAGTTGAGACATAAACAAAAGTTGTGTCACCAAATTTTTTTACTTATACAAATTCCTTAGAACCAACTAATGAAGCAATATATGATTTCTTATATGACTTTGTCATTATTAAGAATGATGAAAATTCACTTATGGCCATGACCAATTTCTAATCTATGAAATTTGTTTTAGAAAACTCAACTTCTCTTTATAGACTAGGTCAAAACATTAAAGAGATAGAGTCTGTTTTGTAATTATGACTATTTTTAACGAACAAGGTCTTAGGTTCATGGGCTTAAAGATTTTTATCAAGACTATTAAGACTATGGAACAAGGCCAAAAATTTTGATTACCAAGTCTATTTTTTAATGTTCTATGCTTGTGCTAATCAAACCCATGCCTCATATTGGATTTTCTAATAATAAGCTTGTTCAAAATCAGCTGACTTAGGAATTATAAAACCTTAACCCTTTAATTATATTTTTAATCATTAAATTAGTTTATCTGGGATGTTAGATTAGTTTGTTATTTATTTGAGTTTTGTGGTATACAAATCTATTCTCCTACACATTCAAGTCAATAATAAAGTCACAACAAAGAATAGGCTTTTATCAACATAATTTGAAATAATCTAAGAAACTTTTAAGGATAGAAGGAACATGAAATCTATTAGAAACTATTTAATAAAAATGTGCTTATAATGAAGAGTGAACTTTTAGTTTTATCAACCAAATTCATATTGGAACTATCTAATAAAAATACAACGCAATGAGGGAACATATACCTGATTAGGATTTTAGAGATATTTTGATAGTTTTCTAATCCCATGAACACTGTTTAGGATAACTTGAATCCTCCACATGGGGTAAGTGACAACAAGAAGATGGTAAGGAGTAGATCGAGTGATAGTGGCTATTATTAATAGATAAGTCATTGGGTTTAGAGCTTAAAAATAGTTTTTAGGAGTATTTGGAATATGGGTCAAAACTTAAGTTTATTGAAATAACAGATTAGTTGTTTAATGTTGTAATCTTGTATTGATCAAACCCATGTTTTTTATGGATTTGCTAATAATATGCTTGAGATAAAAATAGTTGAACTTAGGATTTATAAAACTATAATTATTAAACTTATTTTTTTGGCATCAAAATGTTGTAATGTTAAGCCTTTTGTTATGCAAATTGATTCATCTACACTTTCAAGTCAACAATAAGTTTACATAAAATAGTGAACTTTTATTAGCTTCACCCAAATTCAAATTATAAGAAACCAATAAAATTATAATTTACACAGGAAACATATACTTGATTAGAGTTTTAGGAATATTATGTTAGTCTTTTACTCCCATGAACCATATTTTAGATAACTTAATTCCTTTTCATGGGTTAGGTGACAACAAGGAGGTTGGGAATTGATTATGTGATTGTAGTTATTATTCATGAATTGATTATTGGGTTTAAGGGCTTAAAACTTTTTTTTAAAAGTGTTTTGGGTTAAGACTTATGGTTGTTGAATTACTAAGTTAGTTTTTTAATATCATAAACTTATGTTGGTCAAGCCCATGCCTCTCCATTGATTTGCTCGTAATATGATTGTAAAAAAAAAGCTAACTTGGGATTTGTAAGACCTTAACTATGAAGATATATATTTAAACATTATATTAATATAATTTTGATGCTATGTTAGTTTATTAATCATTTGAGCTTTGTTTTTTGTACAAATTCATTCTTTTATACTTTCAAATCAATAATAAGCTAAAATAAAAAACTTAACTTTAATAGTATCATCCAAATTTAAATTGGAAATTATCCAATAAAATTATAAGAAGAGAGAGAAAAACACTCAGTTAAGGTTTTAGTGATGTTAGTTTCTTAATCTCATGAACTTTGTTTTAAAAAACTTGATTCCTCCTTATGAACTAGGTTACAATAAGAACAAAATGGGGAGTTATTTATATAATTGTGACTTTTGTTAACATATAGGCTATTTGGTTTAGTGACTTGAAAATTTTTGTTAAGATTATTGAGCTTATAATTAGGGATAAAGGTTACTATAATACTAGGTTAGTTTTATAATGTCATAAGTTATTATTGGTCAAACCCATGCTTACATATGGATTTATTAATAATAAGCTCATGACAATCTAGCTAATGTGAGATTTATAAAACCTTAACTTTTAAGGTGTATATTTATACCTCATATTAGTATATTTGGGATACTAAACTATTTTTTTAATCATTTGAGCATTGTTTTATACAAATCCACTATTCTATACTTTAAAGTCAATAATGAGCTCATGAAAAATTGTGAACTTATTCCAACATAATCCAAAATCAAATTGGAAATTATCTTATAAAATTATGCGACAAAAGAGAACAATACTCAATTAGAGTTTCAGCGATGTTAGTTTCCTAATCTCATGAACTTTGTTTTTAAAAAACTTGATTCCTCCTTATGAGCTAGGATACAATAGGAACAAAGTGGAGAGTTGATTGTTGTAGCTTTTGTTAATAGGTAGGAAATTGGTTTAGTGACTTGACAATTTTTGTTAAGATTATTAAGCTTATGGGTTAGAGTTGAAAGGTGCTATAATACTAATTTAGTTTTACAATGTTGTAAGTTATTGCTAGTCAAACCCATTCCTATTTATGGATTTTCTAATAATAAGCTCATGACAATCTAACTATCTTGGGATTTAGTAAATCTTAACTTTTAAGCTATATATTTATACCTCAAATTAGTATATTTAGGATACCAAATTATGTTTTTAAACATTTGAGTTTTGTTTTACACAAATCCATTATTCTATACTTTAAAGTAAAAAATAAGCTCATGAAAAATTGTGAACTTTTTCCAACATAATCCATAATCAAATTGAAAACTATCAAAAGAAATTACATGATAATGAGGTGACATATACTCGATTAAGGTTTTAAGGATGTTATAGTAGTTTTTTAATATATGAATTTTGTATTGGATAACTCGGTTCCTTCTCATGTCATTGGTGATAAAAATAAAAAGACCAGAAGTTTATTTTGATATTAATTCTATTATTAATTTCTAAGTTATTAGTGTTGGGGGTTTAAAGAATTGTGTTAAGGCAATTTGGATTATGTGTTAGAGCTTAAGGTAATTAAAAGTCGGGGCTTGTTTCTTACTGTTGTGTTGACAAATCCATGTCTCTTGATAGATTTGGTAACAATTAGCTTGTGATAAAAAAGCTACCTTATGATTTATAAAGCCTTATCTCTTATGATATATCTTCAAAGCTCAAATTAGTAGATTATTATGGTTTTAAAGATGCTATAATAGTTTTTAATCCATGAATTATCTACTGGATAACTCGATTCCTCCTTATGGGCTAAGTGATAACAATAAAAAGATTGTGAGTTGATTTTGATATTATTTTTATCATTAATTGATAGGCTATTATGTTTAGGGATTAAAGGATTATGTTAAGATTATTTAGATTATGGGTTAGAGCTTAAGGTTGTTGAAAATTTAAGCTAGTTTCTTAATGTTGTGTTGGCAAACCCATTTTAAGGACTTAGCAATAACAAAATCATGATACAAAAGTTACCTACAGATTTATAAAGTTTTAATCCTTATTTGATATCTTTAAAGCTTAAATTAGTGTATTTAAGATATTAAATTAGTTTCTTAATCATTTAAAGTTTTGTTAAAAAATTAATTTTGCTACATTCAAGTCAACAATAAGCTAACAATGAAGTGGAAAATTTTACCAACATCTCCCAAACAAATTGACAATAACATTACAAGGAAAAAAGGGGACATATACTCAATTAAGGTTTTAGGGATGTTATGAAAGGTTTCAAATCCATGATCCTTATTTTAAATTCCTTGATTCATCATCAGATATTAAGTGAAAATAAGAAAACGTTGGGGAGTTCATTATGTAATTATAGCTATTATTAAAAGAGATGATATTTGGTTTATGGGCTTAATGATTTTTGTTAAGACTATTAGGATTAAGGGTTTAAGCTAAAGGTTTTTTGAATTACCAAGTCAGTTTTTAAGTATCATAAGCTCGATAAGCTTATGTTAGTCAAACCAATGCCTCTACATGGATTTGATAATAATAAGCGCATGACAAAAAAGTTAACTTAGGATTTAAACAGCATTAACCCTTATGTTATAAGTTTAAATCTCATATTAGTGTATTTTAGATACTAGATTTGTTTCTTAATTACATGATTTTTGTGTTACACAAATCCATTCTTTTACACTTTCAAGTAAGCAATAAACTCAAGATGAAGAGTTAATTTTTACGAGCATAATCCAAAATAAAAATGAAAAATATCCAATAAATTTATAAGTCAAAGAGGGAACAAATACTTGATTGCAGTTTTAAGGATGTTAGTTTTTTATTCCTTTGAAATTTGTTTTAGATAAATCGATTCATCCTCATGAACTAGGTGACAACAAGAAAAAATAAAGAGTTGATTATGTTATTATAATGTTCTTAGTGGATAATTTGTTAGGCTTAGGAGTTTTAAAATTTTTGTTCAAATTATAAGGTTTACGAGTTAAAGCTAAAGGTTGTTGAAATGCATCATCAGCTTTATAATGTCACAAGCTGGTGCGAGTAAGACCCATACCTCTTATGGATTTGCTAATACTAAGCTCATGACATTAAAGATATCTTGAGATTTATAAAAGCTTAAACCTTGACCTATATTTTTAAACCTTATATTATATATAAGGATACTAGTTTAGTTTCTTAATCATTTGAGTGTTTTGTTAAAAAAATTCATTCTATAATTTCAAATCAATAATAAGGTCACGATAGTTAATGAACTTTTTGCAACATGATAAAAAATCAATATGGAAATCATCCAAAGAAATAGCAAGATAATTAGGGAAATACATTTAATTAGGGTTTTAAGGATTTTATGGTTGTTTTCTAATCCATGATGTGTGTTTTCAATAAATCAATTTCTTGTCATGAGCTAGGTGAAGTGTGTTAAACAAATCTATTTTTTTGCACTCTAAATTCAACTACAAGCCCATGGAAGGGTAAAATTTTATCAACATCATCCAAATTCAAATTAATAATAAAATTACCAAGCAAACAAAGGACATTGCTCAATTGAGGTTTTAGGGATTTTATCATAGTTTTCTAATCCATGAACCTCTTTTAAGATAGTTTGATTCCTTCATATGGGTTAGGTGAAAACAAGAAAAATGAGAGATAATTATGTGAATTTGACTATTCTCATTGGAAAAGCTATTTGGTTTAGGGGCTTAAAATTTTTTGTTAAGTGTATAGGAATAAGGGTTAGGAGTTAAAAATTATTGAAATAATATATCACTATTTTAATTCTATAAGCTTGTGTTAGTCAAACTCATGCCTCCTAATGAATTTACTTACTAATAATATTCTCGTGACAGAAGAGATAACTTGGGACTAAATAGTTTTGGTTTACTAGATTTATTTCTTAATCATTTGAGCCTTTCTTTTTATAGAAATTCATTCTTTTATACTTTGAAGCCAACAATAAGCTTACGAGAGGATGTGAATTTCTACCAACATCAACTATATTCAAATTAGAAACTATCTAAAAAAATTAGTAGACATAGAGAGAACATATTCTTAGTTAGTGTTTTATAGATGTTATGTTAGATGGCCCGATTCTTCCAAATGGGATTATGAATAATGCAAAAAAAAGATGGAGAATGATTATGTGATTATGGCTTTTTTACTGGATAGACTAAATGGTTTAAGGTTTTAATAATTTTTTTGGGGCTATTAGGATTATTAGTTAGGGATGAAGGTTGTTAAAATATTAGGTTAGAGTTTTAATCTCACACGTTGGTTATGCCCTTGCCTCTTATTGGATTGTTAACAACAATTTTTTGATAATAAAGTTAAACTTAATATCAGGTTAGTTTTTTAATGTCATATGCTTGTGTTGATTAAACCCTTGCCTCTTAGTGGATTTACTAACAACAAACATGTGATAGTAAAACTAAACTTAATAATTATAAAACTCTAATTCTTAAGATGTATCTATAAACCTCATATTAATAAAATTCAGATAATATATTAGTTTTTAATCATTTGAGTCTTGTGTTATACAAATTCATTTTTCTTTAATTTTAAGTTAATAATAAACTCATGATAAATAGTGAACTTTTTTAGCATCATCGAAAATAAATAGGATATTATCTAACAAAATTACAAGGATAAGAGGGGACATATACTTGCTCTAGGTTTTAGTGATGTTATGGTAGTTTTCTAATGCAAGAACCATGTATTAGATGACTTGATTCCTCCACAAGGGCTTGGTGACAACTACAAAAATGATTAGTGGACTATGTGATTATTGTTGTTTTTAATTGATAATCTATTGGATTTATGGGCTTAAATGTTTTTTACAAGACTTAGAATTATTTTTTAGAGCTCAAAGATTTTGAAATATTAAATTAGATTTTTAATGTACTAATCTTTTGTTGGTCAAATTCATGCCCCCATAGATTGACTAACAATAAGCTCATGAAAAGATAATTAACATGTGATTTATAAAATCTTAACCCATAAGCTATATCTTTAAATCTCAGATAAGTGTAATTAGATAACTAATTTTTTTCTTAATCATCTTGGCTTTTTTACAACAAAAATGCATTTTTTTACACTTTCGAGTCAAATGTAAGCTTACGTGAAGTGTGAAATTTTACCATTATCCAAATTCAAATTGTTAATAAAAGTATAAAGCAAAGAGGGGACATATACTCGACTAATGTTTTTGTGAAGTTATCCTAGTTTTATAATCTTTAAACTATGTTTTAGATTACTTGATTCCTTTTTGTGAGCTAAATGATAACAACAAAATTATGAGATGTTGATTATGTGATTTTTCTTTTTGTAAATTGCCTATGGAAATAGAGGCTTAAAGATTATTTTTAAGATTATTAAGATTATGGGTTAGAGCTTAAGGTTGTTGAAATACCATGCAATTTTTTTAATTTCGTATGCTTGTGTTCTTCAAACCAATACTTCCCCATACATTTGCTTACAATAAGCTAATGACAAAAAAAACATAACATGGGATTTATAAAATCTTAACCATAAGCTATATCTTTAAACCTCAAATAAGTGTATTTGAATAACAAATTTGTTTCTTAAATGTTTAAGCTTTATGTTACATAATTTTTTTTTTTGCACTTTTAGGTGAAATATAAGCTCATAATGAAGTGCAAAATTTTATCAAGATCATCTAAATTTAAATTGGCAATACATTTATAAGGCAAAGAGGATACATATACTTAATTAGTGTTTTAGTGATGTTATGTTAATTTTTTCGTACTTGATCCTTGTTTTAGATAACTTAACTCTTTCTTATAGGCTAGGTGAATAAAAAGAAATATATGTGATTGTGGCTATTGTTAAAGGATAAGGAATAGGGTTTAGGGGCTTAAAGTTCTTTGTTAGAACTATTAGAATTATGGGTCAAGGCTTAAGGTTTCTGAAATACCAAGCCATTACTTTAATGTCATAAGCTTATGGTGGACAAACTTATGCCTCTTAATAATGTGTTAACAATACATTAGTGAAAAACTCACTCACTTCAACTTTATAAAACTTTAACTCTTTAGTTATATTTTCAAACTTCAAATTAATTTATTTGGGATGCTAGATTTATTTGTTAATCTAAACTTCATGCATTATACAAATTCGTTCTTCTAAACTTTAAAGTTAATAATAAGCTCACGACAAATAGTGAACTTTTTTAAGCATCATTCAAATTCATATTAGAATTTATCTAATATGTCTATATGACAAAGAGGGAAAATTTACTTGGTTAGTGTTATAGAGATTTTATGTTGGTTTTCTAATCCCTAGAACTTAGTTTTTAATAAATGGATTTCTTCTCATTAACTATGTGATGACAAGAAGAAGATGAGTTGATTACATGATTGTGGCTACTGTTAATTGATATGTTTTTAAGTTTATGTGATTAATGATTTTTATTTTTAGTATAAGGATTATGGGTTTGGGGATAAGATTTTTGAAATATTAAAAAGTTTTTAAAGATAGTGAACTTGTGCTTGTCAAACCCATGCCTCCTTGTGGATTTGATACCAATAAGCATGTGATAACAATATGAACTTTGGATATGTAAAACCTTAACCATTGAGTTGTGTCATTAAATCTCATATTAGTGTATTTAGGATACTAGATTTGTTTCTAAATTATTTGAGCATTATGTTACCCAAATCTATTCTTTTACACTTTCAAATCAGTAATAACCTTAGAGTAAACTTTAACCAACATCATCCAAATTCAAATTTGAAACAATCTAATAAAATTACAAGAAAAAGATTCAATAAATTCTCAATTAGAGTTTTAAGGCTAGTATGTTAGTTTTTATAACCCCATAAGCTTTGTCTTGGATATCTCAGTTCCTCCTAGAGAGCTCAGTGATAACAAGATGAAGGTTGAAAGTTGGTTATGAGATTATGACTATTATTAATGGATATCTTATTAGATTTAGGAGCTCAAACATTTCTATTAAAAGTATTAAGAATATGGGTTAAGACTTAATATTATTAAAATAAGAGGTTAGTTTTGAATGTAATAACCTTGTGCTCATCAAACCATTGCCTCCTCATTGATTTGCTAACAATAAGCTTGTGACAAAAAATGTGACTTGTGATTTATAAAATCTTAACCAATAAACTATATCTTTCAACTTCGTAGTAGTATATTTGAGATATTAAATTATCTTTTTAATTATTTGCAATATGTGTTACATAAATCCATTTTTTTATTTTCAAGTCCAAAATAAGCTTAATATAAAAAGTGAAAATTATAAATTATCTAATAAAATTACCAAACAAATGGAGACAAATACTTGATTAGGGTTTTAGAGATATGTTAGTGACAAAAGAGCTAACTTATGATTTAAAAAAAATCTTAACCATTAAGCTGTATCTTTAAATCTTATATTAGTATATTTGGGATACTAGAATAATTTCTTAATAATTTGAGCTTTTATACAAATTCAATCTTCTACACTTTAAAGTTCATCCTTATTCAAATTAGAAATAATCTATTAAAATTATAAGGTAAAATAGATTATACTACTCAATTAGAGTTTTAGGATGTTATGCTGGTTTTCTAATGCTTTAGAAAACTAAATTTCTTCTTGTGAGCTAGATCAAAATAAGAAAAAACTAAATAATTTATTTGTGATTTTAACTATTATTAATAAATAGGGTAATTGGTTTAAGAGCTTAAAAATTTTTGTTAGGACTACAAAGATTATAGGTTAGGGCAAAAGATTTTTGAAATACCAAGTCTATTTTTTAACATTGTATGCTTGTGCTAGTCAAATCCATGCCTCTCGATAGATTTGCTAATAATAAGCTAGTAAAAAAATAGCTTATATAGGATTTATAAAACCTTAGCCCTCTAATTATATTTTTATTCCTCAAATTTGTTTATTTAGGATACTAAATTAGTTTGTTAATCATTTGAACTTTCTATTATATAAACCAATTCTTTATACTTTCAAGTCAACAATAAACTCATGACAAAAAATTAACTTATAACAACATCATCCAAATTCAAGCTCGAAACAATCCAAGAAAATTTTAAGACAAAGCAAGGTAACATGAACTTGATTAGAAACTATCTAATAAAAATATGCTCACTACGAAGAGAAAAATTTAGTTTTATCATCCAAATTCATATAGAAAACTATCTAATAAAAATACAAGGAAAAGAAGGATCATAAACCTAATTAGGATTTTGGAGATATCTCAATAATATTCTAATCCTGTAAATGTTAATTTAGATAACATGAATCATCCTCATGGGTTAAGTGATAACAATAAGATGGTGAGGAGTAAATCAAGTGATTATGGCTATTATTATTGGATTTAGAACTTGAAAATGTTTTTAAGGGTATTTGGAATATGGGTTAAGACTTAAGTTTGCTAAAATAAAATATTAGTTGTTTGATGTTGTAATATTTTGTTAGTCAAACCTATGCCTCCCCATAAATTTGCTTATAATATGCTTGTAATAAAAAAAAACAAAACTTGGGATTTATAAAACTTTAATTATTAAGCTATATATTTAGACATCAAAATAGTATAATTAAGATATTAGATTAGTTTCATAAACATTTGAGACCTTTGTTACACAAATTGTTTCATCTACATTTTCAAGTCAATAATAAGCATATGTAAAAGAGTAAACTTTTAGTAGCTTCACTATAATTCAAATTGTAAACTATCTAATAAAATTATAACGCAAAGAGGAAACATATGCTCGATTAGAGTTTTAGAAATATTATGTTAGTCTTTTACTCTAGTGAACCTTGTTCTAGATAACTTGATTCCTCTTCATAAGCAAGGTGATAATAAGAAGAAGGTAAGGAGTTGATTATGTGATTGTAGTTATTATTAATGGATTGACTATTGGGTTTAAGGGCTTAAAAAGTTTTGTTAGGAGTGTTATGAGTTAAAGCTTAAAGTTATTGAATTATTTAATTTTTTAAGGTCATAAACTTATGCTGTTCAAACTCATGTCTTTTAATGAGTTTACTGATAATATACTTTTGACAAAGAAAGTAACTTGTGATTTATAAAACCTTAACTATTAAGATATATATTTAAACCTCATATTAGTATAATTTAGATGTTCTATTAACTTATTAACCATTGGAGCATTGTGTTACAAAAATCCAATTTTCTATACTTTCAAGTCAACAATAAGAAAATGTAAACAACTTAATTTTAATAATATCATCTATATATTAAAATTGGAAATTATCCAATAAAATTATAAGACAAAAAGAGAATAATACTCAATTAGGGTTTTAGTAATGTTAGTTTCCTATCCTCATGAATTTTGCTTTAAAAGCCTTGAATCCTCCGTATGAGCTAGCTTACAATAGGAACAAAATTGGGGATTGAATAAATAATTGTGGCTTTTGCTAATTGATAGTCCATTTGGTTTAGTGACTCGAAATTTTTTGTTAAGATTTTTGAGCTTATAGGCCATAAGTTATTATTGGTCAAACCCATGCCTAATTGTGGAGTTTCTAGTAATTAGCTCATGACAATCAAGCTAACTTGGGATTTATAAAAGCTTAACTTTTAAAATATATATTTATACCTCATATTAGTATATTTGGGATACAAAATTAGTTTTTTTAATCATTTGAGTATTATTTTCCACAAGTCCATTATTCTATACTTTCAAGTCAACAGTAACTTACAAAAATAGTGAACGTTTTCCAACATTATTCAAAATCAAATTGGAAATTATCCAAAAAAACACTATATGGTAAATAGGGGCCATATACTTGATAAAGTTTTTTGTGGATACTATAGTGGTTTTCATGTCCACAACTATGTTTTGGATAACTTTGTTTCTTCTCATAAGCAAAGTGATAAAAAAACATCGAAAGTTTATTATGTGATAATTGTTATTCTTAATAAATAGACTATTTAGTTTAAGGCTTTAAAAACTTTTTGTTTATAGTATTATGAGTTATGGCTTAAGGCTGTTTAAAATCTAGATTAGTTTTTTAATATCATAAACTTTAGTTCATTAAACCCATGCCTGCTGATGAATTTACTAACAATATGCATGTGACAAAGAAGATAACTTGGGATTTATAAGAATTTAACTGTTAAGCTATATAGTTAAACCTTATATTGGTATAATTTGGATGCTATATTTGTTTCTTAATCATTTTGGCATTGAGTTTTATTACACAAATCCATTCTTTTATACTTTCAAGTTTACAATAATCTAAAGTAAAAAAAATTATTAGTATCATCCATATTTGTAATAGCCCTAGTTTTCTTTATTTTATTTGCTTAAAAAAAAAGTTTTTTGTGATGAATCCAACGATGTTAAATTTTAAATTTTTGGAGCTCTCATGAATAAATTATGAATTTTTAAAGAATTGGGATAAATTTGTAATGTTAAGGATAGAACTGTAATTTTTAAATGTCGGCTCAGTTCAAATTCGATTTGGCGGAGGATATATTTGCAAATAACGTATTTGTAGGGGTTTTATGCAAAAGAGCCAGGCCACCCGGCAGTTGTCTCACAAGAATTTGACACATTTCTGCAGTGTTTATAAAGCTAATCGGGTGAACGGAAACTTCGACTGCATGCGACTTTTAATTTTCGGAGTGCGAGGTTCTGCAACAAACGTGACTGCTACAAGAATTTCCTTAAGGACGAGATTTCGACAGTAGCCGCCGAGCTCTTCGAGGATTTTTGGCACATGACGGCGAAGGTCAGCGAGGGTTCCGTAAGGTAAGGAAAACTTAAGGAAAACGCGAATTTCTTTGTCGTTATTATGCAAGGGTTTTTCGGTGAGCGACGGAGATCGAGAGGGGTTGATTTGGCCGGCGGGAGACGCCGGAGGTCTCGAATTTCACGGGCAAAATGTTTCGGTTTCGCCGAACGAATGGGAGAGAAAGAGAGAGAGAGAGAGAGAGAGAGAGAGAGAGAGAGAGAGAGAATTGAATAGGTTCGCGTTGCTGAACCGATGCGGGCAGTTCAGCGCCAGGCCTAGACCGGGTCGCACTAGGGGCGGGCGGTCCAGCGCCGACGAAAGACCTTAAAAAAAACAGTGAGCATTTTTGGGATTTTTTAAATGCTCGTTTGGGACAGCTTTAATAAAGCGGGATTTTGGCTGTTTGGGATTTTTGGCTGTTTGGGCAAGCTTTTAGAAAGCAGAATTTTAGCCATTTGGGAACAGCTTTTTAAAACGTAATTTTGCCTTATACGCATTTTTAAATTAATTATTTGTCTTTTACGGGCTTGTAGGACATTGGGGCTTGTAGGTAGAACATCAAGAAGAATTAGAAGTGGGCAAGAAAAATTTGGTACAACAAATCCAGGTAGATAGATTTCTAACCTTGTGATATAGTACACTACTATGTGTTTGCTTTACATGATTTTCTTTCAGTGACATGGTGTTTTGGTTATTCTATATGTTGATATTTATTTCATTTGCATGATAACTAAAAGGAAAGAAATAATATGATACAATATACTAAAGAAAGAGACGAAACAATATGGCAGAAAAGGTCTTTTGATATGGCAGGGATTGATGTTTGGGAAATGAAAAATATAAAAAAATGAGATTCCTTGAGAACATTATCTTCACCACTAGGCCCAGCGTGTTGGATCGCAAGGTATCAATCTTTGGATCAGATATCTACCTAGTGTTATGTGTTATGACTCCATGATGATTACACCAGGCCTAGTGTGTTGGATCGCAGGGTATGGTACCATACCTGCTTGGTGGCACTAGGCCCAGCGTGTTGGATCGCAGGGTATCGATCTTCGGGTTAGATATCTGCCTAGTGTTATATGCATGGTTGGATGTTGGTTGGAGGTCATTTGCTTGATTGGATCCAAAGGATAATGTGTAAAGGGAATTGGGCTCGATTATAACACATCTATAAGGAACTGATATTTCTCTTTGATTTTTCTTTGGTTTTTCATTTAATATTATATATGACATCAGTATAGTTTGAGCTTTATGCATATGATTCATCTACACTATTCATCGTATGTATTTTCATTGGGTGAACTATGTGGATTTATCTACTGAGATTTGTAAATCTCATTAGTGCTTACATCACAGGTCATGCAACCACTGCACCGAGAATTAAGAATGATGCTGTTACAAGAGAGCCCTTTCCAAGAGATGTGTGAGAGGGAACGTTTTGGTGTGATTAAATATTTAAAAACATATATTTATATATATACTTTGGATTTTGAGTTAGTGTTTTTCTTACCGTCGGGTCCCTACCTTGGGTTTATTTATTTGTCCTCACTATATATTATAACAGCAGAACAATTGATGTTAATTTTGTTATTTAGATGTACTGGTTTAGGTGGGGACTTGACAATGTGGTATCAGAACTTTGGTTCAGGAATAGGTGGGAAATGAGAGTGAGGACAACAACACAGCATATGCATTTGCATCTTTAGTATTAATTCTCGCTTAGGCATTTGTTGTCAAATACCTATTTGGTTTTGCAAGATTGTAATATACTTCAAATCATGGAAAGATTGGAATATGAAAATATAGATAAGGGTAAAGAAAGAGAGTATCATGGAGATACGCAACAGGAATTAGCGCAAACTTTAGTCTCTTTGTTGCAATCAATTAGAAGCACTGGTAGTCATAGAGGAGAGGCATCTATTGACTTGGTGGTTGACCAACTTCAATGGATGCATCCTCCTCCTTTTGTTGGGGAAGAGGATCCTATGATTGTTGAAAAATAGCTATAGCACATTAATATTATCTTTGAAGGGATGTTGTTGCTAACTGACAAAAAGTTAGCTTTGATAGTTTTTGTACTAAAAGATGCTGCCAGACTGTGGTGGAGTTCTTGACATAAGCTTCAATTTTCTAGCCGACCAATGAAAGACATTTCCTGGGAAGACTTCACAAAAGAATTTGAGCAATGGTATATGCCTCTATCAATCAAAGCTAAAATGAGGGAAGAATTGAATAACTCAGGCAAGAAAATCTATCAGTTACTACATATGAAATCAAATTCTCCCACCTTGCTAAATATAAGCTCCAATTAGTGACACCTAAAGAACAACGACGTTACATGTTTCGACGAGGCTTACGGGACAAAATTCGAGAAGCTTTAGTAACAGTTCGAACAACAAACTATGTGGATTTACTAGAGCATGCCCACATGGTTGAGCTGTACTCAGTTTGCTAGTAGCAAGCAAAGAAGAAGAGAAGAAAAGATTTGATTATCTAAAATCTAAATTAATATTCACATGAAAAAGAGGTAGTCTTAATTTTTCAAGAGAAGAAACATTCAAGACCCAGTAGATTTAGACCATATGAACAGAGCACTAGTAGAGCTAGTTTGAGTTCAAGTGGAACGAGTAGATACGAGAAATGTGAAATATGGCATATGGGAGAATGTAGATCAGAGTCTATCTGACCAATCCATGCCAAGATTGGTTGTTTGAGCATAAAGTAAAAATAGATTGCTATGAAAAGAGAATTGAAATCCCAATCCTTGGATAAGATAAATTAATCTATTTTGGTCAAGGGAGAAAAATTCCTATCATAACTATGCTCAAAGCCTAGAAGCTACTAAAGAAAGGATGTGCTGGATGTTTGGTATCTATTGTGGACTTGGATCGACAATTTTGTCAACCCTCAGAAGTACCGATAGTTAAGGAATATTTGGATGTCTTTCTAGAAGAATTAGTAAGGTTACCCCCAGATAGAGAAATTGAAATTGAAATTCAATTGATTCCTGGTACTGAACCAATTTCAAAATCTTCTTATCGTATGGCACCTGTTGAACTACAAGAAGTCAAAATAAAACTACAATAATTATTAGACAAAGGATTTATTAGGCCAAGTGTCTCCCCATGGGGAGCACCTATCTTATTTGTGAAAAAGAAGGACGGTAGTCTTCGTATGTGCGTGGACTATCGAGAAATCAATAAAATCACTATCAAGAACAAATATCCTTTACCTCAGATTGATGAGTTGTTTGATCAGTTACACAGAGCAGTTGTATTTTCAAAAATCGATTTACGATCTGGATATCATCAGTTAAAAATCAAGCAGGAAGATGTTCCAAAGACAGCTTTCAGAACCAGGAATGGACACTATGAATTCTTAGTACTACCCTTTGGGCTAACTAATGCACCAGCAACTTTTATGGATTTAATGAATCGAGTGTTCAAGAAATATTTGGACTACTTTATTATTGTCTTTATTGATGATATCATAATTTATTCTAAATCTTTGGAAGAACATGATACACATTTGCATTTAACATTACAGGCTTTGAGAGAAAACTAATTATATGCCAAATTAGTGAAATATGAGTTTTTGTTATCCAAAGTCATTTTCTGAGGACATGTTGTTAGTGCAGAAGGGATCTCTGTGGATCCACAAAAGATTTCGGCTATCATCGATTAGCCAAGACCTACAACAGTGACGGAGGTCAGAAGCTTCTTGGGATTAGTTGGATATTACAGGAAATTTGTGAAGGGTTTTTCTCAGATTGCCACACCATTAACTAATTTAACATGGAAGAAAACAAAATTTGAATGGGATGTAGCTTGTGAGAATAACTTTCAAATATTGAAAGAGAAAATTAACTACAACTCCAACTCTAGCAGTGCCAGAAGGCACATAAGGTTATCAGATATACAGTGATGTCTCGTTGCAAGGGCTAGGCTGTGTATTGATGCAATATCACAAGGTAATTACCTATGCATCTAGATAGCTTAAGACACATGAAAAAAATTATTCTGTGCATGATTTGGAGTTAGCAGCTATCATTTTCTCTTAAAAAATTTGGAGACATTATATTTACTGATCATCAGAGTTTAAAATATATCTTCACTCAAAAGGAATTAAATTTTAAGCAAAGAAGATGATTGGAATTTATTAAAGATTATGATATGAAAATCACATATCATCTAGGTAAAGCAAATATGATGGCTAATTGGGTTCAAAGGTGTTTAATTTGTTAGCAGTTAAAGGAAAACAACAAAAATCTGAAGGATTACTACAGTCTTTCCAATACTATAATGGAAATGGGAGGAAGTGACAATTGATTTTGTAGTAGGATTACCAAGATCATTAGCAGGTCATGATGCAATTTGGGTAATTGTGGATAGGGTGACAAAAACTGCTTATTTTCTTGCTATAAAGACAACTTATTCTGCTAAAAAATTAGCTCAAGAATATGTAAAACCAATTATCAAGTTGCATAGGATACCAAAAGTTATTATCTCTGATAGAGATCCTAAATTCACTTCTCACCTTTGAGAAGAGTATACATCAAGCTTTTGGTACAAGTTTAAGGTTCAGTATAACTTTCCATCCTCAAACAGATGGTCAATCAGAGAGAACTATAAAAACTTTAGAGGATTTACTATGACTTTGCATTTTAGATTTTGGAGGAGATTGGGAAAGTCACTTGCCGCTGGTAGAATTTTCTTATAATAATAGTTATCAGTCTAGCATTGGAATGACTCCATATGAAGCATTTTATGGTAGAAAATGTCAATCACCTTTATGTTGGAATGAGGGGAAGGAAAGAAGTTTGAATGGTCCTGCATTTGTGGAAGAAGTAACTAAAAAGATCAAAACTATTCGAGGAAAAATGAAAGCAGCCCATGACAGACAGAAGAAATACTATGATATCAAACACCGAATGATAGAATTTCAAGAAGGAGAGCATGTATTTATTAAAGTAAGTCCAACAAAAGGTATCATCAGGTTTGGAAGGATAAGAAAATTAAAACCTAAATTCATTAGTCCTTTTCAAATATTAGAAAAGGTTGGACAAGTGGTATATCGGCTAGCTTTATCACCTCAATTGAAAGGAGTACATAATGTTTTTCATGTCTCAGTTTTAAGGAGATACAATCCAGATCCCTCTCATGTGGAGAATTACATGGATCCAGACATCAAAATTGAGAAAGATCTGTCTTATCCAGAAACACCGGTGAGAATCCTTGATCGACAAGAGAAAAAGCTAAAAAACAAGGTTATTCCCATGGTTAAAGTCTTGTGGTACGGTCAGATAGAAAGAGAAGCTACATGGGAAGCAGAGACAGATATGATCACTCGATATCCAGAGCTGTTCTAAATTTCGGGACGAAATTTTTAAAAGGAGGGAAGATTGTAACAGCCCTAGTTTTTTTATTTTATTTATTTTATTTGTTTAAAAGAAAGAGCTTTTTGTGATGAATCCAAAGATGTTAAATTTTAAATTTTTGAAGCTCTCATGAATAAATTTTGAATTTTTAAAGGTTTGGGATAAATTTGTAATGTTGAGGATAGAATTGTAATTTTTAAATGTCGGCTCAGTTCAAATTCGATTTGGCGGAGGATATATTTGCAAATAACGTATTTGTAGGGGGTTTTATGCAAAAGAGCCGGGCCACCCGGCAGTTGCCTCACTAGAATTTGACACATTTTTGCAGCGTTTATAAAGCTAATCGGGTGAACATAAACTTTGACTGCATGGGACTTTTAATTTTCGGAGTGCGAGGTTCTATAACAAACATGACTGCTGCAAGAATTTTCTTAAGGATGAGATTCTGACAGCAGTCGCCGAGCTCTTCGAGGAATTTCGGCACGCAACGGTGAAGGTCGGCGAGGGTTCCGTAAGGTAAGGAAAACGCGAATTTCTTTGTCGTCATTGTGCAAGGGTTTTTTGGTGAGCGACGGAGAACGAAAGGGGTTGATTTGGCCAGTGGGAGACGTCGGAGGTCTCGAATTTCGCCGACGAAAAGCTTCGGTTTCGTCGAACGCATGGCAGAGAGAGAGAGAGAATTGAACCGATTCGCATTGCTGAACCGGTGCGGGCGGTCCAGCGCCGGGCCTAGATCGAGTCGCACTAGGGGCGGGCAATCTAGCGCCAACGGAAGACCTTAAAAAAAACAGTGAGCATTTTTGGGATTTTTGAAACGCCCGTTTGGGACAGCTTTAATAAAGCGGGATTTTTGGCTGTTTGGGCAAGTTTTAGAAAGCAGAATTTTAGCTATTTGGGAACAACTTTTAAAAACGTAATTTTGCCTTATAAGCATTTTTAAATTAATTATTTTTGTATTTTACGGGCTTGTAGGACATCGGGGCTTGTAGGTAGGACATCAAGAAAAATTAGAAGTGGGCAAGAAAAATTTGGTACAGCAAATCCAGGTAGATAGATTCCTAACATTGTGATGTAGCACACTACTATATGTTTGCTTTACTTAATTTTTTTTCAGTTACATGGTGTTTTGGTTGTTCTATATATTGATATTTATTTCATTTGCATGACAACTAAAAAGGAAAGAAATAATATGTACAATATACTAAAGAAAGAGACGAAACAATATGGCATAAAATGTCTTTTGATATGGCAGGGATTGATGTTTGGGAAATGAAAAATATAAAAAAATGAGATTCCCAAATAACATTATCTTCACCACTAGGCCCAGCGTGTTGGATCGCAAGGTATCGATCTTTGGATCAGATATCTGCCTAGTGTTATGTGCTATGACTCCATGATGATTACACCAGGCCCAGTGTGTTGGATCGCAGGGTATGGTACTATACCTGCTTGGTGGCACTAGGCCCAGAATGTTGGATCGCAGGGTATCGATCTTCGGGTTAGATATCTGCCTAGTGTTATATGCTTGGTTGGATGTCGGTTGGAGGTCATTTTCTTGATTGGATGCAGAGGATAATGCGTCAAAGGGAATTGGGCCAGATTATAACACATCTATAAGGAACTGATATTTCTCTTTGATTTTTCTTTGGTTTTTCATTTGATATTATATATGACATCGGTATGGTTTGAGCTTTATGCATATGATTCATCTGTACTATTCATCATATGTATTTTCATTGGGTGAACTATGTGGATTTATCTACTGAGATTTGTAAATCTCATTAGTGCTTACATCACAGGTAATGCAACCATTGCACCAAGAATTGGGAATGATGCTGTTATAGGAGAGCCATTTCTAAGAGATGTGTGAGAGGGAACGTTTTAGTGTGATTAAATGTTTAAAAACATATCTTTATATATATACTTTGGATTTTGAGTTAGTGTTTGTCTTACCGTCGGGTCCCCACCTTGGGTTTATTTATTTGTCCTCACTATATATTATAACAGCAGAACAATTGATGTTAATTTTGTTATTTAGATGTACTAGTTTAGGTGGGGGCTTGACAATATTCAAAATGGAAATTATCCAATAAAATTATAGGAAAAGAGGGAACAAAAGTCAATTAAAGTTTTAGTGATGTTAGGTTACTAACCTCATTAACTTTGTTTTAAAAAAACTTGATTTCTCCTTATGGGCTAGGTTACAGTAGAAGCAAAATGAGAAGTTGATTATGTGATTATTTCTATTGCTAATTGATAAGAGATTATGTATAGAGGCTCAAAATATTTTGTTAGCATTATAGTTTAGGGCTTAAGGTTGTCGAATGTTTAGGCTAGTTTCATAATCTTGTAAAATTTTTGTTGGTCAAACATGTCTCCTAATGGATTTGGTAACAATATGCTTATAACAAGTTAGCTTCAGATTTACAAAAATTATATCTTTAAAGCTAAAATTAGGAGATTATAAGTTAGAGCTTAAGGTTGTTGAAATTTTATTTGAGTTTCTTAATTAAATAAGATTTTTGCTAAACAAAGTAATGCCTCATAGATTTGGTAACAATATGCTCCTGAACAAAAAAGGTTACTTGGGATTTATAAAACCTTAACTCTTATGCTATATCTTTAAAGCTCAAATTAATGTATTTATGATATTTGATTTGCTTCGTAATTACTTAAGCTTTGTGTTATACAAATTATATTTGCTACACTTTGAAGTTAACAACATATGCTAACAATGAAGTCAAAAATTTTACCAGCATCACTCAAATTTAAATTGGCAAAAAAATTACAAGGTGATGAGGGGACATATACTTATTTAGAGTTTTAAGGATTTTATGCTAGTTTTTTAATCCATGATCCTTATTTTAGATAACTCGATTCCTTCTTGTGCACTTAGTGAAAACAAAGAAAAAGTTAGGAATTATATTATGTGATTGTAGTTATTGTGAATGGATAAGATATTGGGTTTAAGCACTTAATCATTTTAGTTTGAACTATTAGAATTATGAGTCAAGCTTTAAGGTTTTTGAATACCTGATCCATTTTTAATATCATATGCTTAAGTTAGCCAAACCTATGCCTCCCTATGGATTTGCTAATGATAAGCTTACGACAAAAAAACCAACTTGGGATTTAAAAATCCTTAAACCTTATGCTATAAATTTAAATATAATATAAGTGTATTTTATATACTAGATTTGTTTATTAATTATTTAAACATTGTGCTACACAAATCCATTCTTCTACACTTTAAAGTCAATAACAAGTTTAAGATGAGTAAATTTCTATGAACATCATCCAAAAACAAATTGAAAAATATTTAATAAAATTATAAGTCATCAAGGGAAAACATACTTGATTAAGGTTCAAGAATAATAGTTTTCCAATCCCTTCAAATTTATTTAAATAAATTGATTTGTCCTCATGGACTAGGTGACAACAAGAAAAAAAAAAGTAGATTATGTGATTATGAATAATATTAATGGATAGAAAATTGAGATTTGGGGCATAAAAATTTGGTTCAAAGTGTTAAGATTATAGGATAGGACTAAAGGTTGTTGAAATATCTCGTTAATTTTATAATGTTGTAAGCTAGTGTTAGTCAAACCTATGCCACATTGTGGATTTGTTAATACTATGCCTATGAAAATAATGCTAACCATAGATTTATAAAATATTAAACCTTGAATTATATCTTTAAACCTCATAATAATGTATAAGTAAACTAACTTTGTTTATTAATCATTTGAATTTTTGTTACAAAAATTCATTCTTTTATATTTTCATGTCAATAATAAGGTCACAAAAATGAATAAACTTTTTCCAACATCTTCCAAAATCAATATAGAAACCATCTAACATATTTACAGGATAATAAGGGGACAAATACTTGATTAGGACTTCAAGGATATTGTGGTTGTCTATTAATCCATGAATTGTGTATTCAATAAATCGATTCCTTGTCATGCATTAAGTGAAAACAACAAAAAGATGGGGAGTTGACTATATGATTATTGCTATTGTTGATTGATATGCTATTGTGTTCTGGGGCTTCAAGATTTTTGTGACTAAAAGGATTGTGGGTTAGAGCTTAAGGTTGTTGAAATACTAGGTTAGTTCTTTAATGTCGTAAGCTTGTGTTCGTCAAACCCACACCTCTGCATAGATCTACTAACACCAAGGTCTTGAAAAAATAACACTTAAGTTACATCTTTAAGCCTAAAATTAGTGTATTTGTATATTGGATAAGTTTCTTAATTATTGAAGCTTTTTGGTACACAAATCAATTTTTCTACATTCTAAAGTCACTAATAAGCTCATTATAAAGAGTAAAATTTTACCAATATAATCCAAACTCAAATTGGAAATAAAATTACTAGGAAAAGAAGAAACATTATTCAATTAAGGTTTTTATGTACCTTATGATAGTTTTTTTTATTGACAAACCTTGCTTAAGTTTGCATTCCTCTATATGGGTTTGGTGAAAACAAGAAAAAGATTGGGTATTGATTATGTGAATTTGGCTATTTTTAATTGATAGAAAATTAGTTTTAGTGGTTTAAAAATATTTTTTAAGAGTATAAGAATTAAGATTATTAAAATAACATATTAGTATTTTAATGCCATAGGCTTGTGTTAGTGAAACCCATGCCTCCCCATGAATTTGCTAAAATAAGCTCATGAAAAAATAGCTCACTTGAGATTTATAAAATTACATTTTTAAACCTCAAATTAGTTTATTTAGGATGCTAGATTAGTTTGTTAATCATTTGAGCTTTATGTTATATATATCCATTCTTCTGTGCTTTGAAGTCAATAATAAGCTCACAATGAACATTGAACTATTTTTTACATCATACAAATTCATATTGATATTTTTTCCAATAAAATTATAAGCCAAAGAGAGAACATTTACTTGATTAGTGTTATAAGGACTTTATCTTAGCTTTCTAATCCCATCAACTTTGTTTTCAATAAATGGATTCCTCATTAGCTATATGATAACGAGAAAAGATGTGGAGTTAATTACATGATTGTGGTTATTGTTAATTGATATGCATAGGAGACAAGATTATTGAAATACTATGTTATTTTTTTAATCACATAAACTTTGTTTTAGATAACTCGATTCCTCAAGAGTTATTTGACAACAAGAAGAATGTGGAGAGTTGATTATGTGATAGCTGTTATTATTATTAATAGATAAGTTATTTTAAGGGCTTAAAACATTTTGTCAAAAATATTATAGGATAAGGTTGTTGAAAAATTAATTTGTGATTTATAAACCTTAACCATTAAGTTGTTCCTTTAATTCTTTGATTAATATATTTGGGATAACAGATTATTTTCTTAATCATTTGAGTTTTGTGTTACATAAATCTATTTTTTTACATATTCAATCAACAATAAGCTTAATAGAAAGCATGAACATTTTTTTAACATTATCCTGATTTAAATTGGAAAGTATTTAATAAAATTACAAGGCAAAGTGGAATAATATACTTGGTTTAGCTTAAAATAAGAAAAAGATAAGGAGTTGATTATGTGATTATGATTATTTTTAATGAATATATTGGACTTAGGGGCTTAAAGATTTTTAATAAGATTATTAAGATTATGGGTTAAATCTTATAGTTTTTATTATGTTGGTTTTTTTTATTATTGTAAGCTTGTTCTAGTTAAACACATGCTTTCCATTACATATACTAACAACATGATCATAAACAAAAACTTAAGATTTGCAAAATTTTAATCTTTATGTTATATCTTTAAATCTTATATTTGTGTATTTAGGATGTTAGATCAATTTCATAATCATTTAAGTCTATGTTATATAAATTCATTCTTCTAAACTTTTAATTAAATAATAAACTCACTATAAAGAGTGAATTTTTATCAACATCATCCAAGTTCAAATTGAAAGCTGTCTAATAAAATCGTAAGCCAAAAAGGGAACATGTTATTGATTAATAAAATCAGACAATACTATATAAATTTTTTCTAATACTTATATAGTATGATTCAATTTCCATAGTGTGAACCTAGATCAAATAGTTTGTATCTTGTCTCATCTAGCTTAGTTCTAATAAAATCTTATGGAATACATCCAAATATAGATTTTTCAAGTAAAAAAGTAAATAACAAAACACAAAGGACACAAATTAAAACTAGCTAAGGTGATAAATAAACATCTCAAATACAAATTAATTCAATAACACATCTAAATAAAGAGCAATGCATAATAACAAAATTGTCACACAACAAAAGTACTAATATAACATATGTCAATAAAATGCAATCAGTCCTCTTATATAGAATAGCTTTCGCAAGGCTCACATAATATTACATTCACTCACTTAGAATCCTAAGCTATCATCTAGGTACCCCCAAGCCCATGTTTGTATCCTGGTATGTAATATAAGTAGGAAATAATTATGATATGCTTCATCAAAAGGCTACTGGCATAAGTATGGAAGCATTATGAAATACATTATATGTACCAATAGTAAATAAAGAGCTACAGTTAAATAGTGTATGATAATTTGTAAAGAAACTTGTATATAATAAATTATTACATGAATGCTTATATGCATCGTACTCATGTATATACATAATCATCATATAACACTATTATTATATAGTATATAAATTTTATCATACCTTTATTTACTTTCACATTCAAACTTATTTCATTTTAATTTCGTCTCTTTGTTTCTCATTTCTTTTTTTATTACTTCTTTCCTTTTGTCTTAGATGTCACACCCCACATAGCATAAATTAATACAATATGATAAATATATCTATAATACAAGTTTAAAAAGTTAATCAAAGCTTATAGTATAAAAATAAGAATATATATTATTAAACTATAAGGTAATAATCTATAATAATCTCAAAACATCTCAATAAAGATAATGATGTATATTAAAATAACTATTATATAATATGAAAATATGAAACTTAGTGCTAATACATAACTTTATAAGTAAATTACAAATGTTTTCACATTCATATAATATTACTCACACTTAAAATATATAATAAAATCTTATTTAGGATCCTATACTAAGAATCTTTAGCTCTATAAGTGTTAACATCTTGTCCTATAATGTAAGTAAAAATTAATCATAATATACTCAATAGATAAACCTCTAACTATGAAGTAAAATTTAGTGTACAAAACTCACAATAGGGGGATGAATTATAGGTTTTATAAGTAATTTTTATTATTTTTGTTTCTTAAAAATAATTTTATATTTATAGAAAACCTTGATTACATGTATATATTATTTTTAATATAATAAAAAATAAAGATAAAAATTAAAATGTACTATCAAAATTTTTAGGTGATTTAGTTCAAATTAGAACCTACGTCCATCCCTAATTGAGGTCAGAAAAAGCACTACTAATAAAAGGTTACAAATTGAGATTTTTTCTTATTGTTCATCTCTAACCTACTAGCTTTTATGGGTTCAACTAAAACCTAGGCTTTTGTGAGCTCAACCCCAACTCAATTTTTTTAGAAGATCAAACTGAACTCAGGCTTCCGTAAATGCCAGGCCGCCCAACCAAAAAAGAAAAAAATACAGCAATACCAAAAATTCCAATAAAGTTGACAACTTTTTATACTTGCTGATTAATGTAACAAGGAACAATGAGCTTAAATTTAACAAGAGAAAAGAGAATTTGAAAGATTATATGTGCAAGGCTTAACTTGAAACCTTTGACGATTTGAGAAGGAGAAGTCGTAGTTGTTGTTACTAGAATTTATGCTAGTAGAACATTAAGCAATGCTTTCTTGAGATCTAAAAGATTGATTCAAGTTCATTTGAGTTTTTATTTACAATGGTTAGGTATTTATAGAAAAAAATTTTAATTATAGTTATTAAAAGTTAGAAAATTATTTGAAAAACTATGGCCAAACAACTTAAAAAGTATGTTTAAATAATTTTTTAAAACAGCTAGCATAATGGCTAAGTAATTAGCTGTTACGTGGGATGAGCCAGGGCTATTGGATCTGATGATAGGCTATACCGACCATCAAATCTAATGATGAATAAGAGGATGAGTTATGGATGGTCCGATTAAGACGATTTTGATCTTAGCCATCTGATCATCTTGGATGAGATCAGGATTGTTTGATTTAACAATGATAAAATTAGGATTAGATCAGGAACATATGGTTCAAATAGGAGAGATTTGGGCCATCAAATCAAAGATAAATTATGTCAAATAGTGAAAATAAAGATAGTCATTAGATGAAGTTGGACAAGATCAAGATCGTCGAATTCAATTGGTTATAGCAGATGAAGTAGTGACCTTCTGATCGGCTCATCAAATGCACAGTTAGATTTATTAAAATCATAATTTAAAGGTGGAGGCAATCTCTACCATGCAATTGCAAAAATGCACGATCAAACAGCATTATGTATAGCCAAAATGGGGTGGCTCCCCTCTTTTGTGCTCAAGAATTCATCACCTAGGCATACTCGTAACATACAGGTCTATAAATAAGGGTCCACCCATACGTATAATTTTGAGTGTTGCCTAGCTTGATCCAATGCCTTACCCCAATCTAGTTCAAGATTCGCTATCAACCTGAAAGGGCTCGACCCAATTTTTCTGACCTGAGACTTGCGAGTACTTGTCTGGTCGAGCTTGCCTAGCCTGAGAGCTTTGCAAACTGAGATGTGGTGGAAACTTTTTTATTTTAATTATTAAAGATTTAAAAGAATTAATTTTCTAATTTATTCAAAGTTTTGCATAAAATTTTGAAAATATGAAATTTAATTAGGAAAAAGATTATAGATTAAAAATAAAATCTTATTTGTTCGCTAAATCAAGGAGATGATTAAATATGATTTGAGATTGATATGAAATGAAAGTATCTTTAAAATCGATAACTTAACATTCTAAAAAGTTTATCAAACTTTGGTGCACATGTTTTCAATCCTTAGAACTTACTGAATATTTCAAGGTACTTTGAAGACCACAAATTCATCATCTTTTAAGATGCATGGTTTTTCCATTAGAAATTATATCTAATTCATACTAAATAAATCTATTAGAATAACATGCTAAATATTTAAGACTTGACTCATCAAATAATGATAATTTAATAATCTCTTCCTTTTGATGATGCTAAGAAACAAATATTTTGATGAAATATAAAAGTAAAAAATATTTAAGAAATGATAAAAGATATTAAAAGTAAAATATATATGCTCCTCTTTACTTTATTCTCCCCCTCACTTATCTAAACAAGAATTATTCTCCCATTTTGACACTATCAAAAGGGACGATTTATATAATTTATATTGCACTTAATTATTGTTGTATGATTTGTAATTGTTCAATTGGAAGAGACTTAGTAAATATGTTGACCAATTCTTATTTGGTAAGAACATATTCAAATTCTACTAAGCCTTTAGCTACTTTATCTCTTTAAAAATAGTATCTTATATCAATGTGCTTGGTCCAAAAATGATGAACTTGTTCTTAAGAGATATGTTAGGATATTGAATGATTCATATAAGAAAGGTATAAGAGAGCAATTTAGTTAATATTATATTCTCAAGAAAATTATATTATATGATTTTATTCATTAGACATTGTGATTATTCCAATGTATATAGAGACTATCACAATTACACCATCTCGAAACATTCACACGATATGTTATTATCATAATAGAAAACATGATTGTTTAAAGATACTCGTACACATGAAAAGGCAAAATTGAAACTATTGTATAATACTAAATGTTCTAATGAACTATATGAATAGTTCATTCTATTTTAATCAGAAAATAATAAAAATTATATAATACGTAAATATTATTTTGTAACAAATAAAGTGTCTAAAAAATGAATACCATATGGTATGATGTGCTTATTAGACCATATAAATGAAACAAAAAATATTTTTTAAGTCATTTATTAGTTTTAAAGCTTAAAAATATTATTTTTTGTGTTTTTAAAAGAAAATCAACCATCATCATATTCCCAAACAACTAAAATTGTTGTAGTTGTTGCCGTATAGTAGAAATCTATACTACCTCAACACTTATTATGCACCTAACACACCACATGCCTTGCTTTTCCCTAGTTGCACACCTAAAACCTTAGGATTTTGTACAATACATCAAAAATGATTATATAGTATACCATGGAGGTACAAAATGCATAACTACTAGTCTTGAATAAATTAACCATTGAAATGGTTTATAGCCATTTGGGAATGCCTTTGAAAGTTTTCTATGTGATCATATGCTATATAAACCCTTAAAAACCATACTGTATGATTGATAAGGGTTGGAAAATATATGGAAACATACTTAAGAGTCTTTAAAAATGTTGGATGCTTTCATTATAAAATCTCCAAATGCAAGAATAGTAGTTTAAAGGATCTTCTAAGCTTATAGGAGTTTTGATGGAAATTATTTCAACAACATCACTACACTCCTCACACCACAAAGCTCTTGGATATGTTAGTAAAATTATTATTTAATCTATAGTTGTGTGCTTGTATTTATGTGTTTGTTTATCATTGTGTGAGCTTATGCTTTGTATTAGTTCTTTTGATTTTTTTTCTCTTGGTCCTATCTCTAGTATGCTTAACATGGACATAATTGGCCAAGCTCACAGTTGGATACTATTGAGCGGAATTGGATTGTGATTAATCCATGAAAAACCTCAACTTCAACTTGTACTTGAGTTTCTCTGCTTCAATATAATGAATGAGTGATATGTATAGTAGTGATCAAGCAAGTAGCTTTGGGAGTGGACATAGGCTTGAGATTAAACTAAACCATCAAAAACTCTTATATTTCCTTCACTTACTTATCTTGGTTTGTATTCTTGTTGCATTTGATTATTCTATTATAGCTATTGGAAGCTTATCCACTTGATATTCTTATAAAATTTATAAAACAAAATCATTAAAGAGGGTGTGGTTTATAAAAGAAATTTTTAAAAAACTTATTAATTCTTTAGTCTATTAAAAGATTTGTCTTAAGAGGAATTGTTTTCATAGTTTGAAGCATGGGTCACCACCTTCTTAGAAAACATGAAATTTGAATTTTTCTTTATGTATTTGGCATGCATTATTCATAAAGTTTTTATAATATTTTTTTTAATAAAAGTTGTTTTGAGATTAGGGTAAATTATTAAATAATTAAATTTGAATGTAGTGATGTCATGAACATATGTGCATAAATAAGACCTTTTAATATAAAATAAGTTCAAATATAGATTTTATGAATTTCTCCCTTCATGAAGCTTCTCCTTCTAGGATTAAGCTTGGTGACTCAATTTCTTGGTGGACTTTGGTGAGCCCACCATTTTGAACTCCTCTCTTCTCTTTCCATTTCTCTTTCTCTCTTTATATAACTTAACTTTGATCTACTAAGTCCTTTTATCCTAAGTCTCCCATAAGTGATGTGATGGTGCCACCATTGTGTGGGGAGCCAAGGCAAGCAATTGTAGTTATGGAAGAGATTAGAAGAGTTGGCAAAAAAAGGAAGTGATAGAAACATCAAATCTCTCTTAAATCTAAAAAAATATTGAAGAGATACAACACAACAAAATAGAAGAAATTTTAGAAAACATTGAATACCAAAATTTGTTCTCTTTGGGTTATGAAGAGGTGCTACAAATTTCAAAGTGTTTTGAATTGATTGGTAGGGTTGATGAAAAAAAGTGTATTCATAAAAAATCTCAAAAAATGATAGATACTTGTTCAAGTGAGTCAAAACCTCATAATGACTTTAAAAATTGAAGTTTGGCCATATTTGTTGAGGATTGACATATCTAATTCCTTTTACAATTTTATCATTTGTGGAGTTCATTAGATAAGATAAAAAGCTAGAAAATAATGACTCCAAAAACCTAATAATTTGTAATATAATATTTTTTAAGGTATTAAAATTAAGTTTAAATTCAATGATTCTTCTTTAAAAATAGTAAAATTAATGAGCAAGAGGACCATGTTACTATGTTTGTATTTTAAAAAATGATCAAGATAATAGGGGTAAAAGAATATTCAAACAAGTTAGAAGTTTATTTATGGATAAATTAAAGATGAAAATAAATCGTAAAACAAGAGAAATAAATTGACAACATTATAAGTACTCTTCATTAGGATTAATCATCCTTTGAAAGAGCTCTTGAACTGTCTTTATCGGTTTCATCTTCACTATAAACTAACTAAATAGGTGACAACTTTTAATTAAGTAATTTCAACTATTCCATTACATTGCATTGCATTAGTCATTACATTCTTTTTCATTTTAAGCCAAGCTTCCATCGTAACAATACTCCTCCATCATAATATGTTTAATAATTTTTTTGATTATTTGTCTTTGATATTTAAAAATTTAATAAATGAAATTTATGTTTAAAAAATAGTTTCATGATGTATTTCAAGAAAAAATGGCTATGAGATATATGGTCATTGAGACAAAATTTTTGCAATTAAAAAGTCTATTCCAATCCTAATTTTGGGTTAAAAATTCTTAAAAAAACTATAATATCTACAATTAAAATATACCAAGTAAAATGATTATTAAATGTATACGTACATTAATAATAAACACTTTTTCTATACATCTCCAATTAATAAAATGTTAGCTAATTAAAATTTTTAATCTTAAATAATGAAGAAGTTGGTTCTTTTGAAATTATAAAATATAATGATTTTGAAGCATTTAGAGAAACAAACATAAATGATGATGATAAGGTTTCAAAAGCATGTATTTGTAAATTTGTTAATAATTAATGCAAGACATGCTCTAAAAAAAAATAATTTGCATGTGTTCATATTTTTTATGCACTGATGGATTAATAATACATTTTAGTGAAAATATTCATTTTAATTATAAATTATTTAAATAAAATTGGTTTATTTCAATTATTGACTAACTAAAAAGACAGATTAACTCTTGAAAATGAGTTTTATTTGTGAAACTTCTATAAAGCAAATGACAATTTACATATTTTTAAAGTTTGTTCGTTATACCTATATTTATAATATGATGATTTTTATGATAATAATGAATGAAGATATATTATCAATAAAATAATCTACATGCGTTTAGATTTTTGATGTATTTCTTTGTGAAAAATATTCATTTTAGTTATATAATTATTTGAATAAAATTGATTTGTTTCAATTATTGAGTTTGCTAAAGAAAAGGTAACTTTTGAAAATGAGTTTTATTTATGAAATTTTTATAAAATAAATGATAATTTACAATTTTTTTAAAATTTGTGAGTAATAAATATCCTATATTTATATTATGATCGTTTTTATAATTTGAAAATTATTACATAACCTCGTACTAGGATTAAAAGGTCACCCTTTTCGTTCTTCCACGTAAAACCTCCTTGAGCGCCCTCTTCCTCCCTCTTCCTCTCAGGAACCAACCGTGAGAAGGAAGCTGGAACAAAAGGAACAAAGGCCCAAAAAAATTCGAAGTTGCAAAGTAGGGGCGGGTGAAGAGCGACAGGCGTCTGGAAATCGACAATGTGGAGCAGTCCATGACGTAAGGTATAGCGATTGGTTTTGGAACTCACAAAGAAATGTGACACGAGTCGGAATCCATGGGAGACTTAAGCGGTATTCGTTGGAAGCTGAGTTAAGGAGGTCTTCTAAGAATGGACCTTTGTTTTTTCTTTTCACAACAGCCCACTGAGAATAAGAGGGCGGCCAAACAGAGGAACCCAATAGCTATCCTTTCGAGCTTTACTATTTAAAGACTTCTTCTTCACTTCCTTTCACCATTAAAACCGCTCATTATATCCCATCTGTTTCCGCACTGTTTTTCTTCCTGCACGGTGTGTTTGTTCCTTCGATTAGCATTTGTTTTTCTCGGTAGCCATACTCTGTGGAGTAAGTGCAATTTGTCACCTTTCCATGTTTTGCCCTTCTCGTTGGATATCATCTTTTTGTTTGCTATTTCTTTAATAAACTTCGACTGCATTGTATGAATTGCTTTTTTTTACTTCAAATGATCATTCAATCCTTGCTGTGGAGGGTAGAAGTCGTGATCATCTTGGCAGAAAATTTACAGAAGTTCTACTTTGGTTAGAAAGCCTTTTTGTTTTTTTAATCAACTCTCGTTTTGGTAGAAACCGACATTGGAGTAATTGGAGGCAGCTTTGTCTGCAATTTAGATGGCAAACAAACGGGAGAAACCAGATTTGCTCATCAAACTGATATTTTGACGAAATATTTCTCTAGGAGAACCGAGCTCTCTGAAGAATCCACTCTTGCTTGCCTATTCGAAGACCTCCGCCTCTATCAAGAGAGTTTTTCGTATTTTTTTATACTTCAATCGTTGCATTCATGTCTTCTTTTCGTTGATGAACTTCCGTTGAAAGATTAGGGTGATTATATATTTTACGTTCCGTCATGTTTTGTTGAACTGAGGAAGTTCGACGTCAGGATTTGTCCCATATATAGTTCAAAAGACAACTTTTGTCCTATAATCTTCTGCTTCTTATCATCAGTGTATTTATTAGGTTTTTATTGCCATTGCCAGAATTTAGTAAGGTGTTAAAAAAGGTGATTTGGTTTGCTTGTTTTGTTTTGGTTTTGCTTCCAAAACCGATCTTATATGTCAATTAGTTCGGTTGACAGCTTTCTTAGTGATTTAAAAAAGCATCTTGTAGGGTTCGTAGTTGATTTGATGAGTTTTTCATTCTTGAAACTCCAAACAAACTATTTGAAGGAAATTACTAAGCACAAATCCCTTTGATCATGGCTATTTAAGAGTAGCCTCTAGGTAATTTCAGTTCTCTTATTCTTTTAAGGTCTCTTTTGTAGACCGAGGCACGCTAACATTCAAAGGAAGTGGGAAAACCCATGGAAGATCACACTTTTTCTCGCATCCATAAAGTTCGGGAGCACATAGGAGATAACCTGGCTGTCCATAAGAATGAGCTGCTGGCCTTTTTCTCAAGGTATGAAATCTATTTCATTTGCTATTCTAAATCAGTTACCTTTTGTATTTCGTTGAAGAATTCTGTTTATGATATTGCAACAAGTTCCTTGGAAATTCTTTTACTGCTGTTTTACTTCAGTTAAAGCATTTTATTTGGAAATAAATGACTGGAATTAAACTTTATTTCTCTAACGTGTCATTGGTAGAAGAGATAATTCCTAGAAATTGTTTTTTTTCAGTTTATGCTGTGAATTATTTGGTTGCTTTATTAGTTTGTGGCTTTACAGGTTTGTTGACCAGGGGAAGGGAATGCTTCAACGCCATCAGTTATTAACTGAGTATGAAGCTGTAATTCCAGATGGGGAAAGGCAAAAGCTTAAAGATGGAACCTTTTAGGATGTTATCCGAGCAGCACAGGTTTTTAGCTATTATATTCACTTAGAATAATTATCTTCTATTTTAGTTGTGTATCTTGTAACATTGCAAGTTTGATTCAGGAAGCCATTGTGATACCTCCTCTTGTTGCTATTGCTATTCGTCCAAGGCCAGGTGTTTGGGAGTATGTTAGAGTTAATGTGAATGAGTTGTCTGTGGAAGAACTTACTGTTCCAGAGTACTTGAGCTTCAATGAAGAATTAGTTGATGGAAGGTATTATGTTTTTTTTTTTTTTGTTTCTCTCTTTATGCTTGTATTTTTATGTGATAGCTAGTGTAATTTCCAATGATGCTTATTGAGGCTTATTTTCCTATCTAGTTCACAAAAAAATTATGTTTTGGAGCTGGATTTTGAGCCCTTCTTTGCATCTTTTCCCCGTCCTTCTCTTTCAAAATCCATCGGAAATGGGGTTCAGTTCCTTAACCGCCACATCTCTGCGAAATTATTCCACAACAATGAGAGCATGAATCCTCTTCTTAACTTCCTTCGGTCTCACCAATACAAAGGGATGGTGAGTTTCATGCACCTGAGCTTTGTTGCTAAGATTGGCGCTCACTCTATTTTCCATCAATTATCAACCATAACAGCTCCAAAAAAATTACTCTTGCGATGAAGAATTATTTGTTAGTTATATCACACCATTAACCAGGAGTAATCGTGCAGACTATGATGCTTAATGATAGAATCCAAAGCGTTGGCTCTTTACAATCCGCATTAAGGAAAGCAAGTGAATATCTCTTGAGTGTTCCATTGGATACACAATTTTCTGATTTCAACCACAGGTTCTCCCACTCACAGCATTCAGTTTTTCGATAGACACTTTGTCATCCGAACTTTATGTTGATTAAGTTTGTTGTCTTGGATATTTCTTGTAGATTTCAAGAGCTTGGCTTGGAAAAGGGATGGGGTGATACGGCACATCGGGTGCATCAGACCATTCAGTTGCTGCTTGATCTTCTCGAAGCACCTGATCCTTGCACCCATGAAAAATTTTTTGGAACAATTCCAATGGTTTTCAATGTTGTAATCCTCTCACCTCAGGCTACTTTTCCCTAGCTAATGTTTTGGGGTATCCTGACACTGGCGGCCAGGTAGGTTACAATAAGATTTATTCACTAATCTTTGAAGTCTGTGTATCTGTTGTATATTGTCATAACAATTCTCTTCTTAGATTGTTTACATCCTGGATCAAGTTCGAGCGTTGGAGAATGGGATGCTTCTGAGAATTAAGCAGCAAGGTCTCAATGTCACTCCTCGAATTCTCATTGCAAGCTGCTTTATAGTTGTGGAAATTCATTGTTAGCAAGAACAAATGTGATTCTTATTTTTTATAAATGCTGATACTGTCTGGCATGCACTCTCCAAGGTGACAAGGTTGCTACCGGATGCAATTGGAACCACATGTGGTCAGCATCTCGAGAAGGTTATTGGAACGGATCACACCAGTATTCTTCGTGTTCCTTTCAAAACAGAGAATGGAATACTTCATAAATGGATCTCACGCTTTGACGTCTGGCCTTACCTGGAGATTTACGCTGATGTAATTAAATTTTGCTAATCATATAACCATCTGATTTTCCTTTTGCAGTTCATGAAATGGAAAACCCACCCTGAATCTGCTCCTTATGTTGTTGACAGGATGTGGCTAATGAGATATCTGCAGAGCTTCAGGCTTTCCCAGATTTAATTATAGGAAATTATAGTGATGGGAATCTGGTGGCATCCTTATTGGCTCTTAAACTTGGTGTTACTCAAGTATGGATACAGTTCCCCATTCTATTTTCTTGTTATGTTCATGTTTTTATGTTAATATTGCTTTTGATGCAGTGTACCATTGCTCATGCTTTGGAGAAGACAAAGTATCCTAATTCAGATATATACTGGAAAAAGTTTGAAGACCACTTATCATTTCTCTAGCCAATTCACAGCTGATATTATAGCAATGAACCACACTGATTTCATCATCACTAGTACCTACCAGGAGATAGCAGGAAGGTATTACTTGTATCTGTTGCATTGTGTTGCTTTTTCTTTACTTTTGTTTTATAACTAAAATTCTTGTTGTTTGTCAGTAAAGACACCATCGGCCAATATGAGTCTCACACTGCCTTTACTCTTCCTGGGCTCTTCCGAGTTGTTCATGGTATCGATGTTTTTGATCCAAAGTTCAACATAGTTTCTCCGGGTGCAGACATGTCGATATACTTCTCATAACTGGAGAAAGATAAAAGGCTTACCACACTCCATTCAGAGATCGAGGAACTCCTTTACAGCCCTGTAGAGAACTCAGAGCATAAGTAAGAAGCACCTACCCATGCTTTCTACCAATGTAAATTACTGCACATTTTTCTTGTTTTAGATTTGGTATGGACTGAGAAGCACATATTAGATGTCATAATTTTAACTTTTTGAACTTCTAATGATTCCATGGTGCATAAAGTTTTTTATGGACAGAGCTCTTGAGACACGATTTAGCCCTTTAAATGTTGTTCTGACTTGCCAAAAAAATAGAATGGCAAACTTCGATCATTGTCTGAAGCCTAAACCGTCACCACTTGTTTCCGAAAGAGAACATTTTCTCGCAAACAAAGAAAGCTGGCAAAAAAAACTTGCTAATAGCGTATGCAAGAGGAAGAAGATTGACTGCAGGAACTCCTTAGAAGAACCTAAGGTTATCTGGTAACATTCCAATCAAATGATGCTCCTACTTTTAAAGGCTCGTAGGAAGTAGTTGAGGACATGTCTTGGTTGGCTTCATTTACCTTGTGGAAATTGGATTTAGGGTGTATGAGCTGATTCAGCATTTGCTTGGTATTGAGAGGCTTATTTAGATTATAGTTTTGGTTCTTTTTCTATCTGATTTGGTCCTTACTCCTTTCATTTGCTTCAAAAACATCCTTTATCCTATTGAGCCTTATATACCCAATAGGCTGGAAGTTTCTGAAGTAAGAAATTACTTTGCTAGTTAAAGATCAACGTCTTGGGACTAAGATGGTATACTATGGCCAGAAATACAACACCACACTGCATTTGATGAAAGTTAGGAAAACTACCATTAATTGAAAAAACAATCGTTGAATAAGCAGCATTTTAACAGAAGTTTGAAGTATGTCAAGATTCCTTTTGGTGAAATCCTAATGTGATTTATTTGCTTAGGTTTGTACTGACAGATAGGAACAAACCAATACTTTTCTCAATGACTAGATTGGACCGAGTGAAGAACATCACTGGGCTTGTTGAGCTCTATGGAAAGAGCACCCGTCTTAAAGAGCTGGTTAACCTGGTTGTGGTTGCTGGTGACCATGGAAAGGAATCCAAGGATCTTGAAGAACAGGCTGAAACACGAAGATGTACCAACTCATTGAAGAGTACAAACTGGATGGACACATACGCTGGATTTCAGCACAAATGAATCGGGTTCGAAACGGAGAGCTCTACCGAATTGTTGCAGATACCAAGGGAGCTTTTGTGCAGGTAGTTTCATGAATTTTTATGGGTGGATGATAAAAGTTTGATGTAGCATGCTATTGACTCTATTTATGTGCCACGTTTTAAACCAGCTTTTATAGAAGTATCTCATTTTCAAACTCAAAAAGGAATCATAATCTTAACATATGATTTTTATAAAAATTCTATTTTTATTTATATAAAATTCTCTTTTTCAAAACTTTCTTTTCAAAACTCTTTTTAAATATACAAATTACTTGCATATAGAGCTTGTGATGCCATAGTAAATTTTGAATAGAAAATGCTAAGGCACTCATCCATCTCTTATGATTTATGTTAGCCTGCATTCTACGAAGCTTTTGGGCTCACAGTAGTCGAAGCCATGACCTGTGGTCTGCCCACTTTTGCGACTATTCATGGAGGGCCTGGAGAGATCATAGTTAATGGTGTTTCGGGGTTTCATATTGACCCTTATCAGGGTGACAAAGCTGCTGAGCTTCTTGTTGGTTTCTTTGAGAGATGCAAGGAAGATTCAACCCACTGGGACAAGATCTCCGAAGGAGGCCTCAGGCGTATATATGAGAAGTGGGTTCCTTCTTTTGATCATTGCAAGTTTTCCTGTATCTTTTACAATTGGATTCAGTTTGAGGCTTATTTGTGTTTTAATTTAGGTACACCTGGAAGCTATATTCTGAAAGGTTGATGACTCTTGCTGGAGTTTATGGATTTTGGAAGTTTGTTTCAAAGCTTGATAGGCAGGAAACACGGCGTTACTTGGAGATGTTCTATACCCTCAAATACCGCAACTTAGTGAGTTTCTTTCTATAAGAAATGTGCAATCCAAACTAACAGCATTTGGTAGATTCATTTTGGTGTGAATTTGAGGTTGGGTTTTTGATATAGGATTAGTTATTTCGTGGTTTTTCGTCTTCTGTTCAGAAAACTGAACTAATCAAAGAAAATAAATTATTATTATGTAAATTTTGATTCTCTTTTTCTTTTGCTTTGATTGGTTAATTGTTTTTGGATTTTTTCAAGAATTTTGCATTTTGCCTTTTGCATTGTGCATTTTGCATTTTGCAGTTGATGTATCAACCAACATCCAACGTCCATGCAAAATATTCTAATTTCATGTAGTTTTGCTCCGTTTTTTTCAAAGGTTCGATGCATTTTGATTTACAACATTACTAAACTAAAAACCTATCGAATCTACTCAGAGTTGGTTTAGTGCAATTGCTGCTAAATATATTAAGCTAATTGATGAATAAGTTGGTTTGAAAAATTATGTATTTGATATTATGTTGTCAAGAAATGTTTTTTTTTTTTTTAAAAAAGGATATATCATTATACCAAATGTAGCAATGCCACACAGGTTTTACAGTAAGATCCTCAAGAGAGATCAAACAAAAAATCAGACAGCATAAGTTTGAGAAGAGGCTGGGGAAGAGATCCCCCAGGAACCCAAACAAACTCATGAAGACAAGCATCACGGGCAACCCAGTCGGCAGGCTCGTTCCCCTCCATGTGGATGTGAGAAAACCGGAGAGCCTCCATATCCCTAACATACTGAAGAGTAACAGCAAACACCCCCTCCCCATTGGGGTTGGTAACCATATCCCGAGCCACCTGAAGTGCAGTCATCGAATCAGACTGGATCTCCACGGTGCGATACTGGGGAAGGGATCCCCTAAGAAGGTCGAAGGCCAAAAGAATGGCCTAGACCTCCATCATGTCAACAGCCACTGAGATCATCCTCTTGCCCGCCACCATAAGAGGTCTACCCAAGCAGTCTCTCACAAGATGAATAGACGAGATGCCTCCTGAGAGTCGTGCTTACCTCGAACCTGATCGTCCGAGACAACGAGCAAAGTGTGGGCACGTGGCAGTTGTGTTTGAACGCATTTTACCTCAACCATATGTAGTATATGGTAGTGGCAAGCATTGCCACGTGAGGCACCCCGACGTCGCGCCACGCAACAAGAGACCCCATGAGCTGGAATAGCATGTCCAAAATTCTGAATCCGGACGCCGCGCCCGTGGGCCAACCCAGCTCCAGCAGCACATGACGTGCATGGCTGGCAGCCCACATGTCACGGGCATGCGGGCAGTCCCACAGCGCGTGCTGTAGGGACTCCGCCTTCGTGCAGCCAAAGGGACACATGGAATCCTGGCCAATTCCCCGGCGAGCCATCCACGTCGCCGTAGGCAGAAAATTGCCGGCAGCCCGCCAAAGGAAAACGTGGACCTCGGCAGCACATTTAATTTCAAGATTCTCCCCATGATCTCATCAGGGCGCCGGCCACCACCCCTTGCGGAAGACCACTCGTTGCACTTGATATGCACGTAGATCCGGCCGCTGTGAGCCTTTGCCATCTCGGTGTGCGTTTGGAGCAGGATGTCTTGGACAGAGTCCCGAGCGCGCGAAAGATACAAAACTCTGTCAATGAGCTCCGCGCCCGCCCAGTTAGAGATCGCCTCAACATCCCAGACGCCGTCGACCCTGATGCACTTAGCAACACTTTCAGGACAGCAGACGAGCATATTAATGAACGTTGGCCAGCAGCTAATAGGGAGGACGCTGAGCCAATTATCCTCCGCAAACCTCACCCTCCGACCGTCGCCAATGCGCCACACAAAGCACGAAATCGTCGCCGGCATAGCTTCCAGGATCATCTTGCACACAGCAGAGGCCTTCCGGGGTACCTTCATCAGCGAGTCGTTGAACCCATACTTCCTCCTCATCATGTCTACCCATAAGCCCGCATCACGTCCAAGGATACGCTTATAGTTCCCCATTTGCAAGGCCTGGTGCCAAATGCGAAGATCCCGAAGGCCAAGCCCTCCGGCCGCCCTCGGCATAGTCACGCAGTCCCAAGACGCATAGGGCAGTGCCTGCGCATTACTCGTGCCACCCCAGAGGAATTGTCTTATGCGTCGTTCAATGTCAGCAATAATCCCCGCCGACACCATACAGTGCCGCAAGATGTGGTTGGGGATAACGCACAAAACAGAGGACGCCAGCTCTGCCCTGCCCGCAAGCGACAGCACCCGGGCGTGCCAGTTAATCACCGTAGTGTCGATCCTTTGGACCAGGAAACTCAGATCATGTTTGGTCAAACGCCGCACAGTAATTGGAACCCCCAAATACGTCAGGGTCCAGCCAAGCTTCCGAGAAATGAGGCGGGACTTCTTACTGAATTTATTGCTGAAGTAAACGTTGGACTTGGAGAAATTAACCTTCAAGCCAGCGCTGTCCCCGAAGGCCCGCAGAATGTGACGAACGGCGCTCGCAGCCTCCCTTGATGCAGGAGCAAACACCAACACATCATCCGCAAACAGGAGGTGGGAAACCCGCGGCACGTGCATCCCCGGTCTAAACCCAAGCAACTGCCGGGATTCATATTCCCGCATCAGGCACGACAGATACTCCATGGCCATAACAAAGAGGAAAGGGGAAAGTGGGCAGCCCTACCGGAGGCCCCGACGCGACACCACCCAAGGAAGCCGCGCTCCATTAATGAGAACAGCAAACCTTGGACCAGAAATACACGCTGTGATCCACTCGCACCAAGTAACAGGGAAACGCATTGCCTTCATAACCTCGAGCAGAAAGTCCCATCGAACCCTATCATAAGCCTGCTCCATGTCGACTTTCACTGCCATGAGGCCGAAGGCAGCGGTACAGGAGCGCATCCTCGCTGCCATCTCCTAGGCTATGTTTATGTTATCCGAGATGCTCCTCCCAGGGACAAAAGCAACCTGTTCCTGCGAAATAAGACTAGGCAGCAGCATTTTCAACCTGCCAACAAGAATTCGAGCCACCAATTTATAGATTGTATTGCATAAGCTAATCGGCCGGAAATGCTCCGGCCGGCAAGCACCCTGTTTCTTCGGAATAAGGACTACAAGGGTGTCGAAGAGAGACCTGCCGGATTGCTGCCAATAATCCCCACCTCCCACCTTAATCAGCAGTGGATAGTGATCCGAACCCAGCCTACTAAGGTGATGAACCGAACAACCAGGAAATGCAAGCAACCCAGCTGAGTTCATAAGAGCCCGGTCCAGACGCTCAAGGATGCGAGCACCACCCTGCTTCCCGTTGCTCCAAGTAAACCTATTGCCGGAGAAGCCCAAATCAACAAGTTGGAGCTCCTGCATAAGGTCCGCAAAGTCCTGCTGATCCCTGCCATAGATGAAACGCCGCCCACCACACTTTTCCTCCGGTGCCAAGACTAAATTAAAATCTCCAGCAACAAGAAGAGGCACGTTGCCCCCGCAGGAGTTCCGGACAGCATCCCAAATGGCCCGGCGCATATGGTGATGTTTGGGGCCATAAACAAAGAAACAAGTAATCATGCCGTCAGGTAGGATTTTGACTGTGCAAGCCATTGCATGAGACGAAGCCCCAGTTAACTTAAGGTCCACCTCCTTCCTCCACAGAATAACAAAGCCAGCAGACAAGCCCTCCGAGGGGTAGGCCTCAAACTCCCAGCCTCTCCCAAGGAGCCAATCTGCATCTTGTCTAGAAAAAAACCGCGCTTTAGTCTCCATTAACGCCACTACAGCGACATTCCGCTCACAGACCAGCCTGCGCAAATAGCCCCTGGACTTCTTCTTGACGCCCCTTATATTCCACACTATAACATTCATAAATGTTCGTTAGAACAAGAACCTGTAGCCGTGCATCTGCACCTCCCCGAACCTCCACCATCACCACCTGTGATGGCCGCTGCCCCACGAAGCGCAGCCATGGCCCGCCCTCTTAAGCCGTGCTGCTGCCCAGGCCCGTGGGCGTGTCCTTCTCTCGAGCCGCCATAGACATGGGTAACTTTCCCCTGTCTCCGCCCCCACGGGCCACCCGCTCCGCACCTTCCGCCACCAGGCCCTGATCTCCCGAGCACGCCAACTGTTGAGCGCGGCTCCTAGATGGTGAACCCTGCCTGGGTCTGCTCCTCCCGTGTTCCCTCGAGGGACGGCTGGCACCCCTAGACGAGCCGGCGTGCACCCGCCCACGAGTTCGTTTGACATCTTTCCTGGGGCCATGGCTAACCGTGGCCGCCGGGCCACTCCGAGCATTAGTACCCGTTTTCCTCCGTCTATGTTGAACTAGCATCCAATGCCCTAATCCATGCGCCTCTTCCATTACCTCGGGATGGTCCTCTCCTCCTTCCCTCTGGCCCCTGTTCCCGCTCATTTCAGAACATTCGCCGTCACCAGGTTGAGTCACCGCCTTCGTCAGCTGCACGTTGCAATGGCTGGCTAAATGACCCACATGACCGCACGAGAAGCAAATCCTCGGCAGCCCCTCATATTCGAAACTTTGGTAGATTCTCCCATAGTCCCCGTTGAGCCAAACGCCCGGCTTCAAGGGTTTGGAGAGGTCCGTTCGTATGCAGACCCGAGCATAGGACGATCTCTCCATTGCCGCCGTCCACCCGTCGAGAAGGAATGGATCTCTTATAGCCTTCGCAATGTGCAAAATATTGTCCACATCCCAGTAAATCAGGGGCAAGCTAGGGAATCACACCCAGATCGGCGCGCGCATCGCGTGGGAGTCGCCGGGTTTGAACTCATGCGATCAGGCATCCAGACCCATAGGTTGGCCAGCGATTTGCCACGGCCCCCCAAGCCACACATCATTCCGTTCCTCCATAGATTTGAAATGTAAGCAAAAGCAGTTCGAAGACAGATCAAACACTTTGAAATTCAAGAAATGTTTATTAAAGTAATTAACATCTGAAATGATCGAAATATCAAATGTTTGATCATGCACCTTAATGTATGCTTATACTACCTTTGGAACTCAACTGTGTGGGAAGCAAAATGACTTGTAATTCCTATCTTTTGGTTCTTTGCTGGAAGTAAAATGGCTGCAGCAAAAGAAGTGTTTTTATGTGAGTTTAATTTGTTGATTTTCCTCTACAGGCTAAATCAGTTCCCTTGGCTGTTGATGGGGACACTGAGCAGTAATGGTGGGAAGTGATGGGGATTGGAAGTTTTCTTCAGTCTCTTTATTACCTTATATTGTTTTTGGAAGAAGATATAAAAGCATTTTAAAGAAGTTTTTCAGCTGTAACAAGGAAAAATGCAAAGTCCATCTTCACCATCTCAAGCAACTGCCATTTTTTATGTACACATAATAAAAGTTGATAAGCATTATTACAACAATTCATATTTAGGATTGTAAGATTTTTCTAAGTGTGAATCACTTTTGTTTAGCGTCATCATTGTTGAATTGATTGAGTAGACTTCAATTATGTACAAGTTTGCTTTACTTAAGTATTGTTATCAAAATTATGTATTTCATAAGTTTTTGTAAAAAATTATTTACTTTTTTTAAATGTACATATTTTAGAAGAATAGTAGAGTATACTAATACTATATTTGTTCTTTATTTATGTAATTTTATTTTTATTATAATAGAAATATATAACAAGTATATAGTAGTATACATCTTAATATGTATTTAAGTAAATGTGCAGTTCTTGTATGGTTTCAATTTTGATAAATAATATCTTGATTAATATTCATAATAACTTTTTATTTATGTTACGATAACGATATAAATTAGATATAACTATTATGCATTAATTATAAGCTTATAATATGATAGCATAATATGTATATAAGCATATTTTAAAAATGCATATGTTGAAACATATGTTCTTATTATAAATATTTTACATTTATTTTTAATAATAAAAATAAATAACTTTATCCAAAATTTATATGTATACACAGTTCATATGTATTCATAGAACATATAATATAATTATAATTTTTTTAATAAAAAATTCTATAATTATACTGCAAATTACTTTTTATGTATGTCAATAATAATATTATAGGTATAAGATAGTATAATTGAAATGTATTAAAAAAATGGAATAGTAAACTAAATAAATACTCACATAATTATACATAAAACATTTACATAGCTATACTATTATATATTAGATATATTAATTATATGATGGGTCTTATTATACTATATTATAAGTTTAATATAATAATATTTAAATATATTATAATAATATTATAATATACTATAAGGGTATTATAAGTTTTTAAAATTAAAATGTACATAAAAATTACAACCACATAATAAATGAATACTTACAAGTAGATGTACTTAAACATTGTTTGGATTAGTATATGAAGTGTGTATGATAAACATTTAAAATTGAGATCATAACTATATTATAAAATATTAATATAATCATATGATAAGAATATTTTAAATATTTTAAATATATTAAAAAACATTTTATAAGAATAATATAAATGTAATATAACTGTATTATCTAAGTATTCTTAAATTGTACAAAATAAATATATTTATCTATTTAAATGTGTACAAATTAAGCATTTATAAATATATTATATGTGAATAAAGGTATATAAAAGTTAATTGAAAATCAAAAAAGCTCTTTGTGAACTTTTAATTATTTCTTAATCAATTTATCATATTAATGAAAATATTCATTATAAAACTATTTGAAAGAGGGCGTCTCAATAGCTCACAAATTAAGCCAATTTATAAGCTAAGTTATAAAATTTCAATTGTTCAAGTATAGAAATGTTTTTCATGTGTACTAAGTACATTACTATAATCATATATTTTATTTATTTTATTTATTTTATTTATTTATTTACTTACATGATAACATTTGTACTTCGATTTATTATAATTTTGTTTATAATCTATTATTTTCTTTGAAAAATATTTCTTTAAATAAGTAGTGATAATTTAATTTTTTGCACAAGCTAATTCAAATTTAAATTTATCATATCTCTGATGTCTAACAAATACAATTGAAATGCACATTTCATTTGTGCATTATCAAATGAAACAAAATGTTTAATGATGTGTTTTATATGGATTTTGGTTTAATTCAACTTTAAATTTGATGTTTTTTTTTATTTATTTATTATAAATTTAAATTGAAAGCTACAACATGAGTTTCTAAATAATTATATGTAAACTCAAAAGTATGACTTTGTATGTAGATTATTTGTGCGCTAGGTAGATGATGAATATGAAATTTTGGTTTTATCTTTGTGTTTGGTAGTTATTGTAGTTCTCTATAGGCATAATTCATGCAAATCAAATCTGTTAGTTACAATTTTTTAATATTATATTTTATATTTTGTTCCTTTTGCATGGTTTGTGAGATTGATGTACATTAGAAATAAACTTATTAAATTGGAACAACTATTATGCGAGGTTAGCTTGTGTTTCATTATGGAGCAATGTTTATAGTACAAATATGCTATTTAGATACAAAATCTATCTTTATATTTATCTTAATGTATTGTGATTTTTTGTTTAGTTATATAATTATAATACAAACATATTTGACATATTTGATAGATGTTTTTTAAAAAGTTCTATGGAATTATGTATTACATACAAATTTTATTTTCCTAATAATTATTTATATAAATTATGTGTTTCTCCAATGTTGAGTTTATGGTGTTTAGTTGTGCTATTGATTATCTACTATTATTATATTTCTAAAGTATTGGATATTATTTTGTGGAAATTATTATGTTTAATTGTGAATATTATGTATATTAGTGTATTTTACAAATATTATAAATATATTCACTAATATTTATTCTATTAATAACTACATAAAATTTTTAATTTGTTTTATGTAATTGTGTTTAGTTATGACATTGTACATATATATTTAGGTTATGTGACATTTAATATATATTTGAGTGCTAAGATGAGCATCATGAGTATTAGTGATGATTGTAGTAGCTCTTTTCACAAAGTTTTCAACAACAATAAACATCTTGTTTAAATGATCATAGATTAAGCTAAAATTTTAAAAAGAACTAGATATCTTGTACATCAAAATGCTTCATTGTTGATCTTTTTAAAGCTCACTTATTTAATTTTATTTTTTCTCTCTCATTTCCTATCCAAAATAAGGGTAGATTTTTCAATTTTTGTCGTGTTGTGTTCACTAAATTTCTTTATCCCTTTATTTTGTTTTTCTATAGAGATTCAAATCAAGAGAGCCTCTTTATTATCATGATAGTCTAGCGTCAGGTTGATATCAACGTGTCATGGTGGCTACTTGCCTACCTAATTGTTGAGTTGGTAGCTTGCTTTGATACCAACTATTGGGTCACTCGCACACCCAAGGGATGATGAATTGGGCAATAATTTTTTAAAAAATATATTTGAGTACAATTCCAATTTCACAACATGATAGAGTAAAGCATTAAAGTGAAACAAGACAAAAAAAACTAAAGAATCAAATTAGGAAAGAAAAAACAATATAAAATCAATACAATGATTTTTATATGATTTAACTCCTAGAGTTTACATCCAAACTCAAGCAAACTAGCTTTTTATTATTCTCTTTCTTCTTCTTCTTTGGCACTACAAATGAAGAAACTTTTATATTTAGTCTTTTTTTTTCTTAATGCTAAGGCTTAATATTCTGCTACTGTTATAACATATTCAAGTATTTTCTTCTAACATAGACTGAGCAAGAGGCCAAAGTCATGGTAGAGCTAGGTTTGGTTCCCCCTTTTTAGGAAAATGAAAATTAGAATATGTGATTTAATTTTTTAAAGTATTTAGTCTAAGAACATTGTGAAGCTTAATGGCCATAAAAAGATGCAAGAAGGAAAGATCTATAATGGAAGGTATCATTCGAGATCATAAAAAGTAATTTAATACCAGATTTTGTTTATTAATGGTCACAGCTCGGCTACGCAAACAATAATAAACACAACCAAGAAAGGATTAAAATGTTGCAAAAGTAACAACTACATTACAGATGAGATTAAACTTGATTGTATTACATTAATTAAAAAGATCTAAGGGAGAGCTTAAAATTTGATTGAAAACTTGTTGATAATATTCAATAAATTAAGATGGAGTTTACTAAACTCTCATTGAAATGGAATTTCATCTATAAGGGAAACAAAGTAGTGAGAAATTTAGCTAAAATTACAAAGCAATTGAAGAATCCATAGATTAGGAAGTTCACAATATTTCACCTAAATGCAAGGCTTTTAGAAACATGTAAAAGCTTCTCTACCTTATATTTATTCATTGTACAAAGTACAAAATTTTATTATTGTAGAGAAACATTGATACAATGCTTAAATTCAAGGACATTGATGCCACTAAAAATCAACAAACAAAATGAAAGACCACATTATACCTAATGACATTTCATTTCCATACCTCCTGCACTAAAGCATTAACCAAATCAGGTGATACCATTGAAGATCATTTATGGATAAATGCATCTTACATGGTACTTTTCATAAAGATGACTCTTCGAAATTAGTTGACTATCACTTAGGTCTCTTATGAATCAAGGTTGACACTATTTAGATTTTGTTATCATCATAACTAGATGCTTGGTCCACTCCAATGGTTAAACAAATATGTTCATGTATATAAGTAGTAATAACAAATAATATTTGATTGGCACTTTCATTGTCTATTTTTAGGCAACAAAGCCCAGGTACTATTCACCAAGTCGCATCCTTGGCTTAAGCAAATTGCCATTTTATTATGTGACAATGTAGAGTCATTCATTTTAGTGCTTATCATTGCTAGACAAAATGCTTGACTCTTGCATTAAACAATTGTGCCAACTTACAACAAAATTGGCATCATTCTATTACATCGTGCATGCTTTAACTCATCAAACTAAAATGATCAATTAATAGGACATATGTAATGAAATATCTTATGCATAATGGAAGGAGATAGTGTCTCATTTAGCTAGAAGCAATGTCAAAATTTGATTTTCGAATGAGAAACATTAATGTCTTAGTAAGATGTTTGTTTAAAACATGTGAGACACTTCATAAGGTAGTATCAACTTGTACACTTTGTAAATCCTAATATAAAATATTTTTTGATTTATAACTAAAGGACTTAATATTCTACTCACATCTACACAAAACCTCAAATTAAGCTATGTTCACTTGCACACTCTAAAGCCCAGAGCAATCTTTTACAAAATTTGTAAAACAAAAATAAAAGTTCACAAACTTTATATATAGCTGACTTCATAGAGATTCCTAAATTGATAACATTTGGCTCATAAAATGTATGAAATATAGAATTTAAAGCCTACTAAATATGAAGCTACAATGATGTAGTCACTGATGTTAAGAACCTCTCCCATGATGTACAATGTTTAGAAAAATTTTTATTTTTTATAGCCATTAAAACCCATCGAACAATCCAATCGAGTGATTGGACACTTTGATATGCATAAATCCTCATATGTAAAGTTCAACAAATTGTCCATTTGATAGCCAAATGAGCTTCTAAAAAACTTAAATTTTTCTTGAACTTATTAAACATCTAATAACTTTCTAATAGACACTTGCATTACAAATTAATTTATGAAAACTCTACAAATAGTCTAATCAATAATCAGACTAAGCATTAGATACCTATTAGAAGATTCGATGGTCAAGCAATAGAAACTTATCTTTTTAACCATTTAAATAATCTTATCAGACTATAGCCAAGGATGATTTTATTTTCATCAGATGTTGACCAAATTGGGTATCAAATGGCTTTATGGATCAATAAACTAACCTATTTTTCAAATATATTTCTTCCCATTTATGAATGTAATGTTCATCAAACTCAAATAGTCAATTGATATAGGAATTTGATGAGTTCATTCATTTGGGACACTTAACTGACCTTAAACTTTGTTTTTAATTGGCTTATTTAGTCCAATTCTCAATGTGAGACCTCATGTATAACTCAATTTTCAAGTATATGCAAAAAATCACTATGCCACATTTTGGCTAGTGCAATCATAAAATTGAGCTATATAACAAAAGTTGATCACTCATCTATATTTTAAGTTTGAAAATCGTGAATGACATGCAAAACAACCAATAGCTAGATCAATTTATATATAAAAACTAACACACATTGTGAGATGACCACAAATTTAGGCATAACATTTTTCCACTATGACTCATTGCTTACTTTACTTAGTATTGGTGAACATAAAAATATCTAAACCATCAACTTGATTAGCACATAAGAAAGTTTACATAGGTACATTTGCATTTATTCTTTTATATTATTCACTCATATCCTTGGTGTCTCTTCATGTGTTCACCATGTAAATCTAAAATATTAATAATAAAGGGTGAGTCTAATGTAGACTTAGTAAGTAACTATATCAAGTGTAACAATACTAAGTTGAAAATCATATTACGTAAGTTTTAGTTCATCTTCACTTTGCTTAAGTTATATGAATCTAAATTTCCTCATAGTAGGTCAATATAATGCATATAAAAGTTATATCATAATCATGTTATAAGATAGAATACAAAAACATTTGAATAGTAAAAGCAAGTATATGATATGCATATGATATGCAATGCAATAATTAAATTAATCATTTTTTATGTTTCCTTTGTTATATTTCCATTCTATTTGTGTTCAAATGTCAAGGTATCATCTTGCCTTAGTCGTCCAATATTGATCGAGGAGGACTATTATTATAATTTATTTGAATATACCTTGATACCTTCAAAGCTAAGGATCGATATAAAAATCATTATCTCTTTTTTATATGTTGAATAAATCATCCATATTTTCCTTCACATAGAAGTATTTATATCGGAGCCACACCTTGTCTAATGATTCTTTCATCCCTTCTCACAAGAAATCATATAAAGATTAGTCTCTAATCTTGTTAGTTCTTAGTTTATAATCTCACTAGCTTTTTGTTAGTTACATTCTAACATATATCATATCATTTTTTAATTGCATATGATTTCCCTATCAACTCCTTTTCTTTTCTTATTTTTTATTTTTCATATAAAATAGTTCCAAGAATGTCACACATCATACCATTATCTCAATCACAACTCATAATCACTATAGTTTATCACCTACTAATAGCAATCAACCCACTTATTCATATAAAAATCAACCTAAAACCAATATTCAATATTCACATATAAAAAAGAAAGTTTTATAACTCCTCCTTAATATATGATTACTATTCTAAATGATTTGATATGTTTTTTCTTTCTTGATAAGATTATCTTACAATTATACTATTGGTTTGCTAGAGAGATGCTTGCTAAGATTTAAAATTTCTTTATCTTCATATAATACAATATTACATTTATTTTATAATTGTATGATGCATTCTTTTAAAGGATCAAACTTGTGATCTAACCAAATAATCATAATATGAACTATGTTTTATACTATCATGCTTGTACATTATCAATTTCATACAAGTACAATCAATTTATTAGTGTGTTGGTTAGTTGAGAACTTAAGCTATGTGCAAGCCATCTTTTATCATACTAGTATGATAAATCTTTCATATCAATATGATACTTTTTTCCTAAGAATGCCTAATTTAAGAATTAGATATTTATTAAGCATATTTATTTTGTATAAATATGATCTATTTATCATACAAACGTAATTATTTATGAATAGTAAGGGTGTTAGTTGATACATTTTTCATTAGTTATGACTATTCACTATATAGGAAAAATCCCTAAATCTTAGAAAAATTACATATGAAAGATTTGTGATATTCATACATGCATGATGTACTCATTATATAAATATTATCCATTGGGTGATGAAAAATGAACTAATTAGATTTAATAGGTTGATTGATATGCTTAGTGTTGTATCATACTTATATGATCACTTGGATTAGATAGTATGATCAATAAAAAAAAAGAGTAATGACTAGTCTTTATGAAAATTGATATATTTATAAGAGAGATGGTTAGAACTATTAGAGAGCTTGGAATGTTTATATAAAGAGGTCTAACATGGTTTTAAAGCCTAATATTGATTTTTATACCTTTGTAGTGAGAATCATTTGAATATCTTTATTTCTAAGAGAAAAGCAAAGTTAGATCATGACTTCTACTATTGATCACTCTTCACAACCTTCCTTCATTGAGCTAAGTTTTATATCATTTTATACTTTCTTATTTTGAGTAACATATCTTTTTATATTATTTTGACATTATATTAGTACTTCTTTTATTTAATTTTGCTTGAGTTATAGGGCCATTATATTGAGCTTTGTATTTAGTTTTTCATCTCATGATTTAGACTTTATACTTATTCTTTGTATTAGTCTTTTGGCTCAATATTATAGGCTTTCTAAGCAAGTGATTTATATGGTCTTCTGATCCATTGTTGTAAGTTTTTGTAATGGGTGTTGTAGAGTCCTTTGATCTTGTTATATAAATTTTTTTAATCAATGGCCTAGTGTTTTGTATTGCTCTATCTATTTTTATAAAAGATATTTATTATTTTTGTCTAACCTTTTAACCATGAAAGGATATATATCTAATTTTAGATTAAATCACTTATAAATACTAATATTATTTATTTTTTTTCTCTCCAACATAACAAGTTTTCAGGCTAAGAATAATTTTTAAAACTTATTTATAAGAGCCTTTAAGAAAAGAAAAGGCTTCTGTTAAAATATATTTGAGTTGAATAAATTTGTGATTTACACAATTTACCCCCCTTGTATGGACATCTCGCTCATAACTTCTTAACAAGTAGTTTAACAAAGATGTATAAGGATATGAAAGCAAAATTTTGGTGGCCAAGGATGAAAAGAAATATCTAAAATTATTAAGTGTGTGATCTATCAACAAATTAAGGGTGAGAACCAAAGACTTAATGGAACTTTACAACCTCTTCTAATACCAATATAGAAGTTGAAAGGAATTTCCATGAACTTTAATGTTGGTTTACCTAATTCAAAGGAAAGGATATCATATGGCTCATAGTTGACAGACTAACAAAAGTGGCACATTTTTTCCTAATTAAAATGAATTATATAGCAAAAATTTGGCACAACTCTGTATTGGACAAATAGTGAGATAGATGGAATTTTGAAAGAAAGTACAATAAGCATTTGAAACTCAATTAAAATTTAGTATAACTTTTCATCTACAAATAGATGAGCAAACTAAAAAAATGAACAAGACATTAGTGATATGTTAAGATTATGTATATTGAACTATAAAAAAGGTTAAAATTCACATCTTCCACTAATTGATTTGCCTATGATAATAGTTATCAATTAAATATCGATATAACCCCATTAAAAACACTGCATGGAAGAAATTGCAAATGACCAATATGTTGGTACAATGGAAATGAAAAGGCAATTGTTGGTTAAAAATTATGTCAGAAACTTAAAAAAAGCAAAGTTAATAAAAAAACATTTAAGGAACAAAATTGTTAAAAGAAATATTATGATCTAAAATATAAAAAGATTGAATTTCAAGGATATAAAATAAACATCAAAGTAAGTCCCATGAAAAGAGTTAATACATTTGGATATGGAGGAAAGATCAAGCAAAAGGTCTATCAATCCCTTCCAAATCAATGATTAAATAAGTGAAATAGAATACAAAGCGACACTACCAATTAATTTGTTAAAGATTTATAATATTTTCTATATTTTATCACTAAAGAAATATATGAAGGATTGATTACATTGCTAAATCTACACTTAAATATGTTGAAGATATAAAAAGACCTTATATATGAAGAGCAACTAGTGAAGATTTTAACAAATCGTCAAGAGATTGAGAAACAAGAAAATCCCAGTACTCAAAGTGCTATGGACCAATCAAATGAAGCAATAAGTCAAGTGGGAGCTCAAGAATAAGCTGAAGAAAAAGTATTCCTTTATATTCTAAATTTTAAGGATAAAATACTTATAAGGAATGAGAATTTATAACATTTCAAATTTTAGAAATTAAATGTATTTTATTTTAATTGGTATTTTTGGTGAATTTTAGAAATTTTCTTAGAATGTCTTGTATAAATTTTAAATTTTTAAAAAACTTTATAAAATTTAAAATGATATTAAGTTAGCAAAAATTAATTTTTTTAAGAATTAAAATGAAGGATTAGAGTTTTATAAGAGTTTATTTATATGTTTTAAAAAGATAAAAAATATTAAATGGATTAAAAAATTATGAAAATTTATTGGAACATAAAGTTTAAAAGAATAAGATTAATAAAAAATATTTTAGTGAAAAAGGAGTTGCAAAACATATGGATTTAAAATCTGAAGATTATTTAAGAAAAATTATCAAATAATGGCTTTAAGGAGTGCAAGTTTAAAAAATGATTAAAAATACTAAAGTTCATAAAAAAAGTATGAATTTGGTTGATAGGTCAAATTCATTAGGATGAATCATGAAAATTTAGTTGACAAGTGTTTAAAGATCAATTTGATTGAAAAAATGTGATGAATATTAGATTTCTTTAATATTTGATTTAATATTAATTATAGTTTTTTAAATACATAAAAATCCTAAACTATAAACATGTAATGGAGGAAATTAATGTGGTAAAGAGCTCAATCAATAATAGACTATCAAATTCTAAGGAACAAGAAGTCTAGGAAGCATCTAAAGGGGAAAAAAGGATGTTGAGAAGAGAAAAAAGGCATCAAATAATTATAAAAGGAATCAAACTTAATCATGTTGGATTTATGGAAGAAATTGGAAAAGATTAACAATAACCTAGGGCTTAGAGAGAGGAGAAAGAAAGGGAAGAAGTGAGGCAGTTGAGCAAGTGAAATCGAGAGGAATTCTTACATAACGAACTTAAGGAATTAGGAGAAACAATTGTAACAAATATTATAGCATCCATATAATACTAAAAACATATGAAAAAAAGTTCGTGACAAGTGGAAAGACACATAATTTGTGATTTGATCAAAGAAAAGAACAATATAATTAAGAGATGAGGTAAATCAGCTTATAAATTTGTGCATCTACCTATTATAATGTTGTATGATTTGAAATATTCAAACTTAGTGATGCTTGTTATCCATGCTTTTATCAAAAGAGGGTAAAAATAAAGCTTAGGAAAGGGATGGAATTATTTTAAATGTGAAAAGATAGATGATTAACTAAAATAGCAACTTTCATTCTTGAATAACATGTTCCAAAGATAATCTAAAAAAGTCATCTATTAAAACTTATTGACTCAAAATGACATGTTTCAAAAAGATATGCCCAATCTATTATGAAAATATCTCATTCTAAACCAATTAAAAAAAGAGTAAAATTATAAATGGATAAAATAAGAAAAAAATATGTTAATAAAAGACTAGATAATTTTAACCATAAAAAGAAAACTTTATTTCATGTTTATCATATATTATTATTTATTCATTATACGATATTGACTAAGCAAATAGTATAGGTCAAAACTTGCTTATTTTACATACATGTGCATAATTTTGTTACTAAAACAAAGATGGTTAAGTCAACCCATAATTGGCTAATAATTTCATATCAAGATGAGACTCAACATAAAACTATAACAGAACAATAAGAGATAACATCATGAGTCTCTAGTTTAAATGTTTAGTTTTATTATTAGTTGCATAATTGTTACATCAACTCTTTTTTTATACTATGTAAAACTTTGCTTTAAAAGAAATGTTATGACTATGTGATTGTTGTAAGTTTTTTAAATCAACATTATTATAAACAAATATGTTTGAAATGATTTTGGTATTATTTTACTAAAAAAATATGTTTTCAAAACTAAATAAAAAACAAAAGAAATAGCAAATATGACACAAATCCCCCCCAAAAAAAACGAAGATCACCAATAAATCAAATTAAACTCACGGTTGTTAGAAATCATAAAACCATTTAAACTTAAATAATATCCCACTAAAAAAACTCCAATTCAAATTTAAACTTCCAAAAAAAAAACCTTTTCTAACTACAACGGCTATTGAAAACATGCAAATGGGAATATTACCGTTGGATTATTCAATACTTTTAAAAAAAAAATTCTCATACAAAAACTAACCTTGTTACTCTTCCTTATGTTTTCCTCTTCTTCACTGCCGTAGGCCAAACTTATGCTTTCTTCTTCGTTTATTATGTTTCCAGACGCAGCCACCAAAGCTTTAGTACTATAATTCGTTTCTCCTTCCCTGCAACAGCTTAGCTCTTCTTATTTCATCGTTCCTTTGTTTTATCCTTTGTTGGAAAACAACGGCTATTTAAAATTCTTTACTGAATTCACAGATATTGCCTTCTCTCTTATCCTTATAGTTGTATCCAATAACTCTCCCTTTTATTTCTTTCTTCATACTAAATACCGCAGCTATTACTCCTTCCTTGCTTATCTTGGTTTGCTTCAACAACTCAAGTGCCCTTCCTTGCTTCACAAGCTTCCTACACTCACCATTCCTGTTAATGTTTATCACCCAAAGATAATCAAGGCACAAATTACTAACTTAACCCTACTGCCTTAAAGAAAACCAAAGTTGTCTACAATATAAATTATTTTTTATTTTTCAATATTTATAAATTCATAATAAATCAAATAAAACTTAAAAAATTACAAACAAGGATTATTAAATTTTTGTAAGTGAACTCCATCCGACCATGTACTCAAAATTCATATTCTAAGATATTTTATGATTTTACATGTTTTTTAAACTACAACCAAGATATTATTATTATCTAGTTTAATGCATTAAAATTTTAAAATATCATTTCTATTATTTTAAATTTAAAGATTTATATATTTTTACATATAAATTTCTCATTTACACACCCTATATAAGAAGAAAATCAAAATCTCGAGACATTACACCTACTTATTTAAAAGGTCATATATTTTTTTGCTTCGCTTATAGTACGTTTTAGATATTTTAATTGTATCTCTATCATTTTAATACCTTGAAACATGTATTTATGATGTGTTATGTAGCAAGATATGTATCTAAGCATTAAAGAAAGTATTGTGAATGTATACAATAATTATAACACATTCAATGGAGTTTTCACAAAGTAAGAGAGATCTTGTCCATTTTAATAGATGTTTAGTTTATTATAATTATAATATATGTATAAAAAGAATTAAACAAACAACTTATATGTTTTCTTATTGAATCTAATTTATTAAGTCTATATTAATTTTGTTACAAGAATTCACTATTTTATTTATTGTTTTTTATCTAAAGGAACCATCTATTTTTAATATTCAAGAAAAAAGGCATTTTTTAGATTGTTTTTTTTGCACAATTATCTTCACAATGGTGTTTAAGAACTTTTATACATTAAGTTTCTTCTAATAAGATAAATTTTGTTTATGAGCTACTTAGATTGTTTGAAATTTTATTATTTTATACAAAATTTATATTTGGTTACATAACCTCACTAAATAATATTAGATTAAACTATGGTTTACATCAAATATTCTAAAGCTTACATTCATATCCCGTATGATCATGAAATGGTTGACATAGTTCTTATCAACTCTTAATAGAGGGGGAGATGAAAATGGTTATGAAATAAATGGAATAAAAATGGCAATAGTTACATGCAAAAATGAGAATGATGACAAATAATAGGCATAGGAGGGTAAACGACGAGATAGTAGAAGATATAGAGTAAGAAATTGATAAAAAGGTAACTAAAGTTGAACGGGAGAAATAAAATCGAGGAGTAAATGCAGATGAAAGAGAAAGATGTAAAAAAAATATGAGATGATAGATGGAGAGATTGTCCATAAAGGGGAGAAAAAAATAATAAAGAGAGGTATAAACATCGAGTAGAGTGGCAATGCAAGACAAAATATTACACAATGGATGGAGAGTGATGTCAAAATTGTTTCTATGATAAAAATAAAAATTTATTTGAAGTATAATTTCAAATTCAAATTATGCATTATTTTTTTATTTAAAATTTTTTAGTTTCACATGTTCAATAGTAATATACTTGTCCTGTTGTTTATTGTGGCACAATCTTTCTATTTTGTATATTTAGATCAATCAAACATGACAAGTGCCGATTCCAAATGCAACACATGTATGGTTAAAAATTTGACCAAAACCCATAAAAGGTTGCTAAATACCTCCTCATCTATAATATATCTCAGGTCTTGCTTATTTTCTTGTAAATAGAAGTGAAAAGTAAAAATTATATATATCATTCTTACGTTTATATTTAATTTATCAAAAATAAAAAAAAATATTTTATTTCATGAAAATATAGCTATTTTTAAGAAAGTCCCAACATAAACATTGCTGAGTAAAATCACTACTCAATCCCATAAATTCACTTAATTGAATTTCACCTTAAATAAAATTAAATAAATAAAGACTTAAATATACATCATTCGTGATAACACTTGAAATCCATCTAAGATCTAACTTTATTTAAATTTGAATCAATATTTAAAATGATAAAATAAAAAATAAAACTATCGATTTTTTTGAGATAAGTAGAAGTCTCGCATACAAACCTTTGCGTGAGAATTAATAGATGACACATAAATACCAACTAAATAAATAAAACAACTCTTGTAAAATTTAACATATATGAATATTTTAAAACAAATTTTTAACAAATTTAAACATCCCTACTTAATTCTACTTCGTTAACACTGATAAACACAAGCCTTTGTTTGTGAGATTCACACAAATACACAGTTGAAACACAAGTAACAAGTAAGCCTCACATAGAACCAACATTGCATAATAAGCACAATTAAAATACTTAACAACAACTGTGCGATAAAAACAGGTGCATCATCTCGGAAAGAAGAAAAAAGTCAGTGAGAAGCCATCTTCCAAAGACTATTGCAAACCTCATAAGGGGGCGTTGTTGGGTCAAACTCAAACTTATCGACCTTTCTGTTGCTCCTTTCTACAACAACTGGATCCAAGTCTTAAGGTTAACAGTACACACTGTTTTCTAACTATAATAACTACAAAGTTATGAAGCAGGTACATTGAAATAAGTTTCCAAAGATTATAAAAGTTACAATTAATGCAATTCTAACAACCCATGAAAAGGATACATCCAGAAATCTTTGTTTGGTCATTAAGATCTGGGATAATCTGTGTCACAGAAGCACACATGGAAAGTGAATCCCTGCAGATGGCAAATACTATTATTTGATTAGGTTGCATAGACTCTAATACATTCCCCATGCTAAGAATGCATAGATCAAAGTATTATAGAACAGATGATGTCAATCAGTTACATAAGAATAGAACTAAGCTAAGGGGAAAAAAAATTGTCTTTACTATTGTTTGATTTAATGACATTATCATGACATGTAATGATTTAAAGATTTAAATGTTTAGTTTAATGATGTCTTTAGACAGCATTACCAAAACTTACAATTTTAGAACTCAAAATAGACTAGATGCCATTCAAATTTGGCCGATATCAAAATATCAGTCATTTTTATATTAATTAAAATAATAGTAACAAACCAGTGATATTGAACCAAATAATAAAAAAATTAATAAATTTTAGATAATATTAACATCTAAATAATATTGATATTTAGATGTTAATGTTACTAAAGATTTTCCTAACATCATCCAGTAGTGGGAGGAAAAATTACTATGGAGAGAACGTGCTGTCAAGGAGTAATCATCAATGTTGTTGGAAAACAGGGAGCTATCAATTTATTGTGCAACACAGTGGAGTCTTCGGAAGGCTTGGAAAGAGCAATATTGATAACAGAAACGATTTTAGATGGTTGGACTGAGAATATAACATGACATTATTGGAGAATTTGTGAAAAATAAAATCCATGAAATGTCTCCATAACACCTTCTCTTGCTGATTTAATCTGGAAGGAAGCAAAAAGATTGATAGCTTTATCATTGGGGTAAGGCTGCTTGCATCGCAATAGAACACTATGAAGGAGGATTCCGCTAAATTTGAGCAATAGAATAGGCCAGTTGATTGAGGTTGGTGGTACACTCACATGGCTTCTAGAGACACAAAAAAAAAAAAAAAAAAAAAAAAAAAAAAAAAAAAAAAAATCTTACATCCAAATTTCAAACTTAAAAGCTATATTATTGGAAGCTTACTTCACTTTTGAATGTCTTGTTCTCTGCTTTTTTAAAACTTGTTACTTGCATTCTTTTAATATAAATCTTTGATGCTCTAAGCTACAAAGTTCATCACTAACCATATCTAATCTATACAGTATTTTTAAATAAATAATCTGCCATTCCATGATCAGCAAAATATGCCGGAAACAAACAACAAAATGTAAAATATGCTTAAATTGTGGTAAATTGTGCAGTATTTTAGGATTTCAGAAAAGAAAACTTTAAGATACATTATTGGAAGCTTACTGTGATTTCTGCAAGTCTTTCTCTCTTTTTTTTATTTGTTGCTGCCGTTCTTCAATAGTAACTCTTCGATGCTCTAAGCTAATAAGTTCATCACTAACTACAGTGTTGAACCAAATAAAAAAAATTGATTATCCATGATCATCAATTTGATTGATTTCAAATCTCAAACTCATATTTAAAATAATAAAGGACAAAACTTATCTAAGGTCTTCACGAAGTAAATGTTCAAGCTCCATCTTGTTCCCCAGTTCTGTTTGAAGATCATCTAGTTTTGAAACAGCGATTCCTTCTGATTTTAACTTCTCCATCTTTTCCTTGCACTCATTTACCTTCTTTCGATGTTCTGAAGCTCAAACAACAGCTGCTCGTCAAATATTATTTTATGTGTTGAAATGTTTCTATTTGAAGCTGTGTATAGACATCCAACATAGTATAATTACCCATTCTAATTGTGTTCTAATGTTTTTCAGAGTATAAGTTCACTAGTTTGTTTTGTCCGATAACAGCTCAAATTATGCCAACAATTCATGAAAAAAAAAGGGTACAGAAGCATAATTAAACAATCATTTTGTATTAATGTACCATACCCCTCCCTGTCTGAGCAACGAGTACAGTTCTTTATGAAAATTCAAGGGGAAAAAAAGCTCTGCCAATATTTGATGTACAGCTTTTGAAATTATGGATGTGATTCTTCAATTTTACCTGCAAAAGATCAAGTCCAAATACATGCAGAATAGTCTACAATTTGTTTTCTTTTATTCAATCAATAATTCAAATGTGTCATAAATTTTACATCTTTTATTTGTGGTTGATAGCAGAGGTGATACTGAATTGAGTTCAAACAATTTTGACTTAAACTTGAAATTTTTATTTCAGGTTGAATAAAAATTGATTTGAACTCCAAATCAATTTGAGTAAAGCTAGTTCAGCTCAAGTTTCACCTAATTTGGACAAAATTGATTTTAATTTTGAGTGGATTTGAAGTTAAAAATAAAATATGTTAGTTAAGATGTTCGAACATAGCACCCCAAATAAAGCAGAAGTGTTATCCGCTATATGCTACTTTTACACTCTCGATATAACACATGGGCATATGGTGATTATTATTTTCATGATCTTCAATACAGGAAAAATGCAGCCAAGCAAGGCTTGATCCCTAACTCTCAGGATTTCAAAACTTCTCTTCCTTCTATGTCAATGGAGAGATGATTACCTCAATAAATCTTAGTTATATTCATTTAAATTTCAGTCTGCTTAAATTGGATCTCAAGTGAATCAAACCAAACTCAAAATTGGCTACGAGCCAACCAAGCTGATACATGATTCAACTCGATTTGGTTCAAATCGATTTCAATTCAACCAAACTTTTAAACAATTTTCGATTTTTGAACACTTTTATCACCTCTACTAGATAGGTTATCCAGATGCATCAGATAATAAGAGAGAAAAATATACAACCTTCCAATGAAACCTTGTTTTCAAGAGCATGAGCCTCACAGAAGGACCGGAGAGCCTTGGCATCTTCCAAGAATTCCATCAGGTTGTCACCATCCTTTTTACAATTGAGCACACCAATAAGATCATCTCCAAGAGAAAAAATCTTCTCAAGTTCAACCCATATGTTTGTTTCTCCCATTAAAAAACTGCAATAAACAGAATATTTCAGTCTGTCTGTCATACAAATCTGGTGACACACTCAATGCAAAATAATAGTTCTTTGGTAAAACAAAAATATCACAAGCACCAAAAATTTCAAAGATAATACATTGAAAGAAATAAGGCTACATATAAAAATTTCAAGACAGATGAACTACTGGTTTATTATAATATGAAAAAGCAATGCGTACCTTCAGTAAAGAGGCCACTAATCATACTGTTATATGCATTTTATATAAGCACATGTTAAAATGCTTTCTCGATAACAACTAGTTCTATAAAGAGGACCATTCAACACAAATTTGTTATAGCCATTTGACAAAAAAAAGATGCATAAAACTTAAGCAGACAAGTCTACTATTAAAAACTCTCCACAAGGTAAACAATGTAAACTAGCATGTCGACGCTTTTATGTTAAACATCCAGCAACTAGCCTAGTTTTAAATTTTTCATTGCAAAACAATGGATTTCAAAAACTACCAAAAGTCCACTTGCAACAAATGAGTTGGAGCCAAACCAAAAACTTCACGCATATGATGAAGGCTTTTGGCATGGATTTTCTTATGGAAACTTGCAAAGCCACTATTAGTGTTTGCATGGAAAGACATGGCAACCACCATGGCACCACCACCATAGTGATGCGCTTTTAAACAAGCTTGTTGCTCTTGATAGAGTTGTCAACCAATTTTTTGAAAGCAGAACACAAGCATTATAAATTATGAACCAAACCAAAATAAGAGAAGTTATAGTTAATTATTAATTGGCACTTTGACATGGCCTAGGGTGACAAAAGCTCACTTGCGAGTCACACGATAGCAAGGGAATGAGTTGGCAGTAAAATATCAATTATTTTTTTTTTATTTGAGTTCAGGGGAAGTGGATTAATGGTGAAAATAACTAAATGGGAGATTAGGGTCTTGATGTGGCGACATAGGTTTAAGGAGGAAAGGTTTATGGGTGAAGGTGAATGTTTAGAACTTTCTTAGGTAAGGTAATCTTCAGGATCTTAAAGACATTGCAGGGTATTTTACAAATATGCTCAGGTGAATTTGCACCAATGGGGTTAGGATAATTGCAAATTAATGCAAATTTTAAATCTGTTGAGACTCAGATTTCAATGAACATTAGCACTGGCAAATAGTAAGGCAATGGCCTCAAACAAACATAAGAATTGTGGCTAATGTCATGAATTAGAAATCTACAAAATTTTACAATTTTACAACCATGTTTGATATACCAAATTCAAGCATAACCAGGCTCTTGAATTTTACCAGACTTCAAGATTTTCTACATTGGTGCAGTGTACAGCTTCTTTAACCAATTTCAAGCACTCAAAGATTATGGTAGAGGGAAGATCTCAACACGTTTGAACATGAAAGTCAAAAATTTAATGAACTAACAAATTGCAGAGTTTAAAAGAACTTAGACATCATCTGCCATCTCAAAAAGTATCACAAGCACAACATCATGTTAAAAATGGTTCTATTTTAGATATTCTCTAAACATAGATGACGAGACGAGAAAGAAAAGACGACTTGAATAGAAATCGCCCTAAACAAACTCCAAACAATGCATCGTACAAAAGCTCACCTTTGAATCACAGCATAACAAAAAATAGGTCATGATCTTCAAATGCCATCACAAAGAACCTACCTTTGAAGTTTGTAGTTCATAGATCACATAGGACATTGATAGCCAATAGAACTCACAAAACCTCCAATTTATTTTAACAGCAGCTAAAACATCTCAAATGAACCAATTACAAGCCTTTAAGTAGGACAAAGTTACTTGCAACTCAAGCCACATGGATAGAATCTCCAGTTGCAAAACCACAACCCATCACCCAAAGAACTTGGGAGATTATCCTAAGTAGCTTGAGGAGACCACCCCAACAAGCTAGCAACCATGCCAAGATGTCCATAACAGATAGCTACAAAGCTTCTTGCCAGTAAACCATTACAACTAGGTTATCTACTAGCAAACATCAAAGGTTCAATAGAAAAAATAGCATAACAATAATAATCTGTGAAACAAAAATACATCTAAACTATCAGATGCAATGTCATAACTAAAATATAATTATCTATACATATAATAATAACAAAAAATCATATTACATTTTGTACTGGATTGTTTTTCTCTTTTTATTTGTCACTTTTCAATAATTTCTTTATTTGATTTTCATTTTAATAGGCCACGTTTCTATTCCATCAAGTTTATCTCAACTCCTTATCTAGACATGCTTTGATATCATCCTACGAGAATTTCCCAACTCCTTCTATGGATAAGTCATCCCTGTCCCACGAGGTTTTCTACACCTCATACAGACTAAGCCACTATCAACCAATGAAATTTTTCTTAATTCTCTCATTTACACAAAACCACTTTTATCCCACAAAATGTCTCTCAAATCCTTTATGTGGATTAGCCACATTCTTGTGACACTTTTGCATGTGTTATGTTTAACATGCAATTGCCAACATATGACAAGTCTCTAATTGCAATGTATTCATAGCTAATTGTACACCACAATGTGTCTAACTCAATAGCTAGTATAAACACATTATGCTCAATATCAATAAATAGTGTAGGTAATAAATACATAACAATTCAATACAATAACATACCATATTAAAACATATGCATATATTAAAAATGTTATATGTCTACCTCAAAGTCAGAATAGTCTTATATTCAATTCCTTTTTTTCTTGTCTTTCTAGTCTTACAATAATACATGGAATATACAACATCATTCTATTGTAAATTTCATGCATTAACCTTATTATATTTATTGCAATTGTTAACTTTTATGATTACCAATTTGAGTTCCATACTTGTAAGAACCTAAATCCCAACATGCAAAAGAGGATTAAAGAAAAAAATAAGCTTACTGAATTTCTAGACCTGCGGTAAATCTTGATTTGCCGTTATCCCTTGTTTTCTCTCTCCTTGGGTCCTCTCGTTCTTTCACATTCTACCAAGCCTTCTCTCTCTTGCCCGACTATTCCCACGTACCTTCGGTTTCTCCCTCCCTCCTCCCTCGGTTCAGATGAGATCTATGGTTCCTTTTGAAGCGTGCAAGTTCCTTGTCAAAACAAGAGTACCGGTAGACACCTCCTGGATGAAGCCTGACGGCATAGGCAAAAGTAAAAGTTCCGGTTTCAAATCCCCATAAAGCAGCCGACCGAGAGCGTGAGAAAGAAAGGGCGTGCGAAGGAGCTCACTCCACCAATCTAGAGGACCGGAAAGCCACTCCTCACGGCGATACAACAGCGATGTGACGGCGTGGCCGCGACGCGGCGAGGTGGCTATCTTCCGTTGCCGACCGAGCGTTTGAACACGAATCGGACGGATCCGATGTGCCAGAGTGGGATTTAGGCTTTTTTTTAGTGTTATTTACATTTTAGTTTAATTAAATTATTTATTTATTTATTTACTCACAACCATTTATTAAAATTCAAAACAAATTGTGATTGACATCAAAGAACAAATACCACTTCACTAATCTACACGAACTCTATTAATTTTATATTTACTTTTATATTTTAAAATATGTTTTTTTAATTATTTTTAACATATTTTATAAGATGATTAGTATACAAATAAAATTTAAAATATCAATCCAACTTCACTATATTTTAAAATTAAATATATTATATTTTTATTCAACAAAGACTTATTCCTATATTGTTTGCACTTGAATCATCTTTAAAACATTGTTTTGTAAATGTTAATTTTTTATTGTTAAAGTTTTAAAAACATGTTTATCATTATAAATTATTATTTTCTTTTCACCAAGGGGTTACCTAGTATGTTATTATTACAGATATATAATCAAGCATGTATATGTCAAGATCGAAGTGTTACAAAGAAATGGTTAACTATAAAAGTGCACTATGCATTAAAAAGATAAATAATATCCTAAAATGAGAGAATAATATCCTCAAAAATACATGTCAAGACAAACAAGAAACAAATATAGATATTTTGAAAATTAATCAATGAAGATTTCTAATGGAAAAATTAAACCAATATAAGACTTATCTTGAGTTGACTATGGAAAAAGGAATTTCTAATAACCAAACTAACCCTATTTAGCTGCCAAACATAATTACATATCTAGCACTAAAAACTTAAGATTATCCAATATAAGTTATCCCCAAGTAGTTTAACATTAATTATTGTTGAAAGAAAGCAAAGTTATCCTTCTTTCACCTACCTTTTGCCCAGTACATCTATTATATCTACTTACCATTGGTTTTCCTTTCATAGCATCTTTAGGCCAATAGCCCCTCTTACTAATCTCAAGCTTCATCTACCTTTTTGCCATTCTTGTTGACCTCAATTTCTAATTACCTCACTCTTCATACTCTCACTCTAGACATATCCATATTTGACCTCCTACTGTAGTGAACTCTTACTCTTATGCATGGTTGTCTCTTTTGTCGACTACTATTACCTCACTAATAAGAATCATTTTGCTTTCTCTACCAACTCTCTTATAAACCTTTCTTGTCTTTATCATTAGTTCCAAGTTACCTTAAATTAACTTAATGAATCAAATGTAATTTTGAAGTAAAATTCTTATCCCATTAATATAAGTTAGTAATGAAGGTATTCAACCCTGAGTTAACTCAACCAACCCTTAAAAACATATAAGCTTTAAGAATTTTGGTAAGGGGCAAAGATACAAGAATGAGAATTTTACAAATGGAGGTTATGATTGGTTTCCCCTTAGCCTTGGTGGAGACATAATGAATGGAGATGCTTGACATTAGCAGGAGCATGATAAGGGTGAGAACTATTGAATGGAGGTGAATGAGGTAAAGATGGGGAGAGAAAATTGATATATAGTGGAAGAGGAATTAAAGTTAGATCTTATTAGGAATGATCATTGAGTTATTTGGCTTTAGCTTAATGTAATATTTACTTTGTTAAAAAGGTAAGAGTAAAATTATTTTATTTTCTTAGATTACTTTTTAGTATGTTACTTGTTTATTATTATATAACATTATATTTATAATAAAATTAATTTTTATAATTCTTAATATTATTTAAAAATTTTAAGATTCTTGATGCATTTTTAAGAAATTATTTACATCTCAAAACATAGAAGTGAATTATAACCACAAATGTATAAATTATTATAAATTTATTGACACAAAATTGATGAAAGTCAGAGTTGACTAAGTGATAAAATAGATATGAGAACTAGGGAGTAGAATTCATGATAAATTTGTGGGAATCATTTCAATGAAAAAAATTGAAAATTTATTCCATACCTAAACTTTAATTAGAAAAACTTATTTTTATTTTTATTTCTAAAAACACTAAATCCTTAGTCTCAAAACCTGTGCAATAGGTGGCAATTCTAAGCAATGAAAAGTGCCAAAAAAAGGAAGGGACATGGCCATTAGATGAAAAAAAAGGTCGAGAGAGAGAGAGAGAGAGGCATGTCTGCTGGTGATTTGAAGCTATGAGAAGAACAACACACATGAGGGCTATAAAAGGAAATGATTTTGGCTACTACAAGACTTTTGGAATCCTAAGAAAAATTTGAGTGCATCTAAGCCAAGTATAAGAAGGGAAGGAATAAAAGAAGAAAAAGATTTAGACAAATAATTAAGAGAATTCATTAATGAAATTCTAAAAGAAATAACACAATTAAAGGACAATTTTGCAAACAATTATAAATCTAAGATAGGACTATTACAATAAAAAAATGAGATTGGTAGCCCTTTTAACATGTATGCATATACTTGATGTAATGCTATTCGAAATTTAAATGGCCCAAATAGGAATTTAGAATTCGAGAAATAAAAAGTGATTGATATTATGTTGAACTATTTCTTTGTGCTACCATTGGATGTTTATTCTTATAATATTGTGAGCATGATCATTAATGTGAATTGATGCCTAAGTTTATCTTATACAAGTATGATATAAGAACATGTTTAGGGCTTTTCCTATTTTTTATATATATTATAATAAATAGGTTTAAAACATCTAATGAGAGAATAAATCGAAAATGGTATGTTATATAAAATTAAATTGTTCTTATAAGTAAAATTAGAAAAGAAAAGAAAAATGAAAAGGAGATAACAACAAAACTTTGGTTATAAACGATAATATAATTTCAAAATTACAGAATAGTGGTCGCCAAAATTAGCATATCTCTAGTAGAGTTTTTAGAGAAACAATATCTTTTCATGTTATATCTAGCTTTTTAGTTTGTTTCATATCATATTATACTTGTGTAATCGTGGAAATATATTAGTTGTTAAATTTTGTTGCATTAGCTTATTGTATGAACTTGATCTTTCTTAGAAAAAAAAGAAATATGATTTTTTTAATGTGGCTTTCTATTTGCTTTTTAATTGTGAAATATAACTTTAATTTTATAAATGGTTTTAAAAAATAAGCAAAAGAAGAAGAATCATTGTGAAATCATTAGAGAAAGCAAGTGATTAGCACAAAAGTTGTACGAAAGCAGGTGAAGTCCAAAGCAAGGAATAATAAGAGGAAGAAAATCCTAAGATGTGTGTTATACCCGGTAAAATATTATATGTTTAATCTTCAATAATTCAATAATATAGTTATTTCTACTATAACTGAATACGTGACATTACATCTTGTTTTTATATATTGTTATACCCGGTAAAATATTATATGTTTAATCTTCAATAATTCAATTGTGGCTTGGATGATTTCAGATCGACAGTAGGATGAGCCAGGAGCTCAATTGGAGGCTATTGGAACCTCTTGTTACACCCCAGTTTTTTTAAAAGGAATTTTTTTTTTTTACATATAGACAGCTCAGATCGTCCCATACCAATCTGAGTAGCCTACGAAAAACATAGGATATAACACATCATTACACACCTACTTTCCTTAACTATGTGGATCCCATCTCCCGGGCACACCGTCAAATCAGGTTCATGACTCCTGAATTAACTGATGAACTCGCGCAATGTTACTCCTACTAGACCCAATACTCCTAACCCATACCGGTAGGAGAACCGATCTAATAGAAGTCTGAACCCCCAAGGTTAAGTTCCATAGTCATGTAATGACCTCACCATCAACAAAAAAATATATAACATCCACCGATATGAAATGGCGCTCCACACACCATACCGTCAAGGTAGAAAATAAGATAGTGTATAAAAATGTAACTCATATGAAAAATCACAGTCCATAAAATACCACATCATCCATACGAGTACATGAGTCAGAATCACCCTCACATAATACAAGACATAAGAATAACAGTCTCACTGAATACATCCAACAGCAACAATCAACTAACCAGAATGTCTCAAAAAATCACAGATCAGATCTCCTCCACTAGCCTACTGATCACGATCCCACCTAAAGCTGGGTGGCGTCAAGTCTGCCGAGCCACTGGAAAAATATGGATAATAAAAGAATGAGCTACGCCCGGTAGGAAAGACAGCTAGTAAAAAAACTCTCATGCAAGAGAAGGATAATAGCAAGAGTATAGAAATACAGCATAACAATGTAGGGTGGAAAGGCACTCTCAGTCCCAGACTCTGACCAACCACAGTCACACCAGAGTAGCTCTCCTCTGTGCTCCCAGGCAGCATGCCAACGGGACACGCCCATCTCTGCGCACGCATCACAACGCCTAGCACCCGACACCGCAGCGTCTCTCATCAATCAATCTTCTGGAGACTATAGACAGAACCAGTCACATAGATCTCTAGCCAACGTGAGACACCCCTGCCACCCTCAGGCACGCAGGCCTACACACTTGGCTAGCCACGGCGAGTCACCCCTGCCATTGCCACTCTCAGGCGCGCAGGCCTACACTCATGGACCAGAAGAGATCGACTCAGCCACCGTTCCAAGAAGTCCTCTCCCAACAATTTCCATAGAAGCCACGCCCCTACAGTCATTGCCAAGCTCTAACTCCAAGATTCGGCAACATGTGTCCAGATACAACAAGGCGCATACCAGTCCACATGTATACTGTGGAAGCTAAGTCTGTACTGCACAGTTACCTACCACAACTACCCTAAAACATCATATAGGGCCTATAGTAGTCCGGTCCAATATGCCAATCCATGAAATATGCCAACACTGAGTAAACTGACTCAATCTATGTCATTGTCATCCAAGCAACACAAACTGTACCAAAATTCTGACTATTCTGGTAGCACCCAAGTGTCACACTTCCTTCCAACTAATCCAGCTGCACTGAATTTATGGGTAATTTCCAATAGTCAATTTCAACTTGGCTACGTGATTTCTAAAAATCACCTTTTTCTCACTTCAGGAAATTTTTAAATTCAAAAAAATCAATTTCCGCCCTTTATCCATTTTCCGAAAATTCGGAATAAATTTCCGAATAAAATTTAAATTTCCACATATATCCTTTTTCCGAAAATTCAGATTAATTTCCGAATTAAATTTTCCTCCGCGTCGTTCGTTCGCGCCGAATCCCGCTGAACCGGTTTTCGCTGCCGGTTCGGAAACCTCGCGCTGAACCGCGACACCGCCGAACCAAATTCCTTAATAATCCGTTAATCGGTCGATGCTTAAATAATATAATTACTAATAAATATTATATAAATACCATTAATTACTTAAATAAATTCGTAATTAATCTAAACCCTTCTCCTTCCTCAGTCCGACGCCCGCGAACCCTAACCGACGCAATCGCCGACCAATCCAATCCTTCCGTCGATTTCCGGCGAACGCGAACAAGGAGAAACAAAATCCGATGTTCGTACTATCCTAATGTTTCAATCATTAACTAAATTTTTCGGCGAAATGGGAAATTTTCCAGAAAATCCAAAATTTGTAAAAGACGCAGATTAGCATTCAACTAAGTCCGATTTTTCATCCACATGCTTGTGTTCATTAAGCAAAATATTCCATGCTTTTAATTTCTACTAAATAACTAATTTAAATCTGACTTTCCTACCTTGCTCGCCGGCGACGGTGAAGCTCGCACGCGATCAACCGCAGCTCCTCGCCGAACGAAACCGGTACCAAAATGCTCGCCTCTGTCCCGCGAACCTCCGGTTACCAAAAGCCCCTTGGAAGGCTGCCGGAAAGTACCGCCGTTCGCCGCGAACACCTCGCCTCTAGCCGCCATTCGAAACCCTAACCGCCGAACAGTTTAGGTTAAATACCCGGCTTAAACCGGTAATAACCCGTTAAGACCCATTAAGCGCCGGTTGACCTTCCAAAAACGCCGCTTAACACCCGATCAGCCGGTTAATCTCCACCGCTGATCTCGCCCGTCCGATCCGCTTATCCGCGGCTTATCTAAACGCACGCGCAAACGCACCTCGGCGAACCGCCCCGCCTTCGCTCAACCGCTCCGGTTCGGTTCACGCGCGTAAAAAAAACCAAATTCCGGTTTTTTAAAAAATCTCGGTGCTCCAAAAAATCCCAAGAAAATTTCAGAAATTCCAATAGCCTCCAATTGAGCTCCTGGCTCATCCTACTGTCGATCTGAAATCATCCAAGTCACAATTGAATTATTGAAGATTAAACATATAATATTTTACCGGGTATAACAATATTTTTTTTTCTTTCTTTCTTCTTTTTTTTTCTTTCTCTTTTTTTTTATTCTTTTTTTTTTCTTTCTTTTTCTTTTTTATTTTCTTTTTTTATTTTCTTTTTTTTTCATTTTTTTTTCTTTATTGTTTTTCTCTTCTTTTTATTCTTCTTTCTTTTTTTTTCTTCTTTTTTTTATTCTTTCTTCTTTTTCTTTTTTTTTTCTTTTTTTTTCTCTTTTTTTTTCTCTTTTTTTTTGGAAGGTCAACCGGCGCTTAATGGGTCTTAACGGGTTATTACCGGTTTAAGCCGGGTATTTAACCTAAATTGTTCGGCTGTTAGGGTTTCGAACGGCGGCTAGAGGCGAGGTGTTCGCGGCGAACGGCGGTACTTTCCGGCAGCCTTCCAAGGGGCTTTTGGTAACCGGAGGTTCGCGGGACAGAGGCGAGCATTTTGGTACCGGTTTCGTTCGGCGAGGAGCTGCGGTTGATCGCGTGCGAGCTTCACCGTCGCCGGCGAGCAAGGTAGGAAAGTCAGATTTAAATTAGTTATTTAGTAGAAATTAAAAGCATGGAATATTTTGCTTAATGAACACAAGCATGTGGATGAAAAATCGGACTTAGTTGAATGCTAATCTGCGTCTTTTACAAATTTTGGATTTTCTGGAAAATTTCCCATTTCGCCGAAAAATTTAGTTAATGCTTAGGAACATGTTAGGGATTTGTATTATCAGTGTTGCCATTGATTTAGTTAATTAATTGTTGGATTAATCTTAAATCTCGCAATACGGCAATGGCATACGGGCGAACTCCTTCGGCGAAAATTTTGAATGAACCTTAGAAATTAGTGGCATTATTGAAACATTAGGATAGTACGAACATCGGATTTTGTTTCTCCTTGTTCGCGTTCGCCGGAAATCGACGGAAGGATTTGGATTGGTCGGCGATTTCGTCAGTTAGGGTTCGCGGGCGTCGGACCGAGGAAGGAGAAGGGTTTAGATTAATTACGAATTTATTTAAGTAATTAATGGTATTTATATAATATATATTAGTAATTATATTATTTAAGCATCGACCGATTAACGGATTATTAAGGAATTTGGTTCGGCGGTGTCGCGGTTCAGCGCGAGGTTTCCGAACCGGCGGCGAAAACCGGTTCAGCGGGATTCGGCGCGAACGAACGGCGCGGAGGAAAATTTAATTCGGAAATTAATCCGAATTTTCGGAAAAAGGATATATGTGGAATTTAAACTTTATTCGAAAATTTATTCCGAATTTCGGAAAATGGATAAAGGGCGGAAATTGATTTTTTTTTAATTTAAAAATTTCCTGAAGTGAGAAAAAGGTGATTTGTAGAAATCACGTAGCCAAGTTGAAATTGACTGTTGGAAATTACCCATAAATTCAGTGCAGCTGGATTAGTTGGAAGGAAGTGTGACACTTGGGTGCTACCAGAATAGTCAGAATTTTGGTACAGTTTGTGTTGCTTGGATGGCAATGACATGGATTGAGTCAGTTTACTCAGTGTTGGCATATTTCATGGATTGGCATATTGGACCGGAAACTATAGGCCCTATATGATGTTTTAGGATAGTTGTGGTAGGTAACTGTGCAGTACAGACTTAGCTTCCACAGTATACATGTGGACTGGTATGTGCCTTGTTGTATCTGGACACATGTTGCCGAATCTTGGAGTTAGAGCTTGGCAATGACTGTAGGGGCGTGGCTTCTATGGAAATTGTTGGGAGAGGACTTCTTGGAACGGTGGCTGAGTCGATCTCTTCTGGTCCATGAGTGTATGCTTGCGCGCCTGAGAGTGGCAATGGCAGGGGTGACTCGCCGTGGCTAGCCAAGTGTGTAGGCCTGCGTGCCTGAGGGTGGCAGGGGTGTCTCACGTTGGCTAGAGATCTATGTGACTGATTCTGTCTATAGTCTCCAGAAGATTGATTGACGAGAGACGCTGCGGTGTCGGGTGCTAGGCGTTGTGATGCGTGCGCAGAGATGGGCGTGTCCCGCTGGCATGCTTTGCCTAGGCGCCATGCGTGCGCAGAGATGGGCGTGTCCCGCTGGCATGCTGCCTGGGAGCACAGAGGAGAGCTACTCTGGTGTGACTGGGGGTGACTGTGGTTGGTCAGAGTCTGGGACTGAGAGTGCCTTTCCACCCTACATTGTTATGCTGTATTTCTATACTCTTGCTATTATCCTTCTCTTGCATGAGAGTTTTTTTTTACTAGCTGTCTTTCCTACTAGGCGTAGCTCATTCTTTTATTATCCATATTTTTCCAGTGGCTCGACAGACTTGACGCCACCCAGCTTTAGGTGGGATCGTGATCAGTAGGCTAGTGGAGGAGATCTGATCTGTGATTTTCTGAGACATTCTGGTTAGTTGATTGTTGCTGTTGGATCTATTTAGTGGGACTGTTATTCTTATGTCTTGTATTATGTGAGGGTGATTCTAACTCATGTACTCGGATGGATGATGTGGTATTTGATGGACTGTGATTTTTCATATGAGTTACATTTTTATACACTATCTTATTTTCTATTTTGACGGTATGGTGTGTGTAGCGCCATTTCATATCGGTGGATGTTATATATTTTTTTGTTGATGGTGAGGTCATTACATGACTATGGAACTTAACCTTGGGGGTTCAGACTTCTATTAGATCGGTTCTCCTACCGGTATGGGTTAGGAGTATTGGGTCTAGTAGGAGTAACATTGCGCGAGTTCATCAGTTAATTCAGGAGTCATGAACCTGATTTGACGGTGTGCCCGGGAGATGGGATCCACATAGTTAAGGAAAGTAGGTGTGTAATGATGTGTTATATCCTATGTTTTTCATAGGCTACTCAGGTTGGTATGGGACGATCTAAGTTGTCTATATGTAAAAAAAAAATTCCTTTTAAAAAAAAAACTGGGGTGTAACAATGTGAAACTTAGAAAGAACTAGACATAAGATACAAATTTAGATAAAAAAATATAGGATGACAATCTAAATATGTATAAAAACTAAGTTGAACAATTTAGGAAAATAGAACAACTTAAAGTGGTGAGCATGGATAAACACCATAAAGGAAAAAATACATATGTTTCACTACTAATTTTTATTTTATGAGTTGATTTTATCTTAAAACATGCATTATAAGAACCTTAGGAAAGTTAGAGGTCATTTTAGAACTATAAGGATGGAAATCAAGGCAAGCCTATGATACGTTAAATATAATGTATAATAGGTATAAAAAGAACAAAAAATGAACTAAAATAGAGTATGAAATGATGGAGTTCCACATATGTTACATATGATTTCTCATATTATCATACTCAAAATATCTAAAATTGAGATAATTAAGAAAAATATATGATACATTAATATTAACGTATTATATGACAAGCTTAGAAATACATGGAGTACATAAGTTAGTGTAAACCTAAGAACAGATACACAATACATTAATATTGATGTATGGTATGTTAGCATCAACATAATAGTGTATGCAAAAGATGTAGAAAAGTCATGGATAACATATGGTACCCAAAAACATGACATAAAATATGTTGACTTGCACCAATAGACTGGTATGTCATTGGGTCAGATGGTCCGCTAAACCATATACAAAAGTGGGAGCAAATGTATAATATATTAAAGGGAACATACAATATGTCAAGTGGCATTAAGGATTGGATTATTTGACAGGTTGAGTGGAGTAAAATATGATATATGTGAGGGTTGTATGATATCTTGACATGTGAAGTTTTGTTGCTCCTTCAATTGGTTTAAAGAATTGAATAGACAAATTAATATGAAACATATAGTACATGAGTTAGAACTATGGTGACCCCAATTTTCTTTTCCTGAATTTGATGACATGTTATCTAGTTCTCTTATTTATTCTTTTATATTCTGAAAGGAATTAAATTTTTTCTTTATTTTTAATTTTAAAATCATGTTGTGAAATAAAAATTTAAAACCATTTCATTAGAATTATTTAAAACATAACAAAAGAAAATTTAAAGAAGCTTTACACTAAAATCACTTTTAAATTGACTTTCACATATGAAATCTCATCACTTACATAAACACCATTTTCACATTACAATCCACCCTTTATCTCATAGCCAAAGAAAATAAGAAACTTTTATAGTGAGATCAATTATTAAACAACCTTTGAAAAACATATAAGCACATTTCTTTATAATCCAAATGTCATACAATGTAACAAAATAGTGATCTAATACATGTCCATTTACTATAGTAAAATGAAATACTATCATAGTAGAAACACAATTGAAATGTAAAGGTAAACATCATCTATATAATTTAATCATGTGTTATCCCTCATTGCTCTTTAGCAACCCTACGATAAGTCTTATTTTGATTTGAAACTATAAAGCCATTAATATGCTGAGCAAATCGTCTCTAGCTTAGTGGTAATACATGTACATATATGTAAAGAAAATAACTTTGGTCTTATCAAATGTAGAGGATAATTACAAAAAAATATAATATAAAAAGCATATGAATAACAAAAATAAAGAGAAGCATATTTTCTATATATATGGTTTTTAACTCTTTTATCTTTCTATCTTTTTTAGAATTAGCTTTATTTATTTTAACTATTAATCACTTCTAGGAATGGTTTAGGATGAGGCCATTTGGGCATATTAGAAATGTATTGTCTCATTTGGCTTATCTTTAAATCTATTTTTTCAAACTAGTAGTCATCATTTTGGACAAATATTTATCATTTTATCTCTTGAACTTTATCTCTTCACCAAAACTTTTTCTCTTTCTTATTATCTTTTTATTTCTTTTAGTAAATCTTACTTTTTTGCCTTTTATGTCTATTTAACACAAATGTTATGCTACATATCTTTTTCTTTTTTAATTTTTCTTTTTTTGAAATTATAACAATTACATGAAAATAGATAAAACATCATTTAAAGGATATATTGTTCAAGCAAAACATGTGTAATCAAACATATTAGTATGCCATTATAATTTAAAGAAAATAATCATCCTCAAAATGTCTATTTAAAATCATTTATTAAGATTTTACACTTTTAACAAGTATCATACATTAAACATATACACAAACATAGAATATTGTTTGCCTTTTATGTTCCTTGTAGAGATCACACTGTGGATTCTGCTCCTTTTTTTATTTTTCTTTAATTCTTGCACAAATCCACACAAATTCCTTTCCAAATCTTTTGGAAGCACTTCCTCCTCATCTGTTCTTTTCTCCACTGACCTTTGGTCAAAACTAAACTTCTTAAATTTCAAAAATGCTCTCTAAATCATGGCCTCTATCATTTTTATAAGCATCTCTTGTCTCCTGTTATTCCTGGCCCTTCATCTCCTTCGAATAGCCATGTCTTTTTATATGGATTCCTTCTTATCTTCTTGCTCCCTCAAACTGATAATTTTTCATTGATTAGACATTCCTTCACATTGTTTCCCTTAATTGTTCATTATTTTGATTTTAAGAACTTTGCAATTATACATCATATTATATAATCCCCTCACTTCATATTGTATGATGTAGGATATTTCTCTTTATTTGAAATTACTCATACTTATATGATTTACTTAATCATACATGTGTGATCCATTTTAGCTCATTTAGCTTAAGCGTTCTCATTATGTTGTACCCTACAATGTCCATGTACGACATTCTTAGCTGAATTCTCTAACTTGATTGTACATTTATAGTATCTTTAATCATATATATAATATCTCTTTTTGTTCATCCAACTCAATTATTCTCATGACATCATACTTTACGATGTCCATAATTATATATGTATGATCTATATCCTTTCTCGTTATGGTATTTGTTCTTATCCAATGTTACAATCCATATAATACAATAGGGTTCTAATTTAGCCATCCTATATATTCTTATTGCACTATACAATATCTCTTATTGTAGTATATAATATGTATATTCTCTCTCAATCACCTTATCAAGCTTGTTCAATCTATTATGATGATGCATCATTTGACATATGATTATACTTATACTATGTGATCTATTTAAGCTTGTTTAGTTTAGGTATTTATATTTTATCATATTTACAATGATCTTAGATAAAGCTTATTTCTTACTTCTCTCTTAACCATGCTATGTGATCTACTTTTATTATGTTGTATGATAAAAATAAAAGATTTTAAAAATTCTAGAAAATTTTTTAAAATTTCCAAAAATATAATTAAAAAATATTTTATTTTCATAATTTAGGATGTTATAATTTATCTCCCCTTAAATGAATTTCATCAATGAAATTCAAAACATGGAAGGATACTTTTTCATCATTTCATCTTTTATTTCACATGTGACATCTTTCTACATTTAATTTGTCCATAGCACCTTCACCATTGAAATTTTCTTATTCCTTAATTTCTTCACTTCTTTTTCTAAAATCTTTGTCTTTTTTCTATGTGAAATTTGGTTATTCTCAAATATGTTTAAATCGAAGTTTAGCACACATGTTGGATCTTCCACATACTTCCCTAATGCAGATATATGGAACACATAGTGAATTCTTACCAGTTTGTCAATTGTGTCATTTTATAAACTACTTCACTTACCTTTCCAATAATTTGGAAAATCCAATATATCTTGGCTTGAGTTTTCCTTCTTTCTTGAATCTAGTATCTCCTTTCATGGGGATACTTTAATAAATACTTCAATTCATTCATAAAATCCAATCTTTTTGTGCTTAGAATCATAATATTTTTTTGTTGATCCCAAGCCTTCAGTATATTTTCTCTAATCTTCACTTTTTTGTAGATTCAATAATAATAAATGGGCTAACAAGTGTTTGTACTCTCTTCATATCAACATATTTGGGGATTAACATTTCTTTTCATATAATTTTCCCAAATGGTGCTATCTTAATACTTGATTGATAACTATTATTATAAGTAAACTCAATTAATGACATAAATGAATCCAAACTTTCTTGAAAATTTTGTACACAAAACCATACCATGTTTTTCAATGCCTTAATTATTTTTTCTGTTTGCCCATTAATTTAGGGATGAAAAGTTATACTAAATTTTAATTAAGTATCAAATGCTTCGCATAGTTTTTGGCATGCCATATAATCTTAGAATTTGTTCTATGTATAATTACACAAATCTCTCTATTGTATAATTTGTCTTGAACGATAAGAAATGTGTTGATTTCATTCATTGATCAACTATATCCCATATAGTATCCTTTCCTTGATTGGTCTTTGGTAGGCCAACTTGAAATCCATAAAAATTTCTTCTTACTTTCATGTTGGTATGAGAAGTCTCACTAATGTTTTGATGTTCTCCTTTGATTCATTGACATATTAGATATTTGTTCTTAGTTTCTTATATATTTTTTTCATTCTTGGCTACCAAAATTTAGGTTTCATATCTTGATGCATCTTAGTCATGCTAGGATGTATCAAATATTTGGACCAATGTTCATCCTGTAATAATATTCATTGCATCATTTCCTGGTTAGGGATGTGTAATCTATTATTATAATAAATGAGGCCATTCTCTTGATTAAGATAAAAACTTGTTTCTTTACCTTGTAAAATTTTGGCTTTCATCTTCTGTACTTTTCATCTTGACCTCAAAATTCTTTCAAATCTTTAAGCCATGTGACTAGTATTGCCACTCCATCAAATCTTTTTTGTGTTAATTATTAACATAGAATTAAGTTGTGATATATTCATCTTAATGAACAATTGTACCTCTTCTAATCAAAATGTAGAGTTGCAACTATTCAAACTTTCTCTCTTGCATAAGGCATCCATTACTATGTTGGTTTTTCTTAGATAATATATGATTTTCATATCATAGTCTTTTATTAATTATAACCAACATCATTATTGTAGATTAATTTTCTTATGAGTGGATATGTATTTGAAGCTCTAATGGTCTAAATAGAGCTAAGTTGGCTCAACTTTTTAAAGCAAAAATAATAGCAGTTAACTCCAAGTCATGCATTAGGTAATTGCTCTCATGAGGCTTGAGTTGTCAAGAATAATAAGTTATAACTTACACATTTTGCATCAATACTACCCCAAATCTTACAATGATTCATATGTATAAATTGAAAAATTTTCCATCTAAAATTAGTAAAGTTAATATTGATACAATAATCAATTTTTTCTTTAACATTTGAAAGCTATCTTGCAGCTTTTGATCTTAGACAAAATTAATTGCCTTTTAGATGAGTCACTACAAATGTGAAGAAATTTAAGAAAACTCTTTGATAAACTCTTTGAAGAAATTTAACAACTCTAAATTTTGGTGATATTTGTAGTCCTAAGACAATCTATTTTTGTTGTCACCTATTAGTTATAAACCCCTCCCCCTTTAACACTCATGACATGTTACAAAAATGAGACACTTTTTTAACCAAATGTTACACTTAAAAAACTTTCAAGTAGTTATTATTCTATCAACCTTTGTAATATCATTTCAAGATATTGAGTATGTTAATATCACTTCTCAATTGAATTAGATATCATCAATAAATATGATTACATAGTCATCCAACTATTATTCATTATTCATAAGAACCATAAAAGTAGTTGATGCATTTGTTAACTAGAATAAGAATACAAGGAACTCAAAATGACCACATGGGTTTTAAAAGCCATCTTTTGTATGTTTATTATAATTTTTACTTGATGTTATCTAAACCTTAGGTCAACTTAAGAGGATACCTTTACCCCTTAAAAGTTGGACAAATAATTCATCTATTGGTGACATATTTATTCTTCATAATTACTCTATTTAATTTTTTATAATCTATACACATATGAAGGCTTCTGTCCTTCTTAATGAAGTATGCCAGATCCTTATGGTGAAACACTTGGTTTGATAAATCCTTTATCTAGAAGTTTCTATAATTGATTATTCATTTATTGCATCATTATTGGTATCATTTGATATTGAGCCTTTGAAATTGGTTCTATACTAGGCATCAATTTGATATATAATTTTGATGTCCCAATCTGGTGGTAACTTAAGAAAGTCTTTGAGAAAAACTTTAGATATATACAAACCATTAGTACTTCTTATAGTTTTGGTTCTTGTTGAGATGTACATTGTATGGATATTAAATAACACTCATTCTTTTTGTAATAGCTTCTCAACTTTCATTGGAGATATAAGTGGTACCTTTCTTTTTTTTTGAAGCAAACTAATTTTGAACCATCTTTAAATGTAATGATCACCTTTTCTCCTAACATTCAACTAACTTTGGGTCATGAGCCAATACATCCATAATATTATATCAAATTTTATGATATCTATAAAATTAATTTGGAATTAAATGGTATTTCATTTATTTTCCATATCCTCATAAATATACCAATTTATCACTATAGTTTTACCAATAGGTAAAGAAATTATTAGAGAATTTTCTAGTTGGCACTATTCAACCATTGTTTCTTGGACTATGTATAATAGCTCAATAAATTTATCTTAATTATTTCTTTCCAAATTTATGTTTTATATATTGAATATGTATATTCCCTTTTTAAAACTTTAAAATATAATCTAGTTGACACTTTAAAAAAAGTGTCAAAATGGTAATAGCTGGTTCTCAAATTTGAACATGTCATTGTGATCATTGTAAGAAATTCGTAGATATGTGGTTTATTTTTTAAAAGACTGTTTGAATTTTTAGCAAAATTTTAAAGATAAAAGTTAATTAAAAAAATCATTAGGTAGTAGTTGACTTATCCTTTTATTTAATATGAGAAGATATGCTCATTTCCATTCCACAAAAGCTCACTGTAGTGTTTGAAAAATAAGTGAAAAAGTAAAAATAATTTAAAATTTCTAAATATAATTCTATTAACTCTATTCAACCCTTTTTTTAATCAAAACTACTATTCATATCCAATTTTATTTCACATTCTAGCATTATAAGAACAAATTTTTTTATTAGTAAAAAATAATATTTTTGAATTTTATCTTTGTTTCATCACATCTTTGCCACATTTACCATATTATCTTATTTCATCTTTATTTTTTTACTTCAATCTCTTATCTTACTCTAATAAGATCAATTGCATCTTAAATATTTATTCTATGTAAAAAAATTTGTATATGGACAAAAATATAAATAAATGCTCCAAAGATGCATCTAAATACATTCAATATGCATATATACACGATGAACACTAAATAAATCTAAAACTTTAAAATCTTTGCCCAATACTCCTTGGAGCTTACACTTATTTTCAAAGCTATTCAAGCATACTAATATATATGTAACAAACCTTTCACTCCTTTTAACTCTAGCCTTTACTTTGATCATTTTCTTATTCGCATCCAATATATAGTATTTTGTTCATCAAATTCAACTACTAGTAATAATTCATAAAGTAATTATTTCTCATTCTTTTTCTTACAAATAATACATAAAATAATCTCTTTGAAATGTTTTACATCTTGTCTCCAAAGATCACAAATAAGAATATCCTAATATAAACTATGCATTTTATGAAAAATTACTTCAATGATCTATGGTAACTCTCTAATCCTCCAAATGAAAAGATTATCTCAATCACATGACATTCATTTGTCTAAACAAATCCTCAATTATAACTAAATTAATCACATTTGTAAGATCATGATGGTTAAAACCTTATGTATATATATATATATCCATATGATGATCTAATACTAAAATCACTATTACCTATCATTACTTGAGATATGGATATAACATCCTAGACATTTCACAATCCATTTCTATTTTATGAATTCAATTTCTTAAATTTCATTATTGTTAACTCATCAATTTTCTTCCATTTTAGCTTTCACATTCCAAAAGTTCTCTAACTACTATTCTCATAATCGTTCATTGTATTCTACCATGTTAGAGTTAATATTATTATCTATACATATTATATAAGTAGATTGCAAAACAATAGTTGAAAGTATCTTTTTTCCATTTCAAATTTTTCTATCATTTATATCACTCTCTCCTTAAAAGTAACATGTCCTTTGACATCCTTAAAATGCCCTCTATTAAAAACATATTCAACTGAAAGAATTATAACACCCCATCTCTTCTTAGTATTTTATTATTGTTACCCTAGGCTATTTCCACTTCAATCTCCACTAGAAGATGCACCATAATTCAATTCTTAGGCTTCGCACAACAAAATTCTTTAATTGGTTTTGTTGACCTAGCCATTGTTTGAACACCACTTACCACATATTGTAGCTTAGCCAAATGTTTACTAAATCATTGTCTACTTCATCTTGTTACTAGCTAGATAAACTCTTTTTTATTACATCCTCTACTACCAATATATGATTCACCTATAATTTTTTGGAAATCTAATTTCTTTTATATTAAAGTTATGTAGAAATCCTACCCAATTGATCTTGCTCATTTAATCTGATAGGTTTTATCACTCTTTTTGTTCCTCCTTCATGGTTTGATCATATACAAAGATATATAAAAAAGTATTTTAGTAAAATATAATGCTTAAATTTAATAACTTATGCAAATACCTAAAAATATTAGTATCCTCAGATACATCTATAACTCTCTCAGATATTATAATCTATTACAAACTTGAATGTTAACTCTTATATCTAGAATATAGAACATGGTCTATCATCATATCATTTAAAATTTTCTACCATCAATAACAAGAGAGAGAATGACAACAAGACGAACTATGGCTTATAACTAATCTATTTACTGCCAATATTAAATTAAAATTTAACAAAAACTAGAGATCAATTAGATATAATCCCCTTATAAATTGTTGATTATTATAAACAACATCCATAATAATTATATGATTCACAAAGTTTGCAATCTATGTAATATTATATAATGAGCATTACAATTATTTAACTAAAAATAGTGATGAAAGTAAAACCAAATTCATAGTCAATGCCCAAAAATCCATAGTCAACCAAATTCATAAAGTCCACAACATCTACTACTCTCCCGAATATAATAAATAACTAATGCATCTAACATCAATATGATACAATGTAATCAATATCACATACCGACATGATAGATCACAACCTCAAGCTTAAAAACTATACATATACTCAATGCATACTTCAATCCTCAACCTTACTGTAATCCCTATCTCAATATTTTAAACCTAATTAACTTAAATAAGTATATGGAGTGAGTCTTAAAGAAGTATAGTGGATAAATCATAAATAAACAATGTTGAATAATAATAAACATAATCAATAGTAACAAAATAACTCAAATAATAAATGGCATAAAAAGAAATAATAAATATTATGCATGAGTAGTAATGGGCAAAATAATCTCATTTATTTCTTTTATATTTCTCTTATTGTTCCTTTCTTAATTATTATTCAATTTTCTTTTCTTTATTAAGACTCTATTTTCTTTTAATTATTATCCTTACTCAAATAACATAACATGTCAATATTAATGCCCATTAAAAGATTTCTAATGGGTAAGGTCTTAACTAAAAATACATATCATTAGCTGACATCATATCATCATTAATAATATGGTTCTAGAAATCTCACTTAGTAATCCTATGAACTCAAAAGTAAGCTAGTGCCAAGATCTCTAGCCTAACACACCCACAATTAACCATTCTATTAATATGAAGGTAACTAGTGACAACCCTCTGAGAGCCCCCAATGTCGTATAAGCAAAACACATTATATTATTTGATGTCATCTCATATCATAGCATGGTATATAATCATAACCAATCACCCTATACAAAGTATTAATGAACATCTAAATGGTTTAGGATATATACCCAAGCCAAGGGATAATGTCATAAGGAAAAATATATTTCTTTTTATTACCACTTATTAGATCATAATATCATATCATAAAATATAAATCAACTCATATTACCATGATAATTCATAAATTTATTCTCATTTATCAATGTAAATATTTTTATTCCAATAATAACTAATTTAATGGTCATGTAAATATCACAAAGTATAATGCAAAAATACTATTAACAAATCACATGTGTATGTATAGATTATATATCAAAATCACAGATATATATATTTACTTATCATGACATACTTAGTGAATATTATAATAATCAAGTATACTTATATCATAGTTATTTGATTACCTCCTTGACTATTTGATGCTGTACCACCCTTTTATTGGACTTCTCTCTACAATCTTGCATATTAATAAATCACATATTCTCATCAACTTTGCATTCAACATTATTTTTCTTATTTTCTTATTCTTCTACATATTTTGTTTTCATCCAATTTCATATTCCCATACATTTTCCTTATTATCCCAACACTTTTTAAACATTGAACACAAATTTTGAATTCCTACATATATAAAAATCTTGTTGTTCCATTAAAATTCTAGTAAATGTTAACTCAAAATAATACTATTCTCTCAAGGCATACTTATAAATTACCTTACCTAAATTTCATATAATGTAATAACAAAAATTAATCACCTACAAAAGAAACTTGGTGAAATAAGTACATTGTTCTTTCTCTTGACTTTCAACAACTCTTTAAAATTCTCAAGTTTCCATTGTTATGTAGTTGAACACATCATCATTTAAATTTGTAGGCTTCCCTTATTTCTTATAATTCTCCTTAGTTCCTCTTTATAGGAAGTTATAGTTGTAGCCTTAAATTTGCTTTCCTTCAATTAGTAGCCATAATTGAAAAATATAATGAATTAGCACAAAATCCTTCCCAAGCAACACTAAGTCTTAAGAAATTCCTTTCTTGAAGCTCTTCATGACCACAAAACTTGGATAAAAAAATCCACTTTTCTCCCTTGGATCCAAAGTAAAATCCATGAAAATCCCTTTACTCCACTCCCCTTAGGCAAGAATTAATTTCCAAAAAGAAATTAAAGGAAAATGATAGATTTTTCCTTCTTAGTGAGCTAGGGTTCACAAAAACTCTCCTTTCATAAGCAATGAAGAAGAGGGCTACTTTTATGCTTAGATAAAAATTAATAGGTTTAATATAAATAATATAGTATAATGTTCTTATTAATAATCCCTTACCTTCAAAAATTCACAAAAAATTGAAATGAACTCTGATTGTAACGAAAAAGATACTAAGAGATTCATCTCAAAGAGTTTTATACAATGATATAATGAATGTCTATGTCTCAAATACTTTGCAAATTAAAATGCTTTATGAGACAGCCTAACAAATAATATTTTATTCAACTCTATCTAAACTCATTAATTTAGATTTCATTGATCAAAATACAATTATTACTATCTTAAATATTTACCATCATGATTACAAGATAAAAAATTGAATAGGAATTGACAATATTACATATGATATGTATGCATATGATGCACGTGTTCTGCCAACATCCTCATTCAATGAACCCCATGATTCCCACTATTATTCCAAAGGATGTTAACCACTTTGACACTTGTTAATCATTCCTCACCTTCATTAATTACCATCTATAATATTCAAGATAATTATGTAAAACAACATAAGGGTATTTAATTTTTTCTTAGATAAGGAGTAATAATATTACTTCTAATTCCTAGTTTTTACTTTTTTTTCCATATATTTTCACATAATACTTATAATGCTATCAACTATACGTTTGGATTCTATAATAGAAATATACCAATTCCTTTATTCATCCAAACCTATACAATTCCACATTACCCATGGTCTTAAGGTGAGAGCCTACTTATCATCATTATTACCTTACTTTATCCCTCATTATTTGATTGTGGCATGCCTTAATATGTAAGTAGATTGTTTAGCAAATAAATCTGAATAATAAATGAGTTTTTAATAAAATTAATAAAAATGATAAATTAAAAAAAACTAATTAAGTTAACATCATGATATCAATAAAATATTATACTCCTTATGTGTATCCATAAGTTGTTAATACACTATTAAATCAAATAGAGTTTAGTACAAGATATTCATATATATGATTTTTTTCTCTGTATAATCGAGTGTATACAGACACACACACATATACACATGTTGAATTATAGTTCAATAAAAGGGCTTGAGGTAAATTGTTAGGAATAAACATTTCTATTTCTTACATAAATATTTAAAGAAAAATTTTAAAGTATTTTAATAAGCCTAAGAAATCTCTAAAAATGATTTTATGTAAATTTTAATTTTATTTTAAAATACATGAATTTTTATTTAATAATAAATTTTTAAAAAAATTTTGAAATATAAAGGTCGATAAAAGTTTAAAAGTGTCCATAAGCAATTTTTAAATAATTTAACTTAAAATTAAGTGTATGTCCACCTTTGGCAAAGCTCATGCAAAAACAAAAGACTCAATATAAACCTTTCACTAAAAGGTGGTAAACTATACTCACATAATAACAAAATAAAAGAAATGGACCACTATGACCTAATAACGAATTAAAATTAGTAATAGAAAAAAAACATTTAGTGACACAAAATCAAAATTAATACAAACTAAAATTCTATGATTGATGAAATGCTTAATGAGACATAAGTATTTTAATTGAATAAATTAGAAATAAAAAAAACTAAGAACTTATTTGATTTGAAGAAAAGTAGAAATTAGAAGCTTGATGACTAAAGGATGCAATAGCAAAAGAAAGCCACGAAAAGCAACTGGTTACTAACAGCATAAATGACTTCAATTTTTTTCAATGTTTATTAAATTTTTTATCAAAAATTCATCAATCTATTATCTTCAAAAAATCCCCTATTCATAAAAAACTTTTAACAACTAAAAGCAGTTAATAAACACACTAAAATAGTCGTTACTACTTTTATTAGCATAAAATTTTTAATTAAAATATTTTTATTTAAATAAAAATACTAAAGATTAGTAATGATTAAAATAGCTCTTGAACATGATTTTCATGATCTAAAGGATCTTGGACTATTCAATCACAAAAATTATGCAATCAGACTATTGGGATTAAACTAGTACTATTTAGAAAATAACATTTGATATGGATTGTTAGATTTGAATTATGATCTGATTCTTAGACTTAGATCTTAGGCACATATTAAATGTGGACCATTTGATCTCAAAATTATGCAATCATACGAGTCATGAAATTAGCACTTAAAAAAAGGTAGATGAGATGACAATCATTAAGTCACAAAATTGCACAATTAGATGGTGGAAAATGCTTCACAATTCCAAATTAAGTCATGCAAATAAAGAACTTCTCTTAATTCCCACATTGTCTATTTGACTAGTGTTTATCTCCTTATGAAGTTTTCTCTATACTTCAAAGGTAGCCGATTAATAGGGTTGGCTACCCTTAGTTTGTTTAGAATTAAATCACCCACACTGCCAATATGGCTTTATAATTAATTCAACAAAATTGGGAGTTATGCCTAGATGCAATACTTGTATATCAATTTGTGACTTTGTTCCATCCCAATGACAACAACGAACAAGTTTCAAGAGAAGGAATATTTTCAAATATATGATCAAGAATAAAATGATTCTTTGGATACTTTAGATAAGAAGATCAAGGTTTTGGAATCCTAACATTTTTCTAAGATGGTTAATTTAAAAAAAATTAATTTGTGCCTTGTAAGAGGTTTCAATCAAACTTAATATTCTAAATAAAATAAAATTTAAATAATCAAAATTAAATTCAAAAGATATATCTTGATTTGATACTCTAACCAAGAAGATCTTTATTAGATCTGATATTTGCTCTTCTTTTTGAAGTTCTCTCATGAGCACAAACATCGACTATCTAAAATCTAAAAATTTACATTAAAAAGTTTATTATAAATACTTAGGATTTATTATTATTAAATAAAGTGTTATGATTAAGAGTTAATAATAATATATATATATATATATATATATATATATATATATATATATATATATATATATATATATATATAGTTGTTTCCTCTTTATGTTTATTAATGTTTTCGTTTTATATATTTTTCTTTTTTATCTTTTTTAATTAGGAAAGTATTTCTCTTTTTTTAGATTCCTTCTATTCCACTTATAAATCTTCTTACAAGCAAGGAACCTTTTGTCTCCGTCACTCAACCTACAATATTTAAAGTCGTGACATCAAGCTCTCCATGGCATGGCTAAACCACTTTGAGCTTATCATTTACTAATAATTGTTAGAATGTCAAACCATTTTCTTTTTACAAAGTTTCACTTAAGATTCTTCCTATGTATGCATTTTTTTCAAATCTTGTCTTTGAGTTATAATCCATTTCAAGTTGCACTAGAACTTAAGAAACAATAGTATAACCACCCTCTAAATGAAAATCAAGTGTTTAAGTTGAAGAAATCATGTTAGAATATGCATTAAGCTTGATTACCTTATGGTAACATAATTCAATGTTAGTTTCATATATGTAAGATCTACTTTATGACTTATATTCAAAGCAAAACATGAATATGTGTAGTCATCATAGTTTTATTATGGTCTCTTCATATAGATATGATGGCTTATTAAGATAAGACTTAAAGGAATAAACCTAGTTTTACCATGTTGGTTGAGTATGATTCGACTTATGAGTTCTTATCTTTATTGTCTATTGTATAGATACGAAATTCATACTTGTATGGTTGTTTTCAACCTTTAAGAACTTAGGAAAGGAACTAGTTAATTTTGTGTCAGAATGTTCAATATTCATCATCATAATTATACAACTCCTAGTATAACTAAGAATGTTAATTAAGCCTTTGTCTTGCATGATATCATCCATATACAATGTTTAAGTTTTTTTTATATAATTCATAACTTTGTACAATTGAAGTAGTATGTGGTACTTGTACAATTTATTTCACTTCATAGTTAGCTTAAAGTACATGTGATGAAAATGCTATAATGTTCTCATACAAATACTATATCATATATTATATTAGTAAAATGAGTTTGTGCTATTATTTTATGTTGTTTGCTTTTAAGAGAATTACAATGTATTTTTATGATCTTACATTGTATAGAAAATTCCTGAAAGCTTGACACTAAGTGATTTAACTAATCATTTAATGGTGATTCAAATATCATACTTGTATAATCAATTTGAACATAAGAAAAGAATAGAACTTATACAATCATAGTGATTATGTAGTATGATGGACTAAAAGCTTAAGTGTTTGGAACTTTATTCTCCTTTTTTTTAAAATTTTCAAGATTTATTGCTTAGGTAAAAGCTGAGATTGTGAAGATACAAGCCAGTTTAATTACCATAAAACATAATATATAAGAGTTAAATCACCCAAAGTGAGCTGTAATGTATTAAAGCCTTGTAATTTGCTACTTATCATCCCACTCTATCCATACTCAGTTTTTAATTAGTTATTAAATATTGGATTCTCAAATATGAGGTTTTTTTGTCGAGCCTTGCAAGTTCAAAGATTGATCGAGGAATTTGATTTCTCCTTAATAATAAGTTTTAAGAAGTAGAGCTCACAAGTTGTGCTAGTACATTAGCCATAACATAACTTCTCTATAGATGTGTTGTAGCAATACTAATGTGCCTAAAAGTATCTCTTACAAGTATATGCCAAGGAATAATGGAGTTATCATTTATCATGTTTATAATTTACCTTAGATTTATTTCATTAAGAAGCTACTAAATATTGTTGGTAATATAGTGTTGGAGACCTTGTAAAAGCACCACATCTGTTGCTTCCATCTTGATTTTGTTGTCATAGTACATAAAAAAACGCCCATTTGATCTTACCCTTGTCGTCTCTAATCATGCCTCTCCCATCGATAGTCCCTAGATTCCTTTTTGCATATCCATTAACATTAAGCTTGAAGAAATTTGGAGATGGTGTAGACCAATACATAATTGAAGTTTACATTATTCTACACTTAGAGAAGGCATCTAGCAAACCCCTAGAAACTAGTGTAAACTCCTAGTTTTTTTATTGAAAAAAAGTGTACCATTATCTCATGAAGATGAAATTGCATGTTATTGCACATTCTTAACGCTAAACTAGTTTTCCCCTCAAATGGAAATTTGTTTCTAGCTTTCTAAATTTCTTAGCAGATAATACTCGAAAGCAAGACAATTAGTTCTCCTCAAACCATTGTAATATTACCATATATACACTAGTGTGTAGCATATGATTTAATGATTGGCTTTTTAATCCAGAGTTATTAAAAGCTTTGAGAAATATTGCCACATTGGGTACGTCTTATTACATTCAATAGATGCATAATCCATTGCATCAATAACTAGACAATCAAGACACCTCAATGAAAGCTAGAAACCAAGCATGCAAAAGGGAAGGGGAGAAATATTGAATAATCTCCATGCAAAGATTGAGATCTTGGTTAGTAATAAGTTAATCCAAATATGTATTCTAGAGTCCATTATGATACATTATTTTTTTCCTAATTAGGCTATAAGTTGAAGAAGTAGTAAATTCTCTATTATTTGTTAAGGAATAATATTTGCACTATCCCAATCTTACAATCACTGTGTTGATCTACATTGCATTAAATGTGTTGAATATACATCCATGCATAAGATGCTCCTTATTTGTTCCTTTTGATCTTATATTTAGAATGCAAGAGTCTTCCCCATAAGGAGCTCCCATTGTTGAGTTTCCAATAGATTTAATAACTAAAAGTGATATGTAAATCCTCAACTTTCCAAAGGAAGGCAAATATTGATCCACTTAGTTTCCAAGTTACCCACAAAAAACCCTTTTAGTTCCTTTCCAAAATTGAGATGAATTGTTTTGGAGGATTCGCCTGTTAAGCATCATGTAGGCAAGAAAATGCTTAATAAGCATTAGTCCACTCCCATTGAATGAAGCTATTTTTCCAACTCACATAGTCATCTTATCTAAAAGTGGTTGAAATAGAAATAGTTTTTTTCTATCTTTAGAAGTTGCACCCAAATAAGATAGCAAAATCGTACTATTTTTTAAGCCCAACTTTCCAGAGATCCAACAATGGTGGGCTGCTAAACATTATTTCAAGCATAAAATTTAACTTCTCTATTCGTTAATAAGTAATCTCGATTCCTCTTGAAACAATTGCATGAAATTATTGATCTCCCCCTACCCCTAGTGAAGATAATAATACCATCCATAAAGTAGAGATATGTGATCTTAATACTGCTTCTCAACATTGCAAAGTGGTTGATTTCACTATTATCTTGAAGTTTATTGTACTTCGATTAAAGGAATTAATAGCCAAAATAAATAATAATAAGGCTAATGAATTACCTGATTTCATCCCCTACAAGGTTTGAAAAATCCCTTACAACCACCATTAATGATGAACCAATTGTACTGTAAGATATTAATAATAGGATGAATAAGATAGTGGTCAAGCCCAAATTGTAACAATGTATTGAGAAGAATTTTCCAAGATAGGTAATGTATTCTTCATATCAATCTAAATTGCATAATTGTGACCTCTAGCTTTTTGGTTGAGAGACTCCAACATCTTTTGTGTAATTAGTAAATTATCTTCTATACCTCTTCTTTTGATGAAATCAGCCTGTTCTTGAGATATAAGTTTGGGCATAAACTCATACAACATTTGTGCGATCAACTTAAAGAATTTCTTTTCAATACATGAGCATAAACAAATAGGTCAAAACTTTGAAAAATTAACATAATGTATGCACTAACTAGGCCTCTTGGATTGACATGCATGCCATAAAACCTTTTGCAGTAATGCGAATGTCATTTCGAATTATATGCCAAGTAAGATAGAAGAATTGTCCCGAAAATCCATCAGGTCGGGAGGCATCATTCCTATCAATACTGAATACTATCTGCTTGAGCTTCTCTTTCATAACCTCCTTTGTTAAGTTGGCATTATCCTTCTCTATAATCAAAATAGTTGGAATGACACCCACAAAAGTTAACAGTGCTTAAGGATTATCCTTCTTGCAGTAAATTTTTGAGGTAATTTGCTAAAGCCTTCCTGATCTCCTTATTGCCTTGAAGACAACTGTCTTTGATGTCCTGCAATCTATGGATCCTGAGCCTACTGTGGTTGTCTTTTGCATAAACATGATAGAATTTAGTATTACGGTTGCCTTCTTGTAGCCACTTCAACCCCTGCTTTTTGTCACCAGAAGGATTCTTCATTTCTTGTAGCTTTATTAAGAATGTATTAAGCCAAGTTGAGTTCCTCAAACGTGGTATCTAACTAGCATTGTTCATAGTAATTTCTGAGCTCCAATGCTTGCTTTTACACCTCTTTTACTGCCTAAAGAAGTTGCCAAATCGTTCCTTATTCCATTGTTTGAGACATTGTTTTTTAAGTCTTTTCAGTTTAAGTGCCACTGTATACATGCTGCTGCTACACACTTGCTGGTCCCAATTCTCCTTAACCATGTGAAAAAACAAAGCATGATTGAACCGCCGCATATTTTTGGAATTTGAATGAGTGTGTCATGCTGGTTGACGGAGCTGAAGATTGAAAGGTGCATTAGCTGTTAATACGTTAGAATGGGATAAGTTCTGAGGAAGATGACGGAACGAAAGACCAAGGAAAGGAAGAAGAATGGACAAAAATGCAGGTGCTGCACCAAACGCTGGTTGTTTTTTCTTTTTGTAAGTGAATGCAACGAAAAGACCCGGAAAGAATGAATAATAGCAGTGAATGATCCAATGGAGACTTGCTTGAGTGCTCAACTGAAGCCAAATTGTAATTCTGTAAACATTGCTGATTGACCAGAATCCAATCTAGCATTTGCCAAATCAAGAAACCCAGCCTTTTGATAGACCATGCGAAGATGCCACATGAGAAAGTAGATGGATTAGATCACATTATTGGACAAAGATCCTATTGGGAAAATAATTTACATTCCTTAATTATAGTGATTACATTGAAGTCACCATCTACTCCAAGGGGCTAAGAAAGAAGAAGCATTGTTGTCTAGCTAGGTCCACAAACTCCTCCTCTCAATAGTCAAGCATTTTGCCCATACAAATGTGCAAGTCACTTTAGAAACACCGTTGTTCTATTCCTAACATGCACATACAGATCCTTATTCTCTTCAACATGGTAAGTAAACTTGTCATGCTAAAGCAACCAAATTTTATTATTACAATTACTCATAACACAATCAAATTTTAAACTACTTACAAGGGGTTCAATAAAGTCAAGAAATTCTTATGTTTGGAGTGAGTATTTTGTGTCTAGAAATAACCTCCTTGCTAGTTGCTCCATGAACGTTCGCTAGTCATACTAACATATCATTGAGGAAATTCTACTTTAATGCTTGCTGCTTATGTACAATCTTAGTATCACATCAGTAGAATTAGGGTACTTGACTAATAATGGTTTTTTCAATCATCTAGGAAGTACAATTCTAATCCTATTGGTGTCCAAACCAGTCAAACCATTTATGCACTCTTGTTTGCTATTACTGATTATCTCTTGTTTTTTAATCATCAACAACTTTATTTAGAATACTAAGGAAGGTGTTATCGAATACAATTTTTGAATTTTCTTGGTTAACATCACTTGTTCTACTGGATGAAATTTGAAACAATCACAATTCACCACCCTCTCTTGTTATTGGCAAGTTAGTTGCATGTCAACGTTTGATGATTTATACTTAATAAAGGTGTAAAGCCTTTAAACGATGATATAAAATGGTTAATTTTGGGTATTCTTGTTACCATTGATTGTAATGACATGTTGCCCATGTTTGTTTTAACATGACTTATTTGTGCATGATAACACTTGTGACAATTTGTTTACATGCCATAGCATGTAACCATCCAATTCATTATATTGGTTACAAAAAGAAAAGTAAAAAAGATAAAACAATGCCACTTGTGATATAAAGAAATGTAAAAAGATAAGCATAAAATAGTTATTGAATTCTTAAGATGGAGAATCATAAGAAATGAACAATCTATGATGTCAAATTTAGAAGTAATGGAACTTTAGAAGAAAAACTAGGTTGGAAGGGTCTAAGAAGATATTTTAGATATGTTATAAAATAGGATGTCAAATTTAGAAAGAAATGAACTCAAGTTGCAAACTAGTTTGAAAAAGTCTAGGAAGATATTTTAAACATGTCTGCAACTTATGATGTAAAATTTAGAAAGAATTGGATAACCTAGTTGTTGAGCAATGGTAGATGTTCTAGAATATAAACACACTTGTTGTGCCTTTATTTGAGATTATGTGATGCTTGTTTTATATGTATTAAGCATTACAAGAAAACTCTATCGAAATTAAAAAATTGCTAAACCTACAACATTGTAAATGACCAAATTATATAGTATGATAGTATGGATCCTGTAGTACAATATGCATAAAGAAGAGAATTTGAACTAGATTAGAGAACATTATTTAGTTTGAAAATAAGGATAATATAGGATAATATAACACGATATGCATAAGAGTGAGACTTTGAACAATAATGAAGACCATCATACAATATGATAACATGGGTTGTACAATGCTATATGCATGAGAAGGAGGGAAGTAAAGTTTGATATACATAAGAAAGAGAAATTAAACTAGATGAAGACCATTATATGGTACGACATTAGAAATTATACAATATAATATGATGAAAAGGAGCTAACCAGAATATCATATATTATAATATCACTCATTATAGAGTACGATATGTTAAGTGCATGAGTTTGATAATCACAAAACCAAGTTATTATTACCTAATGAATATTTTAATTAATGATAAGTTGTAGTGACCAAATGTGTTAGAGCAAAGCATATACCAATCAAATGGATTAAAGTCTGATCTTTGCTCTCAAGAACATGGCTTAACTTGCTAATTTAGAGTCTTGTGGATCAGCTTCAAATGACATGGCTAAGCCACTTAGAGCTTCCACTTCTATTACATTATCTAACAGAATTATTAAATCATTCTCTTATGCATAAGTGGCGCTTATGACTATTTACTCATGTATGCATCTTAGTTATGACATTCTTCTATGAGTACAACTAAACATGCTTAGAATTAAAATATATACATTAGTCAATATAGTATAACTTGGATTCAAAACATGTATTAAAGTTGAATAAATTAACTTTAAAACAAGCATTGTTCTTCACTACCTTCCAATCGTACATTATGACAATTGTTATTGTACTTGTATGATTTGGTTTCTAGCATTCCAATTATTGGAATTGTATGATTTGGTTTCTAGCTTACATTACAAGTAAAATTTAAAATTGTGTGAATGTCCTAGCATTCCTTCATAGTACATCTATATTTATCCTTTTGTGTTTAAACTAAGAATTAAGAATCTAGTTGTACATGGCTTCATCCATGTACGAAAATTCTGTGTTTTGTTTATTAAAGATTTAACTTGCATTACACACATATGAAGAACAATTCATGTTTTATACAACCTTATCCCTTACTAAACACTTAAGTCAAAATGAACCTAAGTTAGATCATACTATTAAGTTTTAAAGAACACACTAAGATGATGTGTATACAATAGAACTATTGTATATTCAAACTTATACAATATAATGATAGTACATGCATGAAATACTCATATCACCTAAGAGATTAATGGTTAAAATTCTTCATATCAAAAGATCTATATCGTACAGGAAAAACTCAAGAGGTTCAAAAAAAATATCATACAATGGCTATCCACCAATCAGATGCAATAATCTTAAACTTGAATAATGTACATATGATATTTGTATGATAACATAGATCGTTCATTATGAAGATCTAAAAAATTAAATTTAAGAATTTATGTAGTACAAAATGAGTAGTAAATTCAATTTTGAAGTGAGTAATAAAATTATTTTGACCATTTTTCTTGGATCTTCAGCATCTAGCTTGAAGAGGCCTACTTTAGCATTGAAGTTGGTCTCAACATCAAGCATTCCTTCTTTTTCAGGTATCTTCAACCCCTTACCTTACCTTTTTGCACTTGATATTTGAATAACAACTGGGGGGATCTCTTCCCATGGCATCTCAACAAGGCTTCACAAGACCATCCCCCAATTACTTCTTTACAATGGTATTAAGGGAAATGATGGTACATTCACCATGTAAAATAAAACTACTCCCCTCCTATAGGGGTGAACTAGAGGTGGTCTTCAGTAAGAATGAAATTTTCTCCACTAAGTTCTATCATGGAAAATCAAATTTGAATGGGATAAGGGCTAAGTTTCAAAAAATCAAATTCAAATGCTTCTTTATAGTTGGATATATAGACCCCCAAGCACATTCTCATTCGATTCTCGATGGGCGAAGACTTCCTCTATTGCTAGATAAAAAAATTGGAGTATAATAAAATTTCTAATGTCCATGTTTATTTGGGTATTAGACTTTCAATTCAATGTAGAGCCTTCAGTTGTACCAATTTGGATAGCATTTAAACATCTTTGACTTCACCTATTTAACAAAATTACATTATATTCATTAGTTTTGGCAATTAATACTCTATTGAAGCTAAATTTAGTGACAACTTCTCTCTTGATACTATACGTCACATAAGTTTGAGTAGAATTTGATCTCACTAAGGAACTTCCCACAACAACTAGAATCTCAAAATGAAATTGATGTAAAGGAGGCATTTGGTAGAAAGTATGCTATAAAAATCTTCCTCCTTATTGTTTACACAGTCCTAAGCAAGGTGATTCAATAGACGAATGTAAATTTATTAAGCATCAAATAAAAAATTAGAGGATTCTCTTACATATAATACTTCTAATGTTGAAGGAGATTATTTGTAATCTCAATAGGAGTTGAAGTTGGTCATGCAATTGGAGGACTAGTGCAATTCAATTTGAAAAGCTCTCTGAGCAACATATGCTTGAACCCAATAAAAGCATAAGGTTATTTCTACGAAGAAGAAAATGTGAATAAATCTCCAAGGCCTTCACCAAAGACTATAATAGATGATAGCTACATTATATCAAACAAGCAAGGGCTTGAAAGAAGACTTCCATCTCTGTCAAATTTGAAAGTTTTATTATTAAGAAAGGAGAAACAATCAAAGGATGTTTAGCCCTATCAACTCTTCATTCTTACACTTGATGATAATAGGTGAGATATTATTTGGTCCCTAAAATTGAAGATGAATTCATCCAAGTAAGATATAAAAGAGGTTGTCAAAAGAAATCTCAAATGCATATTACCTTTCCTTAGTTTATAAGGCAATGTTAAAAAGCCCCCTTAAGTTGGGATTTTCTTTCCAAAATGATGAATGCACTAATATGGAATATTTGAAGCATTGCATGCAATGCCTCCCTAATAAAGCAAATGCCATCATTCTAAATCATAAGACTCAATTATTGACTCTACTTAAACTAGTGGTAAATGAATATAAAATCTCAACTTTTTCTTAAAAATTAAGACTCAACAATGGAATTCACAAACAATCAAATAAGATATCGATTTTTTGGAGTGATCAACTTCAAGTATACATCATTTATAATTCAAAAAAATCCACTCTTATTAAGGTTAAAATGGGAAATTTAGACAACAATGTCTTTGCATCTATTATATATGCTAAATAAACTTTACATCAAAGACTAGTTTTGTGGTCCAAGCTCCTACAACACCAACAATTGCTACTAAATAATCCATATCTAGTGGGAAGTGATTTTAATGTTATTACAAATTTAGAAAGAGTACTTGGGTTTAGTTACTCAAGACTTTAAAGCAATGGAAGACTTCCAATTGCTCATTAAGAATGCATCTCTAATTCAACTGCATAATAAGATGTTCCTTCATGCGACATGACAAAAGAATGGAACCCATGTTTGGAAATGCTTGGTAAAAGGCTATGTAATGAAAGATGGAAAGAAAGGGAACTAATAAAGGCTTTGTTCATCCTTCCATTACTCTTCTCCAATTCTTGCACTTCTTCCTTCTTGGTTCTTCTCCCTTTTTCTTCTTCTTCTTCCTACTTTTGCACAGTATTCCTCAAGTAGTAATGCCATAACCCCTTCCTCTTATTGCCCTTCTTTCTCCTACTTTCCTTCCTTCTACTCTTCTCTCACTAAACACTTCCCAATCTTTCCATCATAGTAGCAATAGTGTCAAGTTCGAGAAAAGGATTAAGAATCTTAGCTGCTAGAGTGTATGTGTATGTTTGTGTATAAAAACACACTCAATTAATTTTATTTCCTTAAGTCACAACAAATACAATTGAGCTCTTTCGTTTTGAAGCAAGAATTAATAGGTTCTCTTTAATGAACTATTCCTAATGTTATGCTCATTTCATGTTTAGTGCAACTTTACAAAAAATTATATTTTTTGAGATAATAATAAAATAATATTTGTTATATTTTTAACCTTTAAACAAAAGTATGGCTTAATGATAAAGAGAAAATTACATCTTAATATTATAATTATAGTATTATAAAATTATCACATTGCAAAAAAGTCACATATCTAATACACAATCACATTTGCACATGTTCAATATAAAAAATATTAATAATGATAATACTACATTTCATATGCATAACATGAATCACTAATCCTAAGGATTTATGCTATTGGTTTCTTATCAAGGTCATGCAATAAACACAAAGAAAATATTAAATATAAGTATGTCTAAATCGAATCTATTGCAATATGTCTAAGGTAAATAATTATAGATAGTAAATCACAACAATAATTTTAATATCTAATAAGTATGATAAAATATAAAAATTTGTTTAGCCAAAACTATATAGCTAAAAAAAATTCTCTAATAAGTAAGAGTCACTTAACTTTAATGTGCAAATCATATACAATCTATAAAATCCATGAAGCCTAACAAAATAAAGTCAACTCAAACTACTTAAAAATATCATATTTGTCTTAGTAATTATTTTTTCATGTAAGATAATAATACCACTTGCCATTTACTACAAAGTATCAACATAATTAATATAAACAAACACTTCAAAAAATAATTATTTTACAAAATTAATTTAAAATTTACATGAAAAATATGACACTTGGTGTAAACTGTCATGTTTAGTTTTATTGCAATATAATAAGACCTTTAACATCATTAAATTAACTATTTTCAAACATTAACAAACTAATAAAATACTAAAATAATATCTTTAAAAAAATTATTCTTTTAATAAACTTAAATTCATTAGACAATTAATTAAAATACTCAATACTAATTAAATAAAATAAAATAACTAATTTTAACAAAAGAATAATATAATGCTAAGAAATGGAAAAAAGGTAAGGAGAAAGATGAAGGAACAATGAAAAGAAATGTGAAGGAGAATTAAGAGGGTAAGAGGAAAAAAAAGAATGATGGAGGATGATTATAATGAGATATAAGGAGTAGGACAAATAGTTATGTATAATATCTATTGAAATAGAGAACCTCACTTTGTTGCCAATAAGATTGAGGTAAAAAGAGAGTTATGATGAGGTTTGATTGTGAAAAGACAAGAAAGATGTATGATTCATGCTTCATATATTAATTACAACATCAAATAAAATTGCAAAGTAGGGCCAAATTGTCAAGCATAAAATTAATTAAGTTTAAGTATTTATACAATGGTTAAATTAGTTAATAATTGTAAAGGAGGTGAGTTTTCTTATAGTAATTAACATGATAAATCATAATAAAACATGAGCTTTTATATTAACTAGCCATTATATAAAACTTTTTATAATGATTCAAAGATTAATCTATAATTTAATAACTCTAATATTTTAAAAGATTAAGATCTCTTACAATGGTTAATATGAAATTATTTTAAAAATAAACATTTAAAAAACATATAATATATGTCACTATTTTGCAAACATAAGGATAATCATCTTACCTTACACATCATGGATAACTAATAAAAGGACAAAATATTTATGATGGCATGGAGGTGACAGATTTAGTTCTTGTCACTTTTTACTTAGCATTACTAAATGATGAATGCTCTTAGTGTGATAATTGGATGTTATGGTGTTAAAGCTTTCATATTTTTTTCAAGATTTTTATTGATATTATTAGACATCTAAAGGTTAACACTTTTGAAAGACTTAACATTTTTTTGATATATTAACTAGGTTTATATATCATATATTTTTTTTATAAATATTTAATCATTGCATATCATCATATATAATCCCTAGATGATTATATAAAGAAAGTTGGTTTGTTGTTATGAATGTTTTGAAGGTATTTCAAGCCTTTTTAGTAGTATTAAGATAATAATAATGGATTTTCTTTTTAATTTTATTTCATAATGGATTTTTCTTAGTGGACCAATTGGAATTTTTTTTTGTTATGAATCATATTATAAATATCAATTATAGAAATTGAGCAAATATAACACAAGCATTTAAATGCATTCAATATCTTCAAATTTTTTACCATGAGTTTGGACCAATAATGCACACTTTTGCATGAATAATTGTAAAAAAAACTAAACACATTTCTTGAGCACTAATATATTATTCCATATAACCATGGAGATTAGTTAACATAATACTATTAATATGAAACTTATCTACAAACAAATAAATAAAAAAACTTAATGTTTGTAATTGTCATCAAAACTAATAGCACTTCAACATAAATGACTTTCTCAATAACAAAAAAAAATCAAACATCAATAGAAGTAGTTCATTTTCCCAAACTTGCCAAGAAATAAACAAAATCTTAATTTAATTTTTTGATGTGTTAGAATATGAATGTACTTATGAAAAAGTATGCAACAATCTAGATAATTTAGTTTTAAAATTGTAAATCAAAAGATTTATTGATATATATTAACGTTATTAAGAAAAATAAAATAAATAAAGATTTTGCATTTTACAATCTTTTTTAAAAAAATAAAAAGAAATAAAGAAATAAATAATTAATTGTAAAGAACTTGCTTGTAAAATTATGCAATAAAAAAATATTGAAGCAAGAAAGAGGAGAAATGAGTCATGGACATGGCCCTAGAAAAGGCATAAAAATTAGATTATAGTTTTCAATTTTGTACATTTTCTTTTCAAAAAATTGATGTAGTAATGTTAAAATCATCTATATAATAACTCATAAGACTCCTTTGTTTATATTAGAGTATTTTAAACGAAAAATTGAATTTTGTTAACTATTAGAAAGGTCACTTGAAATAGCCATTAACATTTCGAAGTTAAAACAAACACGAACCACTTTCTGGAATACAGATTACGAGCAAGAATAACGACCATTGTTCAATCTAGATGGACAAAACAATAATCGCTCGATTAGAATGCTGAATAAAGGGTTCATATTATTCCTAATATGAAAAGCATTGTTTCATAAAAGTGGAGATGATCTCAGTCGTTTAATTAAGTTTTATAGATACAAGGCTTATAAAATGCATTATTCACAAAAAGAGGGTATGATCTAGATTATTTGGTCATGAAAATGCATGATCAGATAGCCTAAGTCACTCCTACTTTGGGTAGAATGGGCGTCGAGATCTTAGTCTTATATGCTCTAATAATAATGTATAGTTCACTTTATAAGGATTCCTTATCTCTTATAATTTAAGCCAATACATAAGGTTAGGTCCCTCCTTGTATGCTAAAGAATTCATACCCTATGCCACTAGCATACTTAGAGGATTTTATGTTAAATAAAATAATAATCTAAACTACCCTACTGCATTACTTAATAATTCGTGAGTCCATCCTAAGCCGATTTTGGAGTTATATCTTGACCCTGATTTAAGGTTGTGTTGTGTCTCGAGACTTGGGCCTAATCTGACTTGATTCTCATGGTCTCCTTATCCATAGCTTGTTAAGGCTATTTCCCATCACTTCGGGCCACTTAGCCAAAGCCTTAGGCTTAACCTTATGTTGGGTTTTTAGATCAAATGTTTTGTTTTCTTTTTTAAAACCATATTTGATATATTTATCATTTTTTTATTATTTTCAAAGTATGTTTGTAATTATTAAAATAACAAAAATACTTTTACAACTATCAAAATAATAATTCATAAGAAATCAATAATAATGCATGTGAATGAATAATGTTATGTAACCTAATTATATAATATGTAAATAAATGATAAGACAAATAAGCAAATCAGTAAATATTTTGGAGATAGACTTCTAATGATCAATTACTCCATCAATGTTTGATCAATGACTCTTTAATATACCATTTTAAGTCACAGTTAGAGCATAATCATAAATACCACTTGATATTGTTTCACTTGTGGGTTACTCCATAAGACATCTCGTCAAAGCTCTTTAATTGATTGATCTTATAAAAGCTTGAGATGTATAATCTGAAAGATATTCAAGAAAATCGTTGGATAAACTAACACAATTATTTCATTATCATCAAACGAGTGGTACCATGAACAAGGGTACAACACAACCAAGATGATATTTAAGGGATTTCATCTTTGCTCATTTTCTTTTTTAGGTTCTCTCATGAACAAGAGTATATATTATCTAAATATGAAAATTTACTTAAATAAATTTATTAGAAAAATTTAAGATTTTTTATCATCAAACAAAGCACTATGGCCAAGAGATAACAACATAAAAATCTTCTCTTTTTAATGATAATAAAACTTTTAATGAAATTAATAAAAACCTTTAATTAATTATAAAAGAAATATACAAAATAATTAAAGTTAAAGCTTTTTTTACATGTATGTCATAACAAGATTCATGCTTCTTCTTCTTAATTTATGTTTATTTTAATCTTTTGATTTTTATTCTCTTTCTCTTTTTGTTATCACTGAAGGGTAGTCAATCTAAGTTATGTAAATTATTTACAATCTTAAGATTTTGTTATTTTGACTGAATAGCTGATCTACTTTTTTTTAAATCCTATTTTATTTTTATCATACTTTTATCTAAGATCTAAGAATCAATCCACACAATTCCTTTCAAATTGATTTAAGCCTTTTTATTGTTATTATCCAAAACAATTTATTTAAGATATCTCTTTTTAAGATTAACTCAAAATTTTTCATAAAAATTTTAAAGATTATAATAAGATCTAGTTTTAATATTATCCATAATTTTACCTACAATTTATTATTTAAGATAATCATTATTAAATTTTAAAGTTTTAGGATTTTGTTTAACTATTTTTTCTTATTTATTTCATTTGAATCTTCTAAAGTTAATTTTTCAAATTTTATTTACTTATCTTCTATGTACACATTATTTTGTTTAATTATTATTCAAAGTTTATATACATAGTAGATTTTAATTATTACACCTAAAAAATCCAAACTATTTTAGGTTCAACACATTTTAGAGTAGATGAGTAACTATTTTTGTCTTCACTAACTACGCATAAGTAGAACATTTTGAATAAATATTAATCGTATAAGCTTGTGAAGTATGATTGGGTTGTATGTAATAATGATGTATAAGTTTATTATTATAATCATATAAAATATCAACATGTTTATTCACAAAAGATCTTCTAGTATTTATAACAAAAACTTATTTGGCTAATTAGTTTTACGTTTGAAAATAAGTAAGTAGAGTGCAATGATTTAAAATCATTAAATTTCTTAATAAAGAATGCATGCTTATTAATTTTTTGTGCTAAATCATCATTAGTTTTTTTTCATATTTTCTAGTCTTTTTTTTAATTTCATCAAAAGACTTATAATTCATAATGTTTCTCATTTAATTTTTTATATTTTATAAAAAAAATTATTTATTATAAATATAAAATAATTATTTAGCTAAATTTCTTTTTGAATAATTTACCTCCTCCTCACTTGAAGATGTACTTCCTTCTTCTCTACTCATGCAAAATAATCTATTATTATTATTTTCCTTTTCACTCATGCCAATCTCTACTCAAAGATATAAGATATTTATAACTATATAATTTAATTATATTTTATATTTTTTTATTCATTTCACAAAATAGTTTAGGTAAAAAAATATATTGAGTTTTTTTTATAACAAACTCAAAAAGGGCTTGCATTAGTTCTTACATTTTTTTATCAATGGATTTTAAATAATCAATCATCCTAGTTTTTAATAAAAATAATAATCATCATAGAAGAGTGGTAGCTTACTAGAGGATGCAACTTTGCCCAAACTCGCTTAAGCATCAATTTGAGCTATGAATCTCTCAAAAAATTTCTTGTCACAAGAAAAGGTTTTCATTTTGATATCAATTAAAATATAGTTCACTAAGAGAGAAGTGAATTACTAATAATAAAAAATTTGACTTTTTTTAAAAATATTTCAAAAAAATAATTTTAAAGTAATTTTTAATAAACTTGTGCAAATATCTAAAAGCAATTTTATACAAATTTTTAATTTTATTTTAAAAACTCATTAATTTATTTTTAATAATAAATTTTAATGAAAATTATGAAATAGAAAATAAAAAAGGATTAAAACGCACATAAATGATTTTCAAACTATTTAGCTTAAAATCAATCATCCATCTATCTTAAGAAAAAACTACAAAAAAATAAAACTAATATAAATCTTTTAATAAAAGATAGGTAGGATAAACCTCCATAATAGCGAAACAATAAAAATAGCCTACTATGCCCCCACAACAAAATAAACTTGGTAACGAAAGGAAATAATTTGAAACCACAAAATTAAGATTAATATAAATAAAAATCCTTTGTTTGATGAAATATTTAATGAAGAACAAGTGTTTTAACTGAGTAAATTATGAATAAAAAAATTAAAACTTAACTGATTTGAGAAAAAAAATCAGAGATTAAGATTTTGACAAGTGAAGGATGCAATGTAGAGAAGCGATGATGAGAACTCACTATTAATAGCTTAAATGTTGCGAGTTGAAAATGTTGCTATATATTTTATTAAAATTTTATTAATCAATTTTGTTCAAGAATTTATCTATTTATTGACATTTTATAATAGCTAAAAACAGTTAATAAACAAATCAAATAATTGTTTCTACTTCTACCAGTATATATTTTTTAATTAAACTATTATTATTTAAATAATTCATTTTAACGACACTTAATAACGGCGAAAAGAACTATTACATAAGATCAAATGACCAAATTATCCTACATTGTTAAATCAAAAAAACTGTGTAATCGGGTCACTAAAATTAATTTGGCATTATTTAGAAAATAGGATTTAATATGGACCATTACATGTCAAAGTAATCAGATGGCTGAAATATGATCTTAGTTGTAGAAAAAATGTGAATTGTGTGATTATGAATTTGTGAGAGTGAATGGTGAATGTACTCAAGTGTTTTTAAAATGTGTATGAGATGGAAATAGTTTGATCTTGAAATTGCATTATCAAACGACAAAGATCACTCCCATAAATTGAAAGTCACCCACATGAAAGGAAAAATTTTTTTAATACCATGTTATTAAAAGAAACTAAGCAACTTTGTTTTTAAAAAGCTGTGTGATTCTCTAAGTCAACCTGTAAGGGTTGGTTACCCCTTGCTCTACTTGAGAAGTCATAATTAGTGCTACTAGTGATGTTGTAGTAATAACCCATTACTACACACTTTTATTTGTGTTCAGGATTTATGCCTCCACCCATTTACTATATCGAACGTGTTTAGGATTTATTGCCTTAACTTGAAGCATAAATTGTTTATTTACGTTAAGTGAGGTTAATTAAAATTAGGTTTTTTATTATTACTATAAATGTTTTACTAATTAATTAATACTACTATAATGTACTTTTTATAATATGTTAATAAAGATTTTCAAAGATATGATCAAAATAAAATATCTTTTAAGATGGTCAAGATAAGATAATCAAATATATTAAAAATCTAAATATTTTTTAAAAATGATTAGTTTTAATTTAATTTGTATTTTTTTAATAAAAATTTTAATCAAACTTAACATTATAATTAAAATAAAATTAAGATACCTAAAATTAATTTTCAAATATATCTCTTGATGGTTTGTTACTCTAACAAAGATAATTTTTATACGATTTTAAATTTGTTCATCTTCTTCTTTAAGTTCTTCATCAACACGAGCACTGATTGTCTAAAATAAGAAAATTCACTCAAATAAATTTATTAAAAATACTTAAGATTTGTTATCATTAATAAAATATCATAATTAAGGGTTGACAATATAATCTAATATATATTAAAAATAATATATGATATATTAATAAATAATATATCATATGAAAGTATCATGTTTGTGCCAATGTATTTTTTAATTAAGTATTTTTATTTTTTGTATTTAACATATTATGTGTTTAAGTATTATATATTATACATTCTTTAATAAATTAAATATGTTATTTAATTTCATTATGTTCACTTCTTCATAGCATATCATTTGATCTAAATGTATTATAAATTAATAAATAACGTAACCTATACAAGTGATGGGTTTTTGCTTTTTATGTTAATGCATGCCTAATAAACTAAACTTGTTATATACAAGAAAATCATATACTATACATTAGTATTATGTTTTCTATTTAGAATTAAACACATGATTTGTTGTTAAAGTACTTTGTTTATTTTAAGTTAACATACTTTACATTAAATGTAATGTATCATATACAAGTTTTACTAGTTGTAACACTAAGGTAGACTATCTTCTACTTACATACTCTCAATAGAGTATATTAAAAACATTGCACATTATGCATGTCATCAAATACAATTAGTTTAATATTAACCAATTTTTTCAACTTTTCAAAACTTAAATAACATGATTTATTAATAAACATTCTGATCAAATTACTCATTTGCATTCATTAAATCAATTAAATGCAACTCAATAACTATATCAATATGTTTTTAGGGATTTACCATTTAAGGCTTTATTTCTTTAGTTGAAATGCTTATGTATAATGATTAGTAACTTTTTTTTAATACTTATATATGCCTTAAGCAATATAGACCTTTGAAATACTTTTTTAACATATGAATTTTCATGATGGATGACTTTATCTTTCTTATCTTCTAATGATTTAAATTATAAATTTAGAGGAATCTCCAATCTTTATTATTGTAAGTGATGTCTTTGTTTATTTATCCTTAAGATAACCTATAATAAACATATAGATAGTTTAGATCACAAACTAAGAATTTAAATACTTGTTATTATTAAAATGAACTATTAGTTTTGAATTGATATAGGATAGACTTAGACTTTTATCATGGCCTAAATTTGATTCTATAAGATTAGACATATTTAATAGATTATTAGAAAATATGAAAATATATTATACACTAATTAAGGTTAGGTAGCATGTGTGATAGTTTAGAACTATTCAAATATTGACGTTCCAAACCTGTAACATGGATTAATGTTATATCTAATTTCATACATATAAAATAGAGAATTTAAGACAAACTATATGTGAAGTGTTTTTAATAGAAAATAATAACTCTAATTTTAGATTATTATATAAAAAATAAAAATTACTGAAAGATTGAACATTCTGATAATAATGTGAGTGTTAGTGGAAGTAAAAATTTGTTTGATTATTGGCTGTCCTAATTGAAGGTCTCTCACTTTCAATCATTATTTTTCATAAAAAGATTTGGTTGTTAGCTCTTCTTATTAAAGGTCTCTCATGCTCGATATTTATCTCTCACAATAAAATTTGAAATCTCTTTAACTGGAGTTAGACGCACACAATTTATTCATAAAAGGTAGAAACACACAAACAAAATAAAATTTTTATTCCATCATTTTTTTTATCTCTACAACCTAGTAAGTACCACTATTTATAGAGGCATCAAAAGTTTATAAGTAATTTTAAAAAAATGAAAAAAATAGGAAATTAATTGAATTAGATAGTTCCCAAATTTGTTATACATTTTGGGTGGTGGTATCAGTGAGTGGTGGGGGATGAGCGATGCCACGGAGCTGCCAGTTCAAAATTTGGGTAGAGTGCACATCAGGAGAAGCAGAATGGGTCTGCGGAATTGGTGGGTCAGTGCGGGTCATTGCTATTTGTCATGGGTAATGGGTTTTGTGCTAGTCGAGTTTGGGTCGAACAGTGTTCGGTCGAACAGTGTTCCTGGGTCGCGCAGGTGTGTAGGTTGGCTCAAGCGACAACTGTGGCTCCTAATAACAATGGTGACTATTGTAAACGGTGTAGGAGGCAAAATCAATAAAAAAAAAATCAATTTTAAGCATTTTTCAAAACAAATTTTATACCAGTGGAGTTGTGGAACTGGTGCGATGCCAACAAATATGTTTTTATGAGCTAATATAAGATACTTTTGCCTTAATAACCACCAAAAAATTAATTTAAATATGCATAAATCTTGATTATATACAAGCTAAAGCATCTCATTTTTTTTATTTAATTTAAAATATTAAAAATAAATTTAATATATTTACTATAGTTTGTAAAATAATATATTCAGATAAATAATTTATAGTAATTTAAAACACATGATAAATAATAAATATTTATTTTAAAATTAATTAATAATAAAGCAACCAGCAATCATAAGAAGCAACATAACACGTGTGAGTGACGCATTTGTTTTGTAAACAATAATATCTGTGGTGATATTTAATCGTCTATCCACCTCATCAGCTGTCGTGTTTTTGTGCTTACGGTTTTCCTCTTCCGTCTTGTTTCGTCCGGCATTCATCAGCTAATCAGTTTCTGACTTCTAGCCGGAGGGAAGTGGAGATGGGTGGTTTTCTGAGGAAGGAGTACCAGTTCCTCTCGGAGATAGGCCTTGGCCCACGGAACCCTGGCTGCTACATAAACGGTGTTTGGAGAGGTGGCGGCCCTGCAGTCGCCTCGGTGAATCCCGCTAATAAGGAGGTTTGATTTCGATCTCTTGATTAGTTTGTGCATCTTGTCTGGCGTTGTATTCTTTTGACGAAAAATAGAGATAATGCTTCATTCTTGAGCTTTGCAATTATTTTTTACTCTTTGGTCTCGGTTAGGTTATAGCTGAAGTGGTTGAGGCCTCGATCGAGGATTACGAGGATGGAATGAAGGCATGCGTTGATGCTTCTAAGTTATGGATGCAGGTAAGACAGCTTTTGTTATGGTAGCAATGCTAATTGTCCTGCTGTGTTGTCTACCATATTAACCTTCCGAACCAAGGACGGCAAATATAGCTTTTGTTAGGAAATAACTTAAAACAATGAAAATTATTTAATTCAAAGATTAACAAGAAATTTTTGCACAAACATGGAATTAAGCAAAAGCAATGGAGACAGAAGTAGTTGGGAGGGAGGCACGCCAATGGCATTATCCGTAGCATGAGGCAAGCCTTTGGGTGCAACCATTTTGAGGGTCTTCTTCTCTTGAGATATAACACTTTTGCTCTCTTGTTTTTACCATGTATGCCCGGATAATAAATGACAAAACTTGAAATCAAACTTGAATGAATTGTAATAGTTTTAACCATATGGTCTCTTAAAAATATTATATTGATGGATAACTTTTGTTCATAAGAAATTATATAACAAATAAAAATGCCATCAAAATAATTTTTTTTACATTCTGTCTTATTTAGTTTAGAAACCTCGTACATTTAATTTTTTTTTTTTTTTGCTTTTGACCATGCAAGTTAAATAATTCAAAAATCAACAGTATCAAAAGAAGTTCGAAATAATCATTTATAGCATGACTTTGATAGAAATGATTATTCTATTAGAGCCAACTTATCATTTTAAAAGCAATTTGTCTTACTTATTGAGTCATACATTATATTTAATCAATCTTCTCTCAAGAAATGGTTTATCAAACCTTGAAAAGAGAGATTAAGGGTATTGCTAATCTAATGATTCATGCATGCATTTGGAGGTTAGATGTTTCAACCTTTCCGAGTTATAAACTCCTTATCATGTGCAAAATTCCGCTGTGTAAAATAGTGCTGGATAGATGCACAACCCTTCTAGAAAGGGCAGCAATGTTGTGTCATCTACTTGTTTGGTTTGTTATTGGGGAGCCATTCAAATCTTGGGGCTTATTTAGGAACATATTGTAAACCCACACATTCAAGATGTGAATGCCAAATGAACATGATCCAATAAAAATTTGAACTTATTTCTCACAAAATATAGGAAATTAAGACTTTTGTTAGATCCATGGACAGGTGAATTATGCATGTTGAGAGATAAGGCTGTAGAAGAACAGAGGAGAACAAGAGTTTTCCTCACACAACTACACCAATCACTACGAGGACATCCTCAATACCTTCAAACACATGCATAGCCTCATACACACCAACTTCCATGAGGAAGATTTTGAGCACTTACCCAAAAACAATAAATTTTGAATATATTTTGATGAAATGTAGAACCAATAATTTATTTTAACATAGAAAAGGTGATGAAGTATTACTTCTAGTGCCACCATAGGAGTATTGGACAACAATATTTATTTGCCAAAACAAAACTCGCATCCCTTGTGAGATTTTATATCTAACATTTAAAGTGATAAAATATTGCTAAAGGTTTACCACTCATCTACTCATGGGATGAACTTAAGTTTAAACTTTGGGAGAAATAAGTATCTATTTCCCATATAAGGTACACATTAGTCCAATGGCAATATTGCAGGAAGCCCATATTATTATATATTACTATATTTGTAAAAGAACTTTTTTAATGTGATCTATATGTGTACTTACAAGTTGTACCTACTAAATTTTGTGTTACCTTATGTGGTAACATTTGAATTGAGTTATATTGTAGGAACTAACTTGAATGAAGCTTATCAAATAGCATAAGAGGTAAGGGTTATCACTCCACTGCATCCTAGAAGGTCATTTTCACCTCACATACAACTTGTTGAAACATCTACTGACCTCTCTATAAACGTGACTCCATCTTTTCTTAAAGAAGGCTTTACCCCTACTATTATCCAAGGTACTATAAATCTGCCCATTCATTTGTTTAGTTTTGGAAACTATGGACACGTGGATGCACAATCTCCTATGTGAGCTTTAGTTGTTGATGCCAATGTAAAGCATGGAGAGAAAAAAGACAGTTAAGTAGTCAAAGAAGTTATAATTCAGCTTGTGGAAGGAGTAAGGAAGAATTAGGAATGCCATGAAAGCCCTTTAGTACAACACTTGTACCCAAAAAAGAAAGGGTCAAAATTTTAAGTAATATCACCATCGATGAGGTGATACATGTTATGACTACTAATTAGGTTAAATGATTTATGACCATTAAGAGTTTCATTCTGAATATTCTTTAATTACTTAAATTATGAGCTTAGACTTATTATGACCACTAATTAGGTTAAATGACTTATAACCATTTAAAAATTCCAACCTAAATATTCTTCAATCACTTGAATCATGAAGCCTTTGCTCGTTGAATTTAAAGATGCCTTTCTAGAGCAATTTTCCATTACATTGTGCATGAAGCATGAAATTCATGTTGCAAATAACCTTTATCCTAAAGCAGTGTTCTTGAATTCTCCTCTCAATTGGTTAAGTCTATCGAAATCATCCAGACAAGTATATGAACTCTCACAAAAGAGTTTTATTTGTGATAAAAGACCACCTTATCAGTTTTGCATATAGTTAAGGAATATGTAACTAAGCATTGCTTAATCTCCAATAATAACACTATTTTTGAAAAGTGACCTAAAACATGGAAATAGTCATGTTTGCATCCATCCAGGAAATGATTGAAAATTTACCTTCAAAATTAAGAATAAAAACTTGATTTTTTATGACAACTTGACAAATTATGTTTAATTTCAATTTTTTTCTCACAATAAAACCATGATGTTTGTCATATTAATTTTCTTTTTCCTCTCACTAAAATGTTGTTATCCTCGATTATCATGTATTGTGTTCATTTCAAATTTTTTTGTATGACATTACATCGTTTCATGCAAAACTGATTCAAATTAAAGTGACATTAATTATATCATAGGTTCTAATGGGAGTTTTGATGTGGATAGGTATTGATTCATGTTAGTTTGACATGAACAAAATGGAAATCATTAAAATTACATATTAGGGGAGTTGACTTGTTTAAAACAATAAAAGAAGTTAGAGAAAAATTCTATATTTTGGAATTAAACAAATGCCATTGACATTGATAATACCTTTAACATTGATGATCTTATTCATTATAAGGAGTCACTAATGATTCGTAGAGATATTATGAGGCTTTCTCTTCCTTTACGAGTGATTCAGTCCCTATCGTTCTACTAGCTTCGTTATGTGAATAGGGATAGAACATATTAAGTGGGTATTGGATTATTAGACCCACATCACATGGTCTTGAGTTTATGAGGGACATTTCGTATGCTGTTGAGGTTGCTTGGTTTTGAGAGCACTTGAATTCTGGAGTGAAGTTATAGTTCCTTGATATCAATTTATTAGAGATATTTCATAACTTTGACCTTATTTCCATAGAGTTGAGTCCCTCTGCCCATGGGATAATTGTTGTAAGAGAACAAAATAATTTAAAATATCATCGTTTAGATGTCACTTGGTCTAAACCCAATGATAGTGCTATTTAGGTTTCCTTGGGTAGACCAGCTTCTCTGAATTCCTTTTGGTTGTAGGTTCGACTTTTGTAAACCCGACCGACTTTTTCGTGTCCTCTTGCAATAATTTAGTAGGTTGTTTACAACATTTTCCTAATGAGACAGCTTTCCTAGGTTGACTATATTACATCTTTGCAGTTATGTGATGATCTATATACGATAATATGGGGGCTGACATCATATTTGGCTGTCTAAAGTTAACCTTAGTAGGAGTATTTTATATGACCTTAGGTGCAATTAATTGTTAGGATGAGGGGTTCCATTCCAATCATATTTGGACTTGTTTCTACTTTTTATTTTACTTACCTTTACCCCTACATCATTTGGAGTAGTTCCATATGTGTTGAGAGACCTTATTTATTGGAGCTGATTTGGTATTTCTCTCCTAATTTATTCATGTTTAATCCTATACTATTTATAAACCCTTCATGATTTGTATTAAAGCTACACATCATATTTGGTTGTCTAAAGTTAACCTTAGCAGGAGTATTTTATATGACCTTAGGTGCAATTAATTATTCGGACGAGGGGTTCTATTCCAATCATATTTGGACTTGTTTCTATTTTTTATTTTACTTACCTTTACCATTACATCATTTGGAGTAGTTCCATATGTGTTAAACGACCCTTATTTATTGGAGCTTCTTTGGTATTTCTCTCCTAATTTATTCATGTTTAATCCTACACTATTTATAAACTCTTCATGATTTGTACTAAAGCTACACATCATATTTGGCTGTCTAAAGTTAACCTTAGCAGGAGTATTTTATATGACCTTAGGTGCAATTAATTATTAGGACGAGGGGTTCCATTCCAATCATATTTGGACTTGTTTCTATTTTTTATTTTACTTACCTTTACCTTTACATCATTTGGAGTAGTTCCATATGTGTTAAGAGACCCTTATTTATTGGAGTTTATTTGGTATTTCTCTCCTAATTTATTCATGTTTAATCGTACACTATTTATAAACTCTTCATGATTTGTATTAAAGCTACACATATAAGGTGGTATAGAACTTTGTCTCTAAACTTGAAAATTCAATCTTGAACTTTGGCAGTGCCAGGGAGGTCCTTGTCATTACTTTTGTACAGCAGCTCCAGCAATTTTTTTCTGTCTAAAATCCAATTTTCTCTTTTTCTACCATAACGTTTAGCTTTAAGCATAAATTCTCTATCTTTATCATCTTTGGATGGTCAAGAATCGTACGGGGTGCTACAAGGTGATTGCACCACGATCATCTAATTGCATGGGGAAATCCCTTTCTAATTGTCCTAGAAAATTTGAGACCACCTTGTGTCATCTCTATTTAAACAGACTTGAGAGAGTATCATAGAGTATACATTCTTTTAGGAATGCTTTTTTTATGAGGATAACCTTCTCTCTATTGCATGAAATCCTTAAGTCCCTGTAGCATTTGTAGCTTTGGTTGCTTGAGTTAGTTGCTCAATTATGTGATATGTGAAAATTGTGATGTTCTTATTTTGTTCTTTTGCTATGTGCATTGTTATTAGTTGGCTAAAGCCACCGTTCGTGTAAAGTTTCAATTATCTCTTTTAAAGTGTTTTGCACAATCCAAAATTTGCAATACTTTTTGTAAATACGTTAGTATTTTGATCTTTTGAAGTATCTTAAATGGTTTTGCTATCCTTTATACTAGGTTAGATACTTGTATATTTAATGGAAATGAATGAGGTGTCTTTAGCTTGGATTAGAAGCTATTTCACATTATAGCATTTAATCAACTCACATGTATCATCATCTCCAACATTAGAAACCAAATTAGGGAATGTGAAAATATAATATCTTGCTCCGACATCAAAATCCAAATTAGGGAACGTGAAAAAATATATCTTTCACTTGTCCTATTTATGATGAATTAAATACCAATAAGAAAAGTCTCTTCCTCCATATCTCATTTCCCCATCCACACATGACTATCTTAATATACTCAGAATATTAGTTTACCAATCATGTAGCTGTCTTTAATGATATTTTTTTTTATTTTCTGTATTATTGTGTTGAAGTATGGTCTGTATTTTGGCTGCTGACCATTTGATAAGTGCTAGTGAAGCTACGGTATGTGGCAGGAGTATGTTCTACTAGATTTACACTTAGGATTTTCACTTATTACCTTAGTTGCAATTATGTATATATCCAAAATGATATTTCATGCATCACTGCATGTTTCATGTTGGTATCCCAAGAGCAGGTCATAGATAGCTGCATACAGAGCATTGTATTTCTATAGAGGTGCTGTTAGTACTTATACTTTCTTTGATGTTTCAACGATGACGACAAGCCTTTTTTTTGTGTAATTTGCAATGAGTCATATGCTTCTCTTGTTGCCTTAAATTCTTGCGTGGGATTTTTAAGCAGGATGATATTTTCCTAATTTTATTGCTGTCCAATTTTAAATTTTTATGATGTTAGATCCGTATTGATTTATAATATTTAGCACTTGGGCAGTGTACATTCATGTATAAATTGAAAATTTGTTGTTGCACATAATGCACTTTGTATTTGTTGATGATACAACCTCACTGCGTACAAGTTTGTTAATATAAATACACTAATAAATCAATAAATAATTACATTGTCAATTTAAATCACCCAATAACCAAGATGCACTGGTTTAAGTTCAAATACTTCATTAATATTAATATTCTTTCATAATATCAAAGAAAGGTTAAAGATTAACAAATAATTAGTAAGAAAGTTGGTAAATCCTTGTTCATCATGTTTTCATTATTTTAACGATATCCCAGATATGTGCATCATATCATTTTATTTTTAAGTTGTCGAAAACAGATTGTTTTTTTGAAGTTCAACTTCATTATACATATACCATATTTATTATTTAATGTAAAACGATTTTTTGGTTCATATGTGACAAAAAATAAAAGTTTCAGACAATTATTAAAAATTATTCATCAACGGCACTTAGCACCTCTTTATCAACAGTTTTTTAAATTTTTTTCCAGTAATTTTGAAATTGTAGCAGTTTCACCACTATACCCAAATTTATTTGTTGCCTATAAGTAAATTAAGGGCCTGAAAAAGCAATTTAGAAAATGTATGAATTTTTTCTGTAGTGTGATATTTCTTTATATTCTAATTAAAACTGATGTCCGTTGCAGGTGCAGATTGATATTTTAGGCTTTGGTATTTTTATATATACTTGGGTACCAAATACGGATAGGCTTTGATTTTTCTCCTGAAGGTTGAATTAATATCATAGCCAAGAGCTCAAATATTTTAAATTAAGTTAATGATAGAGTTCATATTATATTAATCTTGGAATCGAAATGAAATTAAATTAAAAGGTTCCATAGCATTTTGGGACAAGTTTACATATTTCTTTCCTAACACATTTTGTAGTTTTTTTTTGTAAATTTTTATGTTTATATGATATGTTATTTATGTTGCATTTTTTTTAGCAAACTTTAACTACAAACTATTTATGTCAGTTACGTCAGTTTTTTATGTATGATATGGTTGATCTGACAATGTAGTTGTTCTTTGTTTCACATGATTACCTTCATCCATGAACTTTTTTGTCCCACTTTGCACATTCATAGAAGCAGTCCTTATCTTTGTGGTAATGGATATGATTGCAACAGTGTATGTGTGGTGAGTCGGAATTATGCAAGTTTCAGTAACAAGCCTGAACTTATTAAACTTTGTGGATTACTCTTGAAATTGTAAAGTTTTGGAACTTCTATTCAAGTTCTTTTCTTTCTTTCTTTTTCATTTGATTGTCTCTTAGACAAAATGTAGCTGAGATAGCTCATTTTAATACTTATTTGGTTGATTCATTTTTGAATTTCAAATTTTCTTTAGTCAATTTTGATCTGCATTGAGCTTTTAAATGTTTATGATAAAATCCATTTTAGCTCTCTTTGTTTGCCATTGCTAATTGTCTCCGTTATTTTACCAGTTGCCAGCTCCAAAGAGAGGTGAAATTGTTAGGCAGATTGGTGATGCATTGAGAACAAAGCTGCATCACCTTGGTAGGCTTGTTTCACTTGAGATGGGGAAAATATTGCCAGAGGGAATTGGTGAAGTTCAAGTAAGAACCTTTATGACTCATTGGTTTTCTGTTTAGTTATTTATGAAAGTTATATTTGCCAAATTCTCTCCTTGCTTTATTGTCTTCAACCTAATTATGTCCTGTTGATTTGAATACTTCCTGAATAATGTCACAAATTATGTGCTGCTAAATTACATTCTGTTTGATTCTCAGAACCAGTTTCTTACAATCTATGATAATGACATTTTTTTGAACATTTGATAAACAACTCATGCATATTTTCATTGATTATATTGGCATATCCAACCTTATGAAAGAAAATTGTGTTGTATCTCATTGAACCACATGAAAGAAAATCGTGTTTTATCTCCTTGATGGTGAAACCTTGTAAGACAAATTCATGAATATCTCTAATTGCTAATGAGTGATAGATTTAACCCAACAAATTTATCGGGTAAGTTAAGCAATGTTTTTAATGCAGCAACCTATAACACTGGACTTAGTCTGCATGTCAATTCCAATAACATGCGTAATCCTGATAATTGTTGAATAGTATGAAAAAAAAGTAGCATGGGTTGCTAACTAGCACATCAAGTGCATTACCAAGACTGAAACTATGACAAAGTTGCATATATAGCCATTTTTTGGCATACCATTTACTCAAATGAAAATAAAGAATAAAGTTTGGATGATCAAATAAAACTCCATTGGCAAACACAACCTAAGTGGGCTCAAACGCATGTGTCTTATACATAATATTATGCTAGATCACTCCTCTATATGTTTTTTTTTGGTCTTATTTCATTTGTTGAGACACAAAATATTTAGTGTGATACGATAAGGAAATGAATCCCATTTGATAGCCCTCTCGTCAACTAATATATTTTGATAACCAACTTAGCATTCCAACATGGTTTCTCCCATATGTCATGGGAGCGGAAGTCAAATATTCATCAATCATTCGTTGCTTTTATGGGATCCCTATTGAATGGCCTAGTAGGAGGCAATGTTAGCAACTTACGATCAACTTGAAAATCAGAGATTATCTTGGACGTGCTGAAGAGTTTGCCAGTTCATTGCTGAATGCACAAATTGCATAATTACAATCATGAGCCACACCTTGCGTCCTGCTGTTGACATCCCAAGCATTGCACATCCCATTAAGGCCAAAGCAGTTTGGCTATAATGCAACGTATAATGAAGACACAAATACATTCAATGAAATCTAGGGCACTTGTCTACTAGCAAACCTTGATGATGTTAAGAGCAAGGAGTTATTATGAAACTCTTGGGATCCACTCTAAGCCATCTAAGGGCCTAAGACCTATCCTTCTTGGAAAGGCTCAAGTAGGTTGCCTTTGTATGAAGCCTTTTTGTAATGCTCAGTGCATGGTGGTTGTGCTTGCTGTTTTATGTTCATGGTTTTCCCCTTGGTTTGAAGGTGTTCCACTTAAAAATCTGTGTTGCATTCCATTTTTTCTTATTTCACTTAATCTCCTTGAGCACTTGTAAATCCATTTAATTCTTCCACCTAAATCACATGCCAGAAGATGTCTCATTATCTTATTGATGTTTTTTTTGCAAGAATTAGTTGTAGATTGTGGAATGCGAGGAGAAGGCATGTTGCCATCCTCCTTGAAGCGGAATTATTTTGGGTCATTCCTCGAATGCTTGTTGAACAATTCCGGGTGTTGCAAGTGGTAATTCAGCTATCAACACTGTACCTTGTGTGAGCCTGTGTAAGGTATTGTGCCTGCTGTCATTTGCTTTGCACCTTAGCCTTCTCTCAGCTTCGTTAGGCCTCTTGTATTTCTTCGACCCTTATAATTCTTGTTGATCAAAATAATGCTGAAATCTGGCATTCGTTTCAGCCTCAGGATGCTTTTAGGAGGATGGATACTTTGTCTTTCATATGGCACCTTGCTTGTGTCTACTAATGCTAATTGCTCGCTCTTGCTTATGCGATGACTTCCTTTGTGATGCTTTCTTGAAGATTAAGATGTCAATGACGAACAACTAAATTAGTTATTTAGTACAACGAAGTTCATGCATATTTTGTTGGATGTTATTTAATGTAGGTTTTTCACTACTCTGCTAAAGGGCTCGGTCCTAAAGTGGTTTTGGAGGCTCCATAAGTATTAGTCTTGAACTTCAATGATGTCTACAATCCAAGATCAACATTAAGGCTAGAGGCCATCTTGGATGTCCTGAAGAGTTCACCATGTTGTTGCGTAGTTTGCAACCACATATATGATTTTGTGTCATGCTTTGCTAGTGCTTTGATCATCCCATGTACGACACATCTTTCTATGCTCAATTCTTCCATAAGACAATGGATAAAAAAGCTCTTAGCAAATGTTCGGGTATAGGGGAACACAAACATTGAAATCTAAAGCACTTGTCCAATCTTTGTATTAAGATCACTTAGTTACCACTAAACTCTTGAGGTTCACCTAAATGAATCGTAAGAGTCCCAAATGATATAATACTTTTGCCATTCACCTAGAGATCTATCCTTTTTGTAAATTTTAGGATTGCCTTTGTGTGATCTCTTTTTTTAATCCTCGATTCGTAGAGGATTTGCTCATGCCTCATGTTATTGGTTTTTTTCTTGATTCGAGGGGTTACCAATTTTAAAATTTTGGTATGTTATATTTCATTTTCTTTTTTCCTCTTAATTTCTTCAAATGCTTGTAAATCTTTTTCTTTTCTTTCAGTAAAATCAAACGCTGAAAGTTATCTCAACAGGACTAAGCGTATATAGCCTAAAATGAAACTGAGCTTCTTAGCAAATAGAATTATTCCTATGATGTACATGGCACAATATAGGTTATGTAATGTTTTTTATTTTTAGATAAGATTTGTATATTATACGATTTTGTTTTATTTTATTTTGTGTAATTTAAGCATTTTTCTTCAATTGGATTACCCTGGCTATAAAAGGGCCTTCTATTCTAAGTTTTTAAGGAGTTTTATTTGATTAATTAATGTTAGTGCTTTGGTGTCCATCCTATTTTGAGTATTTTTCCTTCTCCATAATGATTATTAGTGATAAATACATGGCTTGAAGTTGACCACTTCACTACTTTATTCTATTTTCGATTATTTTCTTAGGTCTTGGTAATTTTTATGCATAAAATTTCAACCATGTACTTCTTTTATGCTCTATTAGTAAGGAAAGTTTAGGAATAACAATTACCATACCTACATTCTTTCATCATTAAAGGTACTTTCGGTTTTAAATTCTTGATTTAAAAAACCATGAATTTGACACAGTTTCATGATTTGATTTATTGGATTTGTAAATCAAATAGGCAATCAAAATTCACAAATGATTTAACATGTATTTTGATTTTCTTGAAAAAATGAGGGAGAATGAAATGATGTTTTTATTATATTACCATCGCCTTAATTAGAACTCATTATTATTGGCTATAAGCCATTAGAGTCTGCCATCGTAACTCATCTGGTCTCAAGTGATTTGTTGATTGAAAATTGATTTTTGGATAATTAAATTTGAAATACAACAAATCAAATAATATATTTTAATTTATTGTAATTAATATAGTCAACCAAATAATATAATTTGAATTGTAATTCTATGTTTTATAATTTCATGAATTCAAAATCCATTTGATGTTTGAATTACACCTCATTAAAGGGACGTGAAGAGATGAATTTGCCACTTTTTTGAAGCTTTCAGACCTATCCTATCTTCCCATTTTTGGAAGCTCTGCAATAATTTCAAACAACCTGTACAATTACCCTTTTAAGTAAAAAATAAAAAATTTCTAGATTCATGCATTTAACACTTCTCATTCTGTTACTGTGACTTATATTCATAAGTTCTGTACTGGTTCATCTATAAGCAGCTTATGGGAACGTTCTTTTTCACATAGGAAATTATTGACATGTGTGACTTTGCTGTTGGTTTAAGCCGGCAACTAAATGGATCAATTATACCATCAGAACGTGAGTTCATCCTGCACTTAAATTCTATGTTTCCTCAAATTATTTTTGGTCTACGTTCAACTTTCAATACAAACTTAAATGAAATTTTATGACAAATTACATTGGTATCTTGTCTTATGAACAGGTCCTAATCACATGATGATGGAGGTTAGCATGATGTTTTTTCCCTTTTTTGTTGTGCATTTTTGTCTTACTATTAGTAAGAAAACTAACACACTAATTTCTGTTTCTTTTATTTTGTGGGACTTAGATTTGGAATCCATTAGGTGTAGTAGGTGTTATTACAGCCTTCAACTTCCCATGTGCTGTGCTTGGTATGTTTCTGCATGATTTTTTTTAATGGTATTTTCATGCTGTACATTATGAAGATGCTAGAACGGGATTTATGCTTTCTTTTTACATATTTAGGTTCTCTTTGTGGCATGCATTTGCAGAGAGCATTCTAGCACTAGCCGTTAACTCCTGAATGTGGGCGCATGAAATCGCTCCGTTTGCCTCATATTCTATGACTTATAAAATATAATATAAACACACTTTAATAAATTATTTTATTATATGATTTTATAGTAATAAAATTACATTTTTTTTAATAATAGTATATCAAACACCATGCTAAACATGAATCTCCTTTTCAAAAGTATTTTATGCCTGCAATTTTTTATTTCTCTTTCCATCAACCTTTCTAATGGTGAGAACTGCAGACAAATGGAGCCTTTCTGATTAGAGATTTACAATTTGTAGTTATGGTTCTGTTTGATTTTGAGTCCAAAGAGATATGATTTACTTGCTTTAAAAATATAAAGCATAGAGTGAAATAAACTCCTGATAGGAGGGTAGAGTTCATGAAATTTGTCCATGTTAATTAAGAAAATGGAGGCCAAAAAGAAAACTTTCATAATAGATTATTTGGAAAGATGTTTTTTCTGTCATTACATTTTTAGAATATTGACTGCTGCTTGGTTGGTGATGGAGCAGCTCCAGTTCCAGATAAGCTCCAAAAAAGTTAATTAAGATGGTTTACAGCTAAGCTTGCATTGTGAGATGCCACAGTAAGGCTATGAGGGTTAACAGAATTGTCCATGTTAATAATGTGAGCATAGAAATCAAAATATTCATGGCAACGGAAATAGGAAGGACCTCAAATTTGTGCAGCCTAGTGAGTTGTTACTGTACTGAGTGCTGCGAGGACATAGGATTCCAAATGCTGGCTAGACTTTGCAGATTGATTAAGATGGTTTACAGGTAAGCTTTCATTGTAAAATGCCAAAGGATATGAGGATTAACAGAATTGTCCATGTTAATAATGTGAGCATGGAGTTAAAAATATCCTTGGTAACAGAAATCAGGAAGGACCTCAAATTTGTGCAGCCTAATGAGTTGTTACTGTATAGAGTGCTGTGGTGACATAGGATTTGAAATGTTAATTACACTTTGGTTATTGATTGTGGCGCTTTATAGCTGCGTATTATGGGAAATATCTTTTTTGAAGAGAAGATATTGGAAATATTCGCTATGGAGTGAATTCAATTTTACTTGCTTTTGGCCCCTTTCTTCAAAATGAGGTGATTTATTAGCATTATTGTTGTTATTGTTTTTAACTCAATCATTTGTTGATTACTCTTGGGCAATTTAAGTTTATGGTTCACCCGAACTTGCTTAGCAATCTTTCTGATCGTCAAATATGCGCTAATCTCAAGCATATGCATCTCCCTGTTAATTAATTTTTCTTATTACAGGATGGAATGCTTGCATTGCTTTGGTCTGTGGAAACTGTGTCGTATGGTAAGTATCTTAATGCAGCATAATATGCTGAATTGTTTTCGATGATTTATTTTTGTTAGAAATTCTTCTCATTTATGTGATATTCAGTTGCTTGCGATGTGCATTATAGTTTTTTAATGTGTGAATGTTTCAATTTGGTCAAAATAAATTTACCCATTGTCTACATTTTCATAGCTGAAAATTCCCTCAAAACTTTTTGGCACTTTAAACACAAAACTTTAGCATCTTCTTTTTAAGTTTATTTAGTTTGATTACAATTTAACACATCTTTGAAGGCGCATGGATCCTTTGATTAGATTACAATGAAAATTTGGTTGTTGATAGTAATTTGTCAAGGTCATGTTTTCCATGTTCACCAGATCATAATTTTTATTAGTTTTCTTACTACTATAATTTCAATTGTTCTTCTGATTAGTATCGTTATAATTTACCACAAGGTTGGCTCCTCTTGAATAAATCTATCTCTTCGTTTTTCTTCTTCCTGTGGTTTCGCTAAATCATCACTTCGGTTGTATCGCTTTTAAGAAATCGTATAGTAACACTTGTTTGGCCCTGCTTGCATATCACATTCAAAATGCATCTTGGAAACGTTTTTCAATTTTCAAACTAAATATATCAAGTTCCTAAATTCAATTTTTCTTCTGATTAGTATCATTATAATTTAACACAAGGTTGGCACCTCTTGAATAAATCTCAATCTCTTCTCCCATCAAATTTTCTTCATTTTCCTCTTCTTGTGATTCCACCAAATCATCACTTCAAATGTATCGCTTTTAAGAAATCGTATGGTAACACTTGTTTGGCCCGTTTGCATGTCACATTCAAAATGCATATTTAAAACATTTTTCAATTTTCAAACTAAATGTATCTTTATAAATTCTATTTTTCTTCTTATTAGTATCGTTATAATTTACCACAAGGTTGGCTCCTCTTGAATTAATCTCAATCTCTTCTCCCATCATTTTTTCTTCATTTTCCTCTTCCCGTGGTTCTGCCAAATCATCACTTCAATTGTATCGCTTTTAAGAAATCGTATAGTAACACTTGTTTTGTCCTGGCTTGCATGTCACATTCAAAATGCACCTTTAAAATGTTTTTCTATTTTCGAACTAAATGTATCAAGACCCTAACATAATAGTCCATCAAAATTCTATTTTCACTCTTATAAAAGACGTTTTCTCAAAAATTCCTTATAGATTATAAACTCTTTGATTATGAGCCTTGTTCATTATTTAAACAATTAATTTCTAGATTCAACGCAGTGGGATAGCTCAGCAAGGTCATGAAATAGCTTTAGGTTCTAATCTCTTAACGAAGAAGCATTACTAAGTTTGGTTGTTACCTGCATTCTTTGGGAGCTTTTTGATTGACTCCATTGTTTTCTTTTGATGAATATTTATGCTGGGCTTTCCTATGTGGTTAAAATGGAGAGAATATCCTTTCCTATTACCATAGGTGGTTGTTTAACCTTGTATGTGCCTATTTGTGCTTTAGCTATCATCAGACAATTAGGTGTACTCTGTTCAGTTTATGTCTCATAAAAATTCAAGAACCTAACTAACTTTTATACCCTTTAAATGGTTTGAAAACATTTCCTAGGAACTTAACTGAATTTTAGGATTACCTGGACTGCATTTGATGTTTCAGTCTAGGCGAAGTTTCTTTTTTTGTTCAGTTACATTTGATTTCATGCAATGTAATTTAGTGTTTGAAGAACAAAAATTAATCTTTATCCCTTTAAATTGGATCAAGTGCAAAAATCCTTTGATATATCCTATCAAGTATATACTTTTTGGTATTATTGTGATATATATGATTCTTGATTAAATTCCCTTTCTATCACGGTTTTGGGTTTCCTACAACCCCATTGTCATAGAAAAATTCATGATTTTCTTTTTAATCAAAGCATATATGGATCTTACTTTATGATCTTAAAGTCAACAGATGAGCAACTAAATGCAAACTGAACGTTCAATGAGAAAGAACAATGGGGAAACCTGACGTTCCCCTTTTGTGCAACTGTTTAAATCTTATTTATAATTCTGTGTATATAGGGGAATACGCATGAAGATTAACCAACTCAGCTTCATGATATTTTTGTGCAACTGTTTTAAAGCTCAATGAATGCTTAAAGAATTAGTTTTAGGATGGAGAGTAAAAGCATTCTTAGGAGTCGCTTGGTTACGAGAGGATCCCTATAATGTCTCCCTATGGATATTGGAGAATTTGAGTACCTCCTTATCACTTAATTTGAAGGATTGTGCTTGAACTTCAGAACGGATAGTGCTTGATTTTAATTGGCCGTGTGCCGGCTTGCTTTAAAATCAAGCCTGATTGACATGGTCATTTCAAATCAATCCGTTTAGCCAAACCAGCTTGTAAATATGAGCTAATTATCTAAATCTAAACTGAGGAACTTGCGATTTAGCTTGGTTTTAAACACTTGAAAGTCGAATTGTCTCAAGGAAGCAGCAGATAGTTTCAGCGAGCAACTATGGCAGATGACACATTTAAGTACAATTCTGACGATTAAATTCTAAATTTCTGTTTGCCTTTTCATTCAGCTTTGAAAGGACCATTTAGCCGGCTTAGATCCCAACCCTTAAATGACAACTTGAAAGCTGAAATGGCAATAGAACTTTCCAAAGTGAAGTATTTGTTCATTGCATCTAAGGCATTTAATCAATTGGCAAACTAATCCTAATATGGTTGCACTCGTGATTATCTTGCCTAGTGACTAACTGTAATGAGTTATAACGCATGCCTTATCCTTTTAAGTGAAGGTCCAAAGATTTAAATCTTGACAATGTCCTTAATTTTCCTCAAAAATTATCCAACCTGTCCTATAAACCTATAGATATTGATTCAAGTTAATCCCATAAACCATTTCACAATGACAATATACATAGAATATGAGAAATAACATTGCTCTCATTATTGTGCTGATCTTTTGGTTTAAATCATTGCCCTCAGAGGTATCAATTGTCCCTAAATTCAGTAGTATGAGTCCCTATCAAAGTAAAATACTGTCTTTAATTTTTAACAGAATTCGTAGGCAATAAAATAAGCATCCAAACAGGGACCTTATCACTAGAAACATGCAAGTTTAAATAAATACAATATAGTGGATCGACATTTAAGCATGAGCTTTTCACAGACCATTAAAGCATTCAAAGAGCACTAACCATTAACCAGAAACACCAACAGCAAATGGAAGTTCATGGAACATATGGAAGACATGGCAAAATTCAAAAATTAAACATACGACGACTAACATTGATATAATAGGTAGAAGAACTGTGGCAGGTGACGCTTTCAGCAAGTGGCAGATAATGTTAATTTCATTAATTTTCGGCTGTTCCAAAAACAAACAAATACTGACAATGTCCACAAAAAAACTCCAGAATAAATTAGTCCTAACATTATGTGCTGATCTTTTTGGCATTTAAATCGGTTTCGCAGAGGTATGCATACACTGTAATTTTAACCTTCTTATCGAAGTAGTGTAGTACCTTCGGTTCGTATAAGATTATGCAATAAAAACAGGAACTTCATCATTTGATTCTTACAAGCTTAAATGCATAAATCTAAACTATACGGAATCAGTATTTGAGCATGAGTTGATCATAGACGTCTAAAACATTCAGAGACCAGTAAGCATTAACCAGAAAAAAAACAACGATGCAGTTTAGTAGTGCCTAATAAGACAGACTAGGCCTTAAGCTGCCCACAATATAGTTAAAAAATATCTGTATTAATTACATCGCTGTACTAAAATATATAATAGTTGAAGTCCAAAACATGTCCATATTACGCAAAGTAATTGAAGACCACTTGTAGAAGCCAGTGTGTCCATCAGGAACCGGAACTTTTAGTTTTCAGTAAATGCATCTTGCTGTTCAGAGCAATAGCAATTGAGTAAGATCATATGGCATAAGAATACCTATGATTCAGTTCATTGTCTCGTTGTGTTGTTTCAGCAACCGGTTAGTTACATTAACTAATGCATTGGCAGTGTTAGGACGCAAAGCACTCCTATAATCATCAAGCGCCTTGCCATCTGCACTGCAATAGAATTTAGATGAAATTGCTCAGATGCGCACTTAGGATATCTCTAACATCTATGATAACACAGCAAATTTAGTTGAACTCATCTTCCTACACTCCAAAATATTAAATTGTTCCCTTTATTCAGGTAGAAGCTGCAGTGGTTGTTTTTCCTAGTACACTTATAGTTTAGTTTTTTGTCTTTTTCTCTTTCATTTGATTTCTTTTGTCTGCCTGTAGTTTCTCTTCAGCAACAATTCGAGAGTTGCATGCTATTGTTTAGTAGGTGCAGAGGAGTTTACTTGTACTGGTAATAACTGCCCTTGTAAACGGTTAGTAGTTTCAACAAGCTTGGACTTGCATGTGAACGTGAAACACTTTTAGTTGTTAGATATGTCACATAGAGGGAGAACTGCAGTAGAAATTGGAAACATCACCGGTTGAAGTGATACACAACAGGTTGGGGATCAAGAAAATGTTGAGCAGGACGTGGGTAAGCTATTGGTGCACAGTGATGAATAACACTTATTAAACAAGTTGTGCAACGAATGGAAATTCATTAAGTAATCAGATCATGCATGCAATTATTGTGAATAATCAAATAATTATTAGTAACTAATAACTTCACCTCCTGGATCATGATGGGATGACATTACACCAACAATAGTATAAAAACAAAATATTTGGGAGATCTAAAGTACCTTGAACAAACAAAAAGCATATTAGTGTCCAAACACAGACTGCATTTTAACTTAGATTTAAACATATGAATACCCAAATGGGCATTACCATGGCTTTGTAATATCACTTCAAAGGGCTCCTACAATTTTCTTAAAATCGTAACAATCTTTTTAGCTAGCACAAGTATAGGCTGCATTAGGAATTAAGGCAAGTAGTACAAGATCATGAAACTTCTTAACGTGTTGATTGTTGAACACATGCCTTTCAAGAAGAGCAAGCAACCTCAGCAAAGCTTGAAATTTCATCTCAACTGGTAAGTAAACCAAGCACAAGAACTTAACTGCAAACCTTAAAACTAAGATGTAAAGGCAAAATGAAGAGAAAAGCCTAATGCAAATAATCAAATCAATTAAAGAATGAAAACGCAAGAAGTATAAACATAAAAGAAAATATTGTTAAACATATAATCTCTATTAAATTATTATAACATGAGGAAGCATAAAAGGGAAACACCATATAAGCATATCACATAGTTGATCAACGAACCATGGCACAAAACAAGTGTTAATGTGAAAAACCATGGAGGTTTATCCCATGGGCTAAAATGAAGCTAAGATGAAGCTCTAGGAAGACTAAGATGTCTAGAGCTATGGGTTAAGGATGGAGGAATAAACCACCGAAAGAAATGATTCCCAACTATAAGATGAGAACCAGACACATGGATGAAATTAGGGTTATAAAGATAGGAGGCCTTAGAATTTAATAATGTAGTTTGGTGTATAACACTTTGCAAACATTTGAGGGGGGGGGGGATGATGGGGGGAATGGAGTAGTGTTTGGGGTGTTGAAGGATGATTGCTTTTACTTTACTTTTGTATAAAAAGCTAGTGTTATCCTCAAATAGCATCATGAACCATTATAGATGCTCGTCTCTTTTTTCTTTCATAAGTTAACTCTTTTCATAATTGCAGGAAAGGGGCACCAACAACCCCTCTTATAACAGTTGCAATGACTGAACTAATTGTTGGAGTTTTGGAGAAGAATAATTTACCAGGTGCAATTTTCACAGCATTTTGTGGAGGTGCTGAAATTGGTCAAGCAATAGCTCATGACACAAGGATACCTCTAGTCTCATTCACCGGCAGTTCCAAGGTACTAAATGCTGTTTTTCTATCATGATTAGGAATTCCTTATTAGTATTGCATATTTGCTTTGGGTATTTAGTTTCTTGTAGAAGAAAGGAGCCAATTGCATTTGGGACACAATGCATTGGTCTAACGCTTTATTGCAAATGCAATTTTTTGGATTGTATTATAGATTATTTATGTTAATATCTACTCAATTATATTTTGAATTTATAATACACTCTTTGAAGCATGAACTTGATGAAAATAAGTAATTTATTAGGATGTTTAAAGATTTCACGTTATGAAAGTAAATTTGAAGGTATCAAGATATGTCAATTATATACTTTGAACATGTCTTGTAAGTTCATGTAACCTTATAATTGCACATATATTAAAAGCACATATTATCCCATCAAACTAAATATAAATTACGATCAAACTCTCGTATTTATGGTGTGTCTTCTTAATTTATATTTGAGCATTAATTTGAAATCACCATCTTCAACCCAGAATACATTCTTAATTTGGCATTTTCCTCATTTTGTCATTGTTATTTTCAACTTATTTAAAAGGATAAAAAAATAATGCATGTGGAGCATCCTTATATCAAGAAATGTACTTGATAGAAACATTAGAGCTTAAGTAGAATATGTTCTCATATATATAATTTCTTAGAGAATTTAGGGTTGAGAAATGCCCTATAGAGAACTCATCTTGTTTAGTGCAAATTGTATAGTATTATCTTAATCATTATTTATGCAACTCATTCTTTTAATTCTAATATATCATCCATTAAGATGATCAGTTCATTAGCCTTCATAAAAATAAGGTATGATCATATTTATTTTTTATTAATATTATCAACAAATTGTCTAGTATTACACATATTCATGAAAATGTGACATAATCTAAATTCCCTTTGGATTGTGCTTCATGAAATAAGTTTCTTACTTCATTTGGCAATACTTTTTAATATTTCTTTTTAAAGATTTATGTCTAGTTCTCAGCATTTGCGAAATTTTAGTAATCTAATTATTGCATGTAAACCACTTTTATGGTGTAAGAATAAGAGCAATGATATTGTTGAGAAATTTTCAATATTTGTATAGGTAAGGATACTCATGCTTTTAGAAGAATAATGTGACAAGTTGTGTAAAAATATTACTAAACAAAGCCTTAAATTTCATGTGTATATAACGTATTTGTTTTGACCTTAATAACAAATTAAGTATGTTAAGGAAGTTTTGTGCTTTAAGTTTTTATAGGAGTTTGTTTTACAAGTGATACGATGTTACTGATTTTTCAAATGAATTCTTTAATTTTAGGGAGTATAAAATAATCAAATTGTAGTAGTTGAAACAAATCTCTTTAATTATTCAAAGTTGATCATGGGATAAAGATAATATAAATATTATTAAGAAATTCATAAAAGAATATATTTGCTTAAAGATGAAAATTATTTTTATTAGAGCCTACTTATAGATTATGCCCTTCAAAAGCATCAAAGAATATCAAACTTGAATCGTATTTCAGGCCATGATTAAGCGATTGAGTTGATTAATTAACTTTAATGGGAAGATTAGATGGAAAGCAATGTAGCGGTTTATATCTTCAACTCATTGTTATGTTCTATCATCACAAATGAATCATCTCTAGAAGCCCAAGTGGATAGAATTGAAGTAGTTGAAGCTGTCATTTGATTTCTATTGGATGTATATAGTTCCAAGGTTGAGTGGATGATGTTGGAACAATATCATTGTTAGATTAGCCAGAGGCATTGCTTTTATTGTAATGCTCATAGTTGTAATGTTGGATGGCATCATTTACAAATTGGTTATTGAATCATGGACAATAAGAGGTTTTAGCTAGTAGTTGATTATGAGCCGTCTTATTCTTTGTTAACAATCATCGATGGTGTCAACTCATATTATATTGTTGGGAACCACATTATCAATCCATGGCAAAATGATTAAAATCTAAAGAATCATATTGGATCTTTGCATTTCTATTAAGTGTTTTAGTACCTTGGGTGATTGAGCAACCAACCTACACACTTATTTCAGTTGACTAATTATGTAAGGGTGTGCTTATGTTGAATTTTAATTGTGCTCAATGTATATTTTAAATTATGAGATATCTAGCTTGTTTATGAAAATGAAAGGTGCTTTATCTATTCAAAACTTGAATGTCGATGGATGTATTAGATTTATAAATTTAAACATAAAATATAGATGCTTGACAATTCTTTACTACAATATAGACTACCCAATCTCGGTTTTAGTAAAAGAGAAAAGTTTAACAAAAACTTGTTAGATCTAAGCTAAAACTAGAGTTCCCATCTTATGTACCACTTAGGTTGGTTTTTGGATAAGATGTCTAAAACAATTCTTAGAAAAAAAATAATATACAAGAAGTTAGAAGTTTGTTATGTAAAATTAAGTACGAAAGGTGTTATATTTATGAAGTGTGATATATTCAACATGTTTCTTCTCCTATGACCAACAGTTAATTTTATAAACTCTCTAACAGAAAATAGTTTATATCCTCTTATGTTACAACTAGTATTTGATATATCTCAGCCTTTAAGGCCTTTTTCTTTTAATGAGAGCTGAGCCTATGATATATTAAGGTAGTGGCTATGGTGATGATGTAACATGTGGAAATGTATGCCATGCCTAATTCGATATTTGAATCAGTTTGGCAACTTTTCAACTTGACATTGGTTGCACATGTAACCTAGATGTTTACTAGTAGTGTTTTAAAAAATAAAAGAAATGAATGCACTAAATTTTTAAAAAATTGCCACTGATCTAAACTCTTATTTATCCAAATAGCTTATTTTTACATGTATTTGTGTCATGTTTAGTAAAAGTCTTCAAAAATTGATAATAGCATCCATTAAATTTCATAGATTGATTTTGAGGCAAAAATTTTGGACTTATTGTTGTGGTAGTACATTGTTGCAATCTCATATGTGGATGTGATGAAAGAATTGAATGATGCAAACATTATAATTTTTGTAGTCATAGAGTCATGAAGGTTTTCCACCCATGAATCCTTAAATTTTATAATATTATTTTAAGCATTGAGTGATGCTTCAACTATTTAGATGGTGATCAATTAAATGCTTATAGTTTTATAAAGAAATCCAATCTTTCTTTAATAGTTATCTACAATTGCTTCTCAATAGACCCTAAAATTTTAGATATTAATAAAAATAGCAAGATCCTTATACCTATGGAAGAAAAATATATTGTGACGATTATTGCCAAATTTTCTACTTAAAAAAACAAAAGTCAAATCTAATCTTAACAACTAAAATAAATGCTCACTTGAAAAGTCTTATAGTTAAATATGCTACAATTTAAATCAATTTACATTGTTTGCATCCTTTCAATTCTTTGAATGTGGTTATTTGTTATTGTTTTTCCTTTAAATGAATTAATTTGCCTCTTTAAAAGGTATTAGTAGTTCTAGTTGCTAGATATATATCCAATTTTTTATTTATTAAAACCTTTAGATTGAATTTAACTAACGTATTTCATGCATTGTTCCCTTGCAAAGAATCTACCCTTAACAATTAGAGTGAGTTTATGAAAAACTTGTTTGTCTCTCTTAAAATTGGGCCCGACCCTTCGTATTGCCCGAGTACATAGAGTGCCCTCAAAGGAGAGGTCCTTAAAAAGTTATGAGATGGGAAAACTCTTGAGAATGTAGTTAAAATTTGGGTGATTTCATATTAATCTTGTCCACATGGTCCTATAACTTAACCCAGTCCTCTTTGTTGTTGCACCAACTATATGATATGCTTACAAAAGAGAGATATTGCAAGTTACATTGAGTGATGAAATTGGTGAACATCTTGTCAGAATTAGATCTGAAATGCTTGCTCTTGTCACTTGTTCACTTTAAACAAAGAAAGGCACCTCAGATAGGGCTAAGGGTGACAAAGGTGGCAAAGGAAGGTAAGGGTGAAGATGCTTAGTGATGTTGGTGCTTGGTTGGTGCAACATTGGTAGTAATGGCCTTGGGTAGTTACTACTATTTTAGCAAAGGCATCATTGGGTTGTGGAATGCTTGCTTTGGAAGCCAAGGGAAGGACAAGGCTAAGCTTGTCATCACTAAACATTTTAGAGATGGCTAGCATGCTTTATTTGATAGTATTTATGGTACATTTATTGATTCCCATGCAATGCATTGTGGTGGTTCGAGTGATGCTATGTGCAGGAGTTGTTTAATTTTGGTTGTAGGGACATTTGCTAGTTGGGGAGCTTGGGGAGACTGGCCAATCATTCCATGATGTGAAGGCGGCTTTGGTTGAGGGGTTTAAAGATGTGGATGGGGAGGGAGGTGTGTTTTTATGGTTGTGGTGGGGAAAAACTTGCGGTAGGTAACGACTTTGTGCTTATAGAGCTGAAATAGGTGGTTTTTATAAGGTACAAGAGTGTGTTACGAGCAATGGTAAGTTGTTATTGGTGGGTGAAAGTAGTTTATGCCCACAAGTTGTTTGGATAAATGTTGCAATGAGTTTTGCAAATGCAAATGCATGGTTAACATGGTTATGGATGCTAGTGAATGAAAGGGGCATTCACAAGCTAGGAGTAACAACCAGGCAAAGGCATGTGGAGGCCGCTTAGTAGACGTACAACCAACTCCTTTAATGGACTCAAGGGTGGAGGAAGGGAAAGATGGACTATGCAAAGATCTTTTTGACAATGGTGTAAAAGGAATTAATGGATGAAGTGGCCAACAGCTGAATTTTCTATTGTGGTGTCTTGGTATGGTTCTCCAAAATAGGGTAAGGTTATTCTAGATTGTGGAAAGGCATGTCTTGATAATTCTCTTGTTGGATGGTTTTATAGGAAGATAGATTCTCTTGGTTATCTTTCCTCTTGTATTTTCGATATTTTCTAGTATGTTGGCATTTACTTGGATTACATCATTGTTCTCTTTGGATAGGAAGGTGATAAGATGGAATTGCATCAAGTTTTTGGGCATGATATATACTTTGTTTTTTAGGTTTTCTTTTGATAAAGTGATGATTGTACTTGTTTGGGTTTTGCTTCTCAGTTTATCCAATTAATGTTGGGATAGTTCTTACCTTTCTTTGTGGGGATTGATGTAGTAGTGCCCATTTGCTTTGTAGTTATGACAAAGATGGATTGTGTCATGCGATGGTGTGTGTGTGAAAGTTGACCTTGGCCAACCCTTGGAGTTAGGTACTTGCATGTATGCAATTATGATGAAGATGGATTGTGTCATATTTGAATGGGTGTGTGTGTGAATGTTGATCTTGGCCAACTCTTAGATTTAAGTACTTGGATGAGTGATCATTATGGATGGTTCTTTCTTGTGCTTGAGTTCAAGGGATTGAAGGTTGTTTCTCTTTTGACAAAGTTGGCTAACTTGTTGATATGTTCCCCCACACATTGCAGTTATGCTTGGTGAGGTTGGAGTAGGGTTGTATGTAGAGTGTCATCTAGTGATATTGGGGAAGGTCAGATGAGTAACCTTTGGAAGATTTTGGGAGCAATGTTTGTATATGATTGTTCCTATGAAAATGATTCAGGGTGTGCAGGTTTGAGTGATTTGCATGATAGGTTAGTCTGGCCTTGGATGCTTGTGGATCCCAAGGAGAAGACTGTTGAGCAACAAGGCTTTTTTGCTTGCGTAACACTTCTAAGTGTCGGCTGCAATTGAGCTGTAACCCATGGAGTTTATCGCCAAGTTTGAATAAGGTGTTGTGTAGAAGTTCTATGAGTGTAGTAAAATTTACAATAAAAATAGCAAAGTTTGCCATGCAGCAAAACTTTGCAGGGGCAAGTGTAGTGCAATTGGTAGCACTAAAGGGTGCAAAAGTTAAAATAGGATCTGCAACTTCTATGGTACCAACAAATATTACAGTGGTTGAATTTACAAATTTGAGGATGAAGGGCATTCGAAAGAAAGTTTACTACCAACATTGTCTATGGTGTAGGAGGTGACAACACAATGGATGTTCCTTATAGGATTCTCATATTGCTACAACACATATGAAGTTTGTGGCATCTCTAAGACCTAGTGGTTTTAGATGTATGCCTTTATACCAAACTTATCTATTGTTGTACTGTTATGGTAGCAATAGCTCATTGTGGTAGTGGACATGGAAAGCATTTGGGCTACCCTTAGCAAGGAGGGGGGCGCTGGTGGAGCTATGGTTTCTTATGGGGTTGCGACAAGTCTATAGTGTAGTGTTTTAAGTACCTATGATGGTGAAGTTAGCATAAGTAGTAGATGTATCCCAAGAAACACATATCAAATATTCAATGGACCTCATTGATTTAATAATATAATGTTTCATTCTCTCAAAGTAGCAATTTGGGCTCATTGAGCTAATGGAACCAGTGTTTGCTACTCTTTTTATCTTCATGGCCTAAGTCTTTTTTTGCAACTATTGAGGGCAATAGGAGGACCTTTTTGAGAAATTGTGTTTAAGGTTTAGTTTGGGAGCATGCTTTTGCAATTGTGGTGCTTTTGTTGACAAGGATTTAGTTTTTTTTTCTTGGAGGAATGCAAGAAAATTAGTGGGGGTGGCAATAGGACTTCCATTTTTTTTTGTCAAAGAGCTGAGGGGAGTCATTGTGCTATAAGTGGTTCTCTTCTCTTAAGTTCATGTCTCCCTTTTCCATAAGTAGCTTATTGTTGTCAAGATTTCCTTTGAACAACCCAATTGGCTTCTTTCAATTTATTTGGTGAACCATCTCTATTACAAGGGTTATGTAGGATAGTCTAGTCATACTAGTGCTTTTTAAGTTCTACTTTGACAATTGACCTTTCTTGTCTAGTCATGTTGATCAGGAGTTTGTTGATCTAATTGTCTTGTGTGTTTGATAGGACCTCTCCTTTGTGGGCACTTTGTATATTTAATGTAGTGATAGTTAGGGGTTGCTCTAGGTTGTGGGTACCATTGGATAAGCTATTTATGTTTTGACTTAGATTGATAGCCTTCCTAAGCTCCAAGGTTGCTCGTTTCACTCACATTAGTTTTGAGCATTATCCACTCTTTCTTTTGATGGATTTGTTGGATTTTACCTCCATGGGAAATTCCCCAAGTTTGATGATGCTTAGTTGTCTTTCATCAAGCTAGTATTGTTGTTATGCTAATGGAAGGTAAAGTTAGAGGGGACCCTCCCTTTAGTGAACCACAACTATGTCAAGTCTTTTTGTGCTTAGCACTATTGTATTTGGTAGTGAAAGAGGGATATGATTGCTACTATGGGTTGATTAGAGTTGTGCATATTGAACTACTAGTAGAGAGATGAATTGATTGTGCATATTGAATTATTAGTAGAAAGACATGGAAGGTGATGAGTTTGGAGATGAGCAATCCTTTGATAGGAAACTTATAGTTTGTTATAACATTTGTATGGTCCACACAATGGCAGCAGTAAGCTAAGGTTAAGTGTTGTTTTCACAATCACAAAAACACAACCTTTTTCATTAGTTCACCGTTAGTATGACGATGATAACTTATTTTTCTTATGTTCTACATCAAAGGGTTATTATATGAAGGATTCTCCATGGTATGTGTGTTGTTGGTGGACCACTTTTTCGAAAGTATATGTTACCCCTATGCTTCTCGAAAGCATCGAGACTCCTTAGGCTTGTCTCCATTGCATGTTGATATGGTGAGGGATGATGTGTTCTTATTGGGGAACGGTGTTGGCATTCATTTTTCAAGGCTTTTGGAATATCTTGATGGTTTAGGGAGGCCAATCAATTTATGAGCATTTTTGTTCAATATTGACATGCAAGCTAGGCACTTTGGTTGCCAGGGAATTGGGACATCTATCCTTGGTTTACAAATAGTCAACAAGTACCTCATGGCATAGGAGATGCATTGGTTAGCTATTTTGGCTTCTTGATTGGGTTCTTTGGTTGTTAGAGAATAGGAGCACTTATTCCCAATTGGCCAATCGTCAACAACTACATCATGGCATAGGAGATCATGCATTGGCTAGCTATTTTTGAGTTTTCTATTGTGTTGATGATGTCAAGTTTGATATCAAGCAATCATATAACTGGATGAATTGGGACTTCTAGATGTCATGCTTTGTCTCTTTGGTTTTTCAGTGAAGCATAACATTTATTTTATGGCGTTGATATGCAAGTGTAAGTCTAGGTGTTTTTCACTACTTGATGATGTGAAGGGAGGTGTTTTTGGCCAAGCTAATTGCAGACGTTTTGGTTAATGGCGGGTTCTTTCTAGGTGGATATCTTCAAAAAAAAAAAACATGGGCATAAAGACCATTTCACTATCAAGAAGAACACTCAGGCTAGGAGACTTATTTGCCTTGTGGTATAAATTGTCATTGATAGCATGCTATGAAGGATTATCTTTGGGTAGGGTTGTTCAACTGTGCATGTTAATTGAATTATCTCTTTTTATTATGTGGATGATTGACATCATCACATGCAGGAGCTACTGATAATGGCGGATTATTGGTTGAGGATGTGCTGTGAGATCAGAAGATAATGAAGATGATGTTTGGTGAGAACTTAGAAGAGAGGATATTTGTCCTCCCAAGGGAGGATTTACCTCATAGGGATGCATTGGTCTTGCATCAAACAAAGGATACTTGACTGGTTGTTACTAAGTATAGGGAGAGGATTGGGGATGACCTTACGTGGGGCAGCAGGTGCTAGAGTCTCCTAACCCCTTTTCAGTTTGTGTCTTTCTTATGGAACATTTGACAAGGGATTTTCCTGACATGTGCTGGTGGTTATCAGCCTTTGTTATTTGTTATGGTTTGAACCTCTTCCCATGGGTCCTTGTCGCTACTGAGACCTTAGATCATGCTCTCGTTTCCTGTCCAACAATCAACAAGTGCTTTCGTGGTCGCTATTCTCGTTGGATATTTTGGTCTCTTGCACTCTATTGCTACTGTAACTATTGTAACCAGGCATGGTCGTGTTCCTCTGTTTTTTGTTGCCACTCTCTCACATCTCGTCAACCCACAATTGTTGGGACTCCTAGGAAATATATCCCATCCTTTGTTATCATAATTGAGACTTTCCTTTTTCTCTCTCTCCCCTTTATCTTAGATCCACCACACAATCTTGGAACCCATCTTATCTCAATGGCTCCTTCTATTCTTCATCATTTTTATTGGATCTTTCTCTTCCAAGGTGGATTAACATTAGCTTTGATACCTCCATTGACAAGAATAGCATGAAAGGTATTGTGTTTGTGTTGTGTGATCGCAATAGAGTTGAGGGATGCGTTAGTGGCTACTTGTGCCTCTTTTAGTTGAATTTAGTTTGATGGTCAGAGTTTGGCATTGAAAATTGCTGCTATCCTTTGAGGCCGTAGGGCCCCACATGTGGTTGATGCGGTTTTGGACAGCACATTTTTTGTTTTCTTTAGATAGTGCATGATTCACTTGGACATATAACAATGCCAATAGGATAGCTGACTTTGTGGCCAATAGGACCACGTTTGGTGGCATGTTCTGGGATGGGTAATACCTCTTCTAGCTGACTTTTTTGTGTCCTTGGTTGAAGATTGCAACTTTTGTATTTAGCTTCTTTTGATATATAAATATATAGGTGATGACTGAGCTCAAAAAAAAAAAAAAAAAAAAAAAAAAAAAAAAAAACGGAATAGAACTAAAAGGAAAGATCGTGAACCTAGATGTCAATGACCCATCTTATTTTGCATACATATTAAAAATAGCTGTTCAACAAATTTTTCTTGTTCTGCTTGAGACTATCATTTTATCTGTATTTGTATTTGCTGATCAATACTTAGCTTCCAGATGCAGAGTTTTTTTAACAGATGCAGACTTTGTTATTTCTATTCCTGTATAAAATTAATCTTTATCACATTGTTGCTAACATAAAATTCCTCGTATGTCATTGTAATTACCAGCTTAGCCTAATCTTTCGCACATGGAGCACATAGCATTCTGCAAGTATTATTTGTGTTCTTATATTTTTTTAAATCTGAAAGCTTATTTGTGATGTCTCACCAACAACTTTTTTGCATTTCTGTCACTATGGTCATCTATTCTTACTTAAGCTGACAGGTGTTTATTTTTTTTTCTTTTGTTTTCAATTAATGATTGATATGGATTTATCTCCAATTTGCAGGTTGGCCTTATGATTCAACAGACGGTTAATGAGAGATTTGGCAAATGCCTGCTTGAGCTTAGTGGAAATAATGCAATTATTGTCATGGATGATGCTGATATCCAGCTTGCTGTTCGTTCAGTCTTATTTGCTGCTGTTGGTACAGCTGGACAACGTTGTACGACTTGCAGGCGATTGGTGAGTATCTAGCTTTCTGCCGCAACTCTTGTGACTTAAAAGTGTTGACCTCTTTTTTCTTGTGGGATGTAGCTACTTCATGAGGGCATATATCAAACATTTCTTGATCAGCTGATTTCAGTATACAAACAAGTTAAAATAGGAGATCCTTTAGAGAAAGGTACCTTACTAGGTCCACTGCACACTCCTGTTTCCAAGGAGAACTTTTTAAAAGGCATTGAAGTCATCAAATCTCAGGTTTGTATAATTTCTTTATGTGGAACATTCACTTTTCTGTAATACATGGAGTTTTGTTTCTTTATGAAGAAGTGTTTTAGCTGGCAACTGTTAGCCAATACTGTCTTTAATTAATCTTTGTTTATAGCTTTGTACATTGCAAGATAGTAAATGCTTGAACGATCAGAAACTATTCATCATTATTGCAGTCAACGTAGGGTGGTACTTTATCTATACGAAATAGCTGGTATTGATATTAAATGAAATTCATGAAACAACTGGCAAAAGGGTTTAGAGTTGTTGAGACTGAAAGATATTCATCCTTTTTTATTAGTGTTATGATGCTCATGCATGGAGCTTTGCTAAACTATTGTGGACAGTTTTTGTTGCTGATATCTACCTCCACTCATCTGTTATGGGGTTCACCCCTTGTAAGAGATTATACCTTGGGGAAAATGTCTGATGGCAAGGGGGGCCCACACATGAATGACTAAATTTAGAGGAATTGTGTTTACATTTCTAGATGTTCGAAGCCTTGGAAGAATGATATATTCTTCTGTTAAGAATAAAAATTGCAGACACTGAACTGCATTTCTCACAGGATACAGTATCTTGCATTGAGAACATCGTTAACAAGTGGAGTGAAAGAAGTTTCATGAATGGTTTAGATATAAGTGGCAAATGTTTCTTTTCTGGAGAGTTCATTGGATAAACGAAAATGTGTGATAATAGTGAGCAAAAGTTTATTCTCTGGGAAGCTCATTGGACAATCGAAAATGTGCTATAAACGTGAGCAAAGGTTTCTTGTCAGGGGAATTCATTGGATAACCGAAAATGTGCGATAAAATAAAATTGTCTGGGCAATTCCAATCCCATTAGAGACTGTAGTTCTCTTAAAAAAACAATTGCTTTTGTAGCTGCACAATATAAACTTTATACCCCTATTTTAACCTGTAGATACTGGAACTAGTAATAGCACTGTGACTTTAGGACTCGAAATGCGTTTGATCTTTACAATTGAGTAGCTATGCTAGTATTTTTTTTTAAACAGCTGATAAGATCAACCTTCATAATGCAAACTAAACCCTTGAAAATATTAGTAGTTCTATTGGGTTATTTTGTTATACTTTTTTCAGGGAGGTAAAATCCTTACTGGAGGATTTGCCATAGAATCTGTGGGAAACTTTGTGCAACCTACTATTGTGGAGATATCTCCCGATACAGAAGTTGTCAAAGAAGAGTTATTTGGTCCTGTCCTATATGTAATGAAATTCCAGGTAATCCACCTACTCAATATCTCTTGTTTTGGCCCATCTTGTGTTTTGGAACAGCTCTGCCCCTTAGCCCGTTGTTTATGTACGTTAATCATATTTCCTTGTTATGGTGATTTTAATAATCTATTTCTGTAATGTCTAAGCTCCTAAAGAATACTTATGTAGACACTAAAAGAAGCGATAGAAATAAACAACTCAGTACCGCAAGGTTTAAGCAGCTCCATATTCACTCGCAGGCCAGAAGTCATCTTCAAGTGGATTGGGTAGGTTTTAGACCTTTTCAAGTTTCTTTTTTGCCATTGACATTTAATTGGGCAAGTCCTATCTATCAATGGAGACAATACTTCAATGGTAACCTACAATCGAGTGATTTCTTGGTGCTACCCATTCATTGTTTTGTACTGGCCTTGCAGTGGCGCCTTATTTGACATTTCTGAATTAGATGATGTTGATCTACTACTTTCCTGAAGTCATATTTCTAAAACTTCTGTAGGCCACTTGGAAGTGACTGTGGAATTGTAAACGTTAATATACCGACAAATGGTGCCGAGATTGGTGGTGCTTTTGGTGGTGAAAAGGCCACTGGTGGTGGTCGAGAAGCAGGAAGTGATTCTTGGAAGCAATACATGCGACGCTCCACTTGGTGAGTTACTATAGCTTTGTGAATACTAAAAATGTTCTTTTTACAGAGACTGAAATGATTGATTTCTCAGCAAACTTTTGAGTTTAAGCTGAACGTGTCGAAATACTACTTGACTGGAGATATTATGTCAATTTCCTAATCATTTTACTCACCTTTAGGGCATAAACCAACTTTATGGAAGACTGGACGATGATTGTACTTTCAGTTTTTTTTTTTAATCATTGATTTTCATGTTTATTTATTTATTTTTTTTGTTTACTAAAGGCTCCTTATGTTTGGTAACCTAAAATTATGTGGTGGGGGGAGCGTATGGGGTTTACTTGTTTATTTATTTCATTGATAACTTGCATTTTAGCTAATCAAACCTGCAAGGTCTGTTGGAGGTGGACAAATGCCAATTAGCTGATTTGGAATTAATGATGATACTAATATTTTGATAATTTACTTGTGTAACACTTCAAACATATGTATTTACACTTATTATTTGCATATTATCTTAATCTTAAAACTTTATACAAATTATTCACAAATAGAATATTAAATAAAAATTTTTAAATAGATGTATGTTAAAGTGGTAGTGCTTGTAAAGTTTTAAGATTAGAGTAATATTTGAAGAAAACTGAAGTTTTAATAATTTGATTAAATAGACATGTTTCATGGCTAGAATTTTATAAATTTTTAGAAAATTTTTTCTCTCTTGAATGCATGTTAACTATAATAGTTGTTTTGTGATATTTTAAGATTAGGATGATACATTAATAATATTAAAGATTTTTAGCTCTTGCTTTGCTTTCTTTACCAAACCTCTCCTGCTTTCTTCATTGTTTACGTGAAATAATATAAGAATGCTTGTTAACAATTTTCATATATGATATTATTTTTTTCGCCTATATATTTTTGTTGTTTGTTTTGATTGCTAAATAATTTCAAATTATAAGGTGTGCAAACATATCAAAAACTGATGAGGAATCTGCTAGAATAGCCTCTTCCAAGCATAGAAGTTTTACAGAACTTAGGCATATGTCCCTCCTTTGAAGACTACTTATTAGAATGAATTCCTTCTCAATTTCATAATATGGTCTACCAAATAACGAAAACTTTATTTTTAGCTGTTTATTCGAGAAATCAAACACGACAGCTGTTCATGTGCAGAAAATTGTTGTTTATTTCTGTTGTTAGTTACAATATTAGGGTTTTAAAATTTCAATATGTTTGTATTATGAATCATATTTCTTAACGAAATTATGAATTCTTAAATTAAACTGCTGACAATAATGATTATCAAGCATGATTACCTCACTGCCAAGAAATCTGTTAAACTTTTTGCAGTTATTGATATAATTTTATTGTAGTGCCATTAGGAATAATTGGTTTACTTTATGTTAACAACTTTTGAATTTTTGTATTCTTTTTATTGCTTGCTTTGCATCAAAAACCATCCCGGTTTGTAACCTTCTCATCATATTGATAGGTCAATACTAGAACTTTCTATATCCGTTATAGCTGTTGATACATTTATTGAATCCTCTATTTATCTTCTCTTTTGTTATTACACTTTTCTAATGTGAACTTTATGAAAATCTTGCAGCACGATCAACTATGGAACTGAGCTGCCACTAGCACAGGGCATCAACTTTGGCTAGACTCCCATCAGTTTCAGGTTAGCGAAGTTCAATGTGCTACTTCCTGTAATATCCCATCAAGTATATGAATTGTGTACCTGATCTCATTTCCTAGTTGTGCTCTGATGCTGAAATGCAATTGCGCTAGTTTACCCCCAAATCTGAATCAGTACGCCGTGTTCTTTGGGGAGAAGAACGTAGCTTCAGTTGCTCATTCCAGTTGCCCTAATGAATGATCGAACCAAAGCCTGACCCTTTTTTTGTTGAAGTTTTTTGATGTTCATAATTTCTATTCTATATTCTTTATTGTTTCAATCCTCATTGGTAATAATAACGTGTGTTCTTTTGGTTGTGCTGTAAGCATCATCTCTATTGCTTCAACTTGAAAACTTTGATGCAGAGCTTCCAAATGATGAGCTGATGACTTCATTTGAAGAATAACCTGCGGCAGGGTGGTATGTGTGGAGGTATGTCACTTTGAACTACCAACCGGTATGTTTACCTCCTTTCATGCACCAGGCACTATTATGAATAAGAACAGCTCTAATTTTTGCCTGTTGTTGGCTTCGGTTGAGTTTTTGGAGATGTTTGATTTAATGATATTGTTATGTAATATAATATTATTTAAAATATAAATTTTTTGTTTTGGTAATATTTTGAAATTATATTATTAAAAAAAATATGATTTTATCATTAAAAAATTGTGTGTTTTATATAACAAGCAGATTACAGGCTTACATTCATTATGCGTGGCTTGATTGGTTTCTTTCACTGTGCAACACCAGTAGAGAAGTTTCTTTTTAAGGATGGAGGATGGTTTCTGTCAAATGGAAAATGATTAATTTCTATTGATTTGTCGTTGTTCAGATTATTAGTTTGACCTTTTATAAAAAAAAAAAAAAAAAAGGAAAAATGAATGGAAAAAAAGATAAAACAGCGAAAAAAAAATAAAAAATGAAAAAAATTTAAGCTCTCCACATCTATACTATTTAAGTTTCTAAATAAATTTATAGAATTTCATATCCATTAAGATTACTAATTTGTCAATAAAAAGATGAATCATTAAAATATATCAAGGTGTTAAATTATATCTTAATTTAAATAAATTTGTATCAAACTCTTTATATCTATTTCAAAATATCAATAAAATTTTGCTGCATATTTTTAAACATCAATCTCTTTGAAAAATATGATTAAAGACTAAATTAATAAAACCTAAGAAAACTCATACAAATAGTTTAAAAAAAAATTATAACTAGTGAAGTAGGGCAACCTTAGTTAGCTAGTCGACTATGGTGTTGCTTTCACGATAGGCATGGGAAATTTGGTGAGAGATGCAATAAGTTAGTTGCCAAGGAGAAATGAGACCTATATCAAGCTCAATAGTACTTCAAGAAAGAGCAAAGCGAAAAAATCAATGTGTCACTCTTTGATAATTCTAATTAAAGACACATAATTTTGACCATCCATGAGTATTAAGTTTCGTGCAAATGAGCATATTTTTAAATGATGAATAGTTTTCTCTATAAAAAATTAAGACAAATAGACATAAAAAATGAACTTTTATTAATAAGTTGATTTTAAGGTAATGTGTTTATCAATAAATCTAATTAAATCATTAGTGATTATTAATAATTATTATTAATTAATTATGTATTAATGGATTGATTTTTTTAATTTTGTAATGTGAAATTCGATTTAATTAGTTTTTAGCTTGGTATTGGTGAAGTTTCAAATTTGAAACGTCATTAATCAAACAAGGACTGATGATAATCTTTCATGCATTTTAGAGTCAATTCAACAATTAATTAGAGTATTAAAAGTACCTTCAACCTTTTCATAAAAGTGTATAATTAGGTCAAACAGAAGGCATGTTAAAGGAGAGAGAATGAGATAATAGTAATTGTTTTCTTGTCTATGTGATTTCATATCGTTTGATAATCTAACAAATGTTTGATTAGCTTGATTCAATTGTTAAAAAAAGCTGCAAAAATGTTTAGTCAACACCCTTATCTTCTATGGCACTGGTTCTAGATAGAATATTATCAATGTTCTATTAAATAATTTTTAAAATTGGAAAAATAAAATAGTTTAAATTAATAAAATACAAAAATATCTGAAAAGTTCATAAATTAATTTTTGGTATTGAAGAAACAGGTAAAAAAAATCTCGAAAAAGAAAATAAAAAGAATAATATAGATGACCTAAATCGAGTTCCTTTTGAGAGCCCTAAGTTGGGTTAATGAACGTAAGCAAGAATCTAACATGGTCTTAACTCTATTCGTCCAGCACTAATATAAGATCCTTCTTCCTACTGACTATAGAGAGGGAGTCGAAAGCAAGAAGAAGCAAAGAGAAAGAGAGAGAGAGAGAGAGAGAGAGAGAGAGGAGCAGAAGGAGATAGTTTCGAGAAGTCTCTCCGAAGTGGTTGAAACGTTCGCAGTGGTCGTCAGAGATTGATCACAAGACGAGATGCTTCCGAACGGGCTTCGTCTTCCTTTGCCTGCAATCCTAACTTCATTGGAAGCTTTGCCGATTTCTTCTTCAGTCGTTGATCCGATAATTTCATCGTTTCCTAAGCCATCGAATGCCCTTATTGTACTTCTCTCTCTTTGTAGCTGAAGATTTTTGTCTTCCCGAGAGTGGACAACACGGAACAAATAGAGATTCGAAAGCATTTGGCATTTAGATGTGGCTTTCTAAAAGGCTTCCTGTGTCACACGAATCGACCCATGTCAACATGCATTGACCAACACCAACCCCCTCTAAACCACGTTGACTGGCTAACCCGCATCGACCCACGTTCTGCACCAACTAGTAGACCCGCATCGACCCGTTTCTACCTGTGTCGACCTGCATCAACCCATGCCGACCTGCTCAAACCTACGTCAACCCTGATTCACTGCATTTCTCTCTTTTTGTAAGCAAAGATTTCCGTCTTCTTGAGTGTCAACAACGCCGAACAAATAGGGATTTTTTTAGAAGCATTTTACGTTTAAACTAGACTTTCTAAAAAGCTTCTCGCGTCACACCATTTGATCTGCATCAACCCACGTCAACTTGTATTGGCGTTCATCGACCTGCACTGAACCCCATCGACCTGCTCTTACTCTCAGACCTGCATCGACCCGGCATACCTGCTCTGACTAGCAGACCCCATATCGACCTGCACTGACTTGCCGACTCGCAGTGTCTACTCGCCTCGACCTGTGTTGACCCACACCGAAACTCGTTAACTAACCAACTTGCTCAGACCCGCGTCAACCCTGACGACTCATGCCTACCTGAATCGAACCACTCAACCTGATCTATTGCACACCATCCCATGCACAACAAAGCCGGTCCACGCTCTTCCGAGCAGACACACGCTGGCCCATGTCTCCTCGAGCTCGCCAAGCAAACTAATCGTAGCTCCTGATTGATACGTCGGTGCTTTGAGCGATGCTCAGCCAATTCGGTCAATTTGTCGTTGCTCTAGCTGATTCTACATTAATCCCTGATGATTCGCGACCGAACTGATCGATTCATTGCCAATTTGGTCGATTCACCTCATATTTGCCCGACTCGCGGTGCATCAAGGTTGATTTGTCATCAGTCTAGGCCGATTCGCTGTCGGTCCAAGCTGATTCTCCAACGATCCAGATCGAGTCGACCGTGATCCAAGCAGAGTCACAGTCCATACCGGTAGAGTCGACTCCGATCTAGATTGAGTAGCGGTTGACCGAGTCGTCTGGTTGAGTTGCCGTAGAATCCTGGCCGAGTCGTTGTCGGTTCGGTTGAGTCACCGCCAATTCTAACCGAGTTGTTGCTACAATCGACCGCACCTTCTTGACAACAATCACGTTATTTGTCATTCAGAATGTCTTTACTCATATCATGCTCCTCCTCTGCCAATGCCGGGTAAGCATCACCAGCCTTCAGGCCACCTGTAACTTGTCATTTATTGTTCACTTCTTACAGCCACCCGCCGCCGCAGCCGGAGAGGAAACCGAGCGTATCTTCATTTTGTTGCCGGAAATGGCTGAAGCCTTCACCAGAATCCCCACTTTCCGCCCACGTTGCGGCCAGCATCTCCCCTTCACAAGTACTGCTATCCCCGCCACTGCCAAATAGCCCGGCCCCATTCCATTTCTTTAACCGACCTATTATGCCGGCCAATATATTGATCGTGGAATCTTTAATTCTTGAAAGATTTTGACTTCTAAGAATATAAAAGATAAATTTTGTCCAAACTAAATTAATTCATCCTAAATTCTCTAGAATTTTATCCATAGTTCTGAAAACTTGTTAAGACTACTAGATTTATAATTATTCAAAAATCTCCAAAATATTTTTTTATCTTTTAAATCATAAAAATATCTTTAAAATATAAAAATTAATGAAATTGATCAAAGAGTGTCCCAAATCACTTTAGGTCACTTGAAGTTCAAGAATATACCTCTTGATCTTTGAAAGTCAGACCAAAATATCTCCTAATAAAAAAATATCTCAAATCATTCTAAATCACATTGAGGGTTACATTGTCATATGAAATTAGTGCTTATTTAAGCATTGCATTGTATTGAACTTAATGCCTAGATTGAGCTTAACATGTAGATTTATTCTAATGGTTAAATGCATAGATTGAATTTAAAAGTTATGCATATATCTGTTAGATTTAACATGTGATTTAAATAAAAATGATTAATAAATGAGTAAAATAATCATGAATGTTCAAATTATCAAATGTCTCTATTCAAGAATCAAATATATAAATTACTAGAGTAACATATTAGATATGTAATATATTGTTTTTAAATGACAAAATTATTTAGACAAGCATTTAAATTATTTAAACCTTAACTAAATAAAATAAAGTAAAAATATAACATTAACATAAGATCTTTGTTAAATTGGTATTAGAGCATTCGATGACCTATTTGATAAAACTATCTAGTAGAATTTTATAAAACTATCAACCTTATCTTAGATCATATTCCTTATAATAACCTTATTAGGTAGACTAAAAAAAAACTCCTAAACTTAGTTTGAGTCATTTTACTAACCATATATGTAATAACAAAAAATATTTAAATATGTAACACACATATCATTGGGTATGTGATACTAAGTTTGACTATTTGTAGATATGCAATTAAGAAATTGATGAGTATAATTATATCTTGAAATGCTTGTCATGTTGTAAGTAGTCAAAATATCAATTTGAACACACCCTTAAGAAGAGCTATAATTTATAGACATACGAATTGTTTTCAAAAGTTAATTAGAATTTCTACAATTTTTAAAAAAAATAAAGTTTTTATTTGATTTATTAAATCTTTGTATTAAATTATAATGATTATATAACCTTTTTGTTAAGTCCATCAATTGTAAGAAAGATTGTTGAGAAATCCTTAGAAGAGAGAGAAGGTAGAAGGAAGCTCAGGAGAGAGAGAGAGAGGAGAAGTGACTAGAAGTTGTAGGAAGGTTTTTGGAAGCTATAGTAGTAAATGGAGGGCTTGTGAGCACCAATATAAAAAATAATCAAGTACTTATTTTTATTGAAGATGAAAAACTATATATTAAAAAACCTCATTTAAAGATAAAATTTTTAAAATTGATTTCATTAAATTTGAAAAGTCTTAATTTTATTATATCTCACTTGTAATAATAAAATAAGATTTCAAAAATTATTTGGTATACTTAATTATACTCATTTCTCTTTCCATCTAATATAAGAGTTAACCAATTCTCAAAATTTTGTTAAAACACTTCATTGCATCATATCCTTTGATTCAATTTTGTCATCCACTACGCTTTCATAGTGAGCAACAATGCATAAGGTTTTGCATTATTTTTCTATTCATGGGTTGCACGAGAGACTTTGATTCGGTTGTACTAATCAATAGATATAATCAGATTAATCGTACTAAAATTATCTTCAATAGGCTTTCTCTTGATTAGTAAGAGTGAAGTATCCCTTTCACAATGACATTGGATAATCATAACATTAAAATGGCAAGTTATCAATATCTTCATATCACATTATTATGAGCTCATATGTTAGATCTTCTAAAACAACCTAGCATTAGACATTTCAACTACAACATAGAATTTCCTATTATCAACTTGAAGCATTGTGACCACTTTGGCCAATTCTTAATTCTTTTGTTTGGTACTCATATATCAACTTTGGTGCTTTGAATCCCAACATCAATCTTGATGTTCTAGATGTATGTTATAGATGAAGTTGTCATGTTGCATCTCACTTTGCTTACGTTACAAATGAAGTTGCCATGCTACATATAGTTTATTTGATACATCAAATTTTTACATAGGCACCAGTCAGATTCCACCATACCAAAACGACAGGAAGCCAACATTTCCGTTGACTTGGTCAAACATTCCGCTGCCCGCCTATTCTTAGAGCAGTTCGCCCAGGTCCTCCTCCACCATCCGCTCTTCCTGCTTCTCGACCTTCGCCTTCGCTCTCCGCCTTTCTCGACTCCAGGGCCTCAAAATTCTTTTGCTAAGCTGGGAAAGAAGAAAAATTGGCCAATCAAACCCCACAAAGACCGATGCATGTCAGCACATAGCGATTCTGATTCGCCTCCGCCGCCTTCCTCTTTTGGCCCATGGCAGCCGACTTTCTCTTGTTCTTCCTCCTCCTCGTCGCCGTGGGGAACGCTGCAGAAGGCGGTGGAGCCGAAGCAGACGCCTTACTCCTCCTCAAGGCCTCCCTCAACAACGCCTCCGCCCTCTCTTCCTGGACCAGCGGACGGAACCACTGTGATCCCAATTCCCCATGGACCGGCGTCGTCTGCGATGGAGGTGCCGTTTCGAATCTCCGCCTCGCGGGGTTCGGTCTCTCTGGTCGCATCGATGTGGACGCCCTCACCAGCCTGCCCAGCCTCAGGTCTATCTCCCTGGATGAGAACTCCTTCGCAGGCCCAATTCCGCCCTTCTCCCGCCTACAAGCCCTCAAGTCCATCTACCTCACAGGAAACTCCTTCTCCGGCTCCATCCCAGATGATTTCTTCGCCGGCGCCTCCCATCTCAAGAAGATCTGGTTCTCCAACAATGCCTTTGATGGCCCGATTCCCACCTCTCTCTCCAAAGCCATTAATCTCATGGAACTCCATATCGAGGGGAACCACTTTACAGGCGCCATTCCGAACTTGCCGATGCGCAATCTCATCTCCTTCGACGTCTCAAACAACCAGCTCTCCGGGCCCATTCCCTCAAGCCTCACCAAGTTCAATGCCAGTTCATTCTCAGGGAATGCCGGGCTCTGCGGTCCGCCACTTGCCACAGCCTGCCCAGGCGCTGCAGCGACCGCCGGTGTCTCGGCCGCTGGCGCGTCTGCCGGGAGCTCGGGCGTCGCGGTGGGGCTCGTGCTTGTCATCGTAGTGGTAGCGGGAGGCGCCGTGGCGGTGGCTGCGAAGAGGCAGAAGGACGCCAATTTTAGGACGCTGGGAGTGGTGCACCCCCCGGCGTCTATCGAGGAGGGGGAAAGGAAAGGGATGGGGATGGAGAAAGCGTCCACGGAGAAGAAAGCACCGCCGCAGCCGGAAGCGGGCAACGGTTCTCTAGCAGGAGGCGAACGAGTAGGGTCGACGAGGAGAGCAAGGAAAAATGGGTCGTGCATCAACGGAGCGGCGGGGGGAGGCGGTTCAGCGGATCTCGTGGTGGTGAACGAGGCGAAGGGGTTGTTCGGGCTGGCTGATCTGATGAAGGCGGCGGCGGAGGTTATGGGGAATGGAGGGATGGGGTCTGCTTACAAGGCTGTGATGGAGAATGGAGCAGTGGTGGCAGTGAAGAGGGTCAGGGAGATGAATCGAGTCGGAAAGGAAACCTTCGAGGTCGAAATGCGGCAGCTTGGCCGGCTCAATCACCCCAACGTTCTGCCTCCCTTGGCGTACCACTACCGCAAGGAGGAGAAACTTCTCATCTCCGAGTACATCCCCAAGGGCAGCCTCCTCTACATCCTTCACGGTAAGAAGCAGAACAAAGCACCAGATTTCTGCTCTGCGAAACAAAATTTTGTAGTTCTTTTTCATATTGTAGGGGATCGAGGGACGGATAACGCGGCGCTAAACTGGCCGACGAGGCTAAAGATCATCCAAGGGATTGCGCGCGGTATGGCGTACCTGCACGCGGAGCTCAACTCCATCGACGTCCCACACGGCAACCTCAAATCAGGGAACGTCCTTCTCACGAACGACTTCGATCCCCTGCTCGTCGACTACGGCTTTATCCCGCTCGTTAACCCTTCTAACGCTTCCCAGACCATGTTCGCCTACAAGTCCCCAGAGGCTCTTCTCCAGCGACAGGTAAGCCCCAAATCCGACGTCTATTGCCTCGGAATCATCATCCTCGAGCTCCTCTCCGGGAAGTTCCCGTCGCAATATCTCAACAACACCAAGGGCGGCACCGACCTCGTTCTCTGGGCCGGCACCATCGTCCGCGAGGACGTTCCGGCAAGCATCCTCGACCCTTCCATCACGGAGGGGCACAAAGCCGAGATGCTGGAAATGGAGCGGATGGTGCGGCTGGCTGCGGAGCTCATCGAGGCCGACCCGGACCGCCGCCCTGACATGAAGGAGGCCGCGAAGAGGATCGAGGAGGTGGTCGCAGCAGCTGATGTTTGCAGAAAACAGACCGCGGGGGCTTCGTCAGTGTCGCACACGGCGCTTGTTACCGGGGGAGCGCCGAGGACAGGCAGCATCACGGAGAGGTCGAGGAGCACCGGCGATAACAACTCCTTCGCCATCTCGTGAGCATCTCACGCCGGGGGCTTCGACGTGCAACCACTCGTATGGTTGTATTCATTGAAAAGGTTGCCTCTTTTTTTGTACTACACTTTGTTCAGTAAAAATTTTTTCTTCCTAACAGAAAAAAAAAATGGTGGGTGTGCTTAAAAAGAAGATGGCTTTGGGGAAGAAAAGGAGGCAAGGGGCCAGAGTAGCCATTTAAGAGTCCACCTTCCATCTCAGGCGTTGATGTAGAGATCTACTGAGCAAAACGAATTCTTTGTAAATAAAGAGCAAAACTTCAATTTTTTTGGGATCAACTTCTTGGAGATTGAACTCGTGTGCCATGCAGTGTATGAACTTTTTTCACTACACATCTGTATAGTTCACGTAGTCAAAGAAATGTTTGTGTAAAAATGTGCTGTAGAGTTGATTTTAATGGCGCAATATTGTACATTTAAAAAAAAAGGATAAAAAGGAAAAGGAAATTATTTTTTTGAATGTGAACACAAAAAATCTTTTTGTATACAATATTTTTTGTAAGAAAAAAATATCAAAAATCTAAATAAAGAAAAAATTGCATAACATGTAAGGAATGGAATTTTAAAGTCCTTGGGCAAAAGATAAGAAATCTATCTATTGTGTATTCATTACTTTGAGTAAAGTTATGATGGTTTTTTTAGCAAATGTTTTTGAATTCAAGAAAGCAATTAATAAAGTTGTGTCACTCAAGATTAAATCATGATCATTAGAAGTAATTCATGTTAATTCATATAAGTTTCAATAAATTTAATTTGCCAACATTAGTAATACACACAATGATGTCATAAATATTATTATTATTATTATTACAAATTTAGAAGAGTTCTTATTAACATGGGTGGAAGAGTTTTGCATTTGTTGTACAAATTTGTATGCATGTTGCATATGTACAAATTGTTGTAATTATGGTTATATTTTGTAGTGATGCTTAACTAGCTATACTAGGTTTTTAGAGATTTAAAAGACCATCTCTTGTTTTATACTTTATATTAGATGTATTGAATCATTTCATACTATAGATGCAACTGATGTTTATCTAGTACATCCTAAGGATTAGGGCTTCAATTAGAACATAAAATATATTCTAATTGTCTTAGGTGATTTTGGGCAATGACAAGAAACATGATTTATCTCTAGTAGACATATAAGGGTCAATCAGCTCATGGTATTGTTAAACTATATTGGACATTAAGATTAGCATCGTATGCAATAAGCCTTTTCTTAAATTAGATTTTTTTGTTTTCTTCAACCAATTTGCAAGTAAAAAAATATTATTAAGAGTTGTGTACTATGAGATATTCTAAAGAGAAAAATTATTAGATATAAGAAAATAAGATTTTTACATAGAGAACATTGATATGAAAAATTCCACATCAAAAAAAGATATAAGCTCATGGTATTAAGATATCAATATTTTTTTTCAAAATAAAATTAGTGTAATTGACATGTGATAACTAAAAGAGAACAATATGTCAACATGGTAAAAAATTATTATGATATTATGATAATTGAGTAATATCACTTATAATATGATGTGTTTTATGGATGAGCCAAATAGATGTTCATAGGTTTGTGATGCCCAAGAATGAAGAGGGTAAGGGTTAATATTTGATGATAACCTAATAAAAGAATCATTAAATAATGAATAACTCATAATAGATTTCTAAGTAAAAAGACGCATATGCACACACACACACACACATGTGTGTGTGTGTGTGTGTGTAGGGTTATTATCTAAAATGTAAATGTAGAAGAACCTTCTTAGATAAAATTTGCTTTGATCAACACAAGATAACTAAGGTGGGATAGTACCTCTACATTATATAACGAGGCTACCTTATAAGGGAGATTATCATTTGGTGGTGTTATCCAAGGTTAGATAAGGTGTAAGGGTGATGAGAACCTCCATGAAATAAACTCTTTAACTACATTTATAACAATCTAAATATTCAATTATATAATATATCGATATTGTATATTTGATACTAGTTGTGAATTTATGTATATCTACAATTAAACACTAGACGAGTTTTGATGCAACTCAAAATATGTATTATGTTACTAATAGTCAAAATGACACTTTGGGTATATCATTGAGAAAAGCTTTACATAAAGAATTTTTTATATATGAATTTTAATTTTTAAAAGTCATTTAAAATTTTTAAAAATTAAGCTATTATTTGATTATTTATATCCTTTATTAAATGAAAGGATGCTTTATCTATAACACTTTCTTAAACTCCATCAATTATAAGGAAGGTCATTAAGAAATCTTTAGAAGAAAGAGAGAAGAAAAGAGAACATAGGATAGAGTCAAGGAGAAATAACTATATAATTGTAAGAAGGAATTTTGGAAGCTATTAAAAGGAAGGCTAATGAGTAGCTATGGTAGAAATGTTTGAGAGAAATGAAGAAGGAAGAGCACATCGAAGGGGTTGATCTCATTTCAGTACATATGATAGAGCAAAGATAATTTTAGTTAAGAATTTTCTCTTTTATATTGTTTTTGTGAGCTATTTTGATCTACTCTATATTTGGATTTAGTTTGGATGGGATTAAGGTCAAATTAGGTTTTTCGTGGCTCATTATCTATGTCTTACATACTGTATGTGAGGGCCAAATTACCATATACTAGATCCAACATATTGTAAGTTGAGTGTTCTAGGAAAATATGCCAAGTACTTTGTATTAAATCAGCTTTTTTCCTAGAAAATTGAATTTAACATATCATATGTTAAGGTTTTAGAATTTGAGCAACTATTTAACCTGTGGTTGTTGTACCCTTAGTCATGGCACTATTTGTTTGATAAAAACAAAGTCATTGTGTTAGTTTCTCTAATGCTTTTCTCGAGTGTATTTTAGATCATGCAACTCAAGTTCTTATAGGATCAATAAATTAGAGAGTTTTGACTAGACATCTCATATAGTAATCCACAAATGAAGTAATGTTAAATAGTGTTGGGTCACCCTTTTGTTTAATAAGTCAAACCTTAAATGTTTAGTATTTTATCATAATGAGTTTGTTTAGTATGAAATATGTTTACATTTAAAGAATAAATCATATACTTTTGAAGATGATGAACTAGTGGTCTCTAAAGCACCTTGGAGTGCTCATCAAGCTTCAAGGATTGAAGACATGCACATTAGCTTTGATAAAATTTTATTTTATTATGAAATAGAATGTTAGCTTGTTGATTTTAAGACACTCTCCTTTCATATCAATTTTAAATCATATTTAAGCATCTAAATTGCTTAATCATCTCATTGATTTAACAAATGAATAAGATCAATTTTGTAATCTCTTAATTATTTTCCTTAGTTAAAATCTAACTTAAATCATTTATTGATAATTCTATTTTTGAATCATTCTTTTCTTGGTTAAATCATATTTTTGTCAAATTTTATGTTTGGTTGATTGTTAAATCTTGATTACATCAAAAAATAATTCTATTAAAATTTTTAGAATTAAACAAAATAAAAATATTTCATTCCACATCCCAAGCTGTGCCTAAATACAAAGGTCCCAAGCCAAGGTTAAAGCCTGAGCATCACACCAGGAAATAATCAAAACCTAATTGGATCAAAGCTCGTTTAAGTTCATGATGAATCCTAAATGAGATGGGTTATGGCAAGGAATCGAGCTGGACAAAAGTCCAAATAAACCATTACGAGTATATATGAGTGATTAAATCTAGAATGTACAATGGGAAGCGAGTCCTATTTAGGCTCTGCATAATAGTCCCTTGCGAATGCTTATAAAGTCCAAGTACATATCTTTTCTTACAATATGGGACTAAATTCCTTATGACTGTCTCCATCCAAAATCAACATCGCTTTGAACCATTCAATCACACATTTTTGCGATCACACGGTCGAGATCTTCTCCCCCTTTAAATAGTGGTATTAATAGATATAATCATCCATTTGATAAGCATATCAAATGGTTACCACTTCATCTGTTGTATCCACTTGATCCATTTGATGATCATGATCTTGTCTGACTGCATTAGACAGCTTCTTTATTTTTGTCGTTTGAAATAATCTATCATTGATTTAATGGTCTAGACCTCTCTCATTTGAATCTTACGAGCCATATTTAATCTTTGTTTTACTATTGAATAATCAAATAATCGATATCTCATCTAACTTGATTGAGTGATCGAGATCTAATCAAGCTTGATCAAACCATCCAAAACACATATGTCCATCATTTGATCGAAAGGTCGAGATCTCCTTTGTGCTATTCCAACAGCTTTAGTCAATCCCATATAATGGCTAAGTTGTTATATATATGCCATTATAATAGCTAATTTAGAATAATTTTTGAGCCTTTCGAAAAAGTATTTTAAGGTGTTTGGTAGTAGCTTTTAAAATAGATTTTCAATTGCTTTCTAACAGCTATGACAAAACTTTTTTATAAATACTTAACAATTATAAATGTAATAACTAATGAACTTGAACAGATTTTAACATCTCAAAGAAGAGCTGCATCATATTCTATTAGTATAAATTTTCCCTTGTATCACCTATGGCTTACGACTTCTAGAAATTCCAAATTCTTCTAGTTAACCTAATTCTTCCTAGATTTCATTTTCTCAATTCTCTTCATAATTTTGAACTCTTTTACCTTTTCATATTTATTAATAAGCATAAAAAATTTGTAAAATTTTATCAAAATTTATTTCTTGCTGTAATTTTGTTTTTCTTTTGGGTTAGGTGGCCTGATATTTGTAAAGGCCCTAGTTCGATTTGATCTTGTAAAAAATCAAGTTGGGGTTGAGCTCATAAAAGCCTGGATTATAGTTAAACCCACAAAATCTAGTAGGTTAGAAGTGAACTATAGGGAAAAGTCTCAAGTAGATTGGAGGTGAACCGTAAAAAAATTCTCAAGTATTAACCCATTTATTAGTAGAGTTTTTTTCCGACTTCAATTGGGGGCAGACGTAGGTTCTAATTTGAGCCAAATCATCTTAAAATTTTGATGTACCATTTAAACTTTTATTTTCATTATAAAAATTATAAATGAATATATTTAAAAATCAAAATATTTACAAGCATAAAATTATTTTTATAAAGAATATTTGAAAAATAGGTATATTTATTTTTAGTAAAAATTATTTTAAAACCCACAATTCACCCGCCTCTTGTGAGATTTACATGCTCGTTTTCACTTCAAACAGTAATGGTGACCATGCTCTAATTGTGGCTTAAAAAACATATTGAGTAGTCTTTGATCAAACTTTTGGTAGAGTAGCTAATCTTCATGGGTCTATTTCTAAGACATCTATTGTTTTGATTGTCTATATTATCACTTTTTTACATAAGACATAATTAAGTTGTATAACCTTATTTATACAAATTAATGATCAATTCTTGATTTTTTTTTACCTTAAACTGATTCCATTACATGCATGATCATTAATTTATTATGCATTATTGTTTCAATAATTACAAGCATATTTTATTATTTTAGTAATACAAAAATATTTTAAAAGCAAAAATAGTTAATATATAAAAAATGTATCAAGAAAAGCACAAACATTTGAGCCCACAAATCATCCAAGCCCAAGGTGCTAAGGATGGGCCAACCTCACTCGAGCAAAGGCATTACTAGGCTATGTATGCACAGGTCAGGAGACCAGTTGAAACCATAATAAGACAGGCCTAAATTGATCAAGGTTTGATCTTGGACTAACTAAGGTTAAATCAAGCTAGGGCATCACTCATGAACCCAATTTAAGTAGGGTCATGTCAAGGAAAACTTGAAATAGTTAAATAGGGGGATTGAGTCAGGTCAAATATATGTATGCACGTAGGGACTTAGGTCATGATCTCTCAAGAGCAAAAGGAGTAGCCAAACCCTTTAGGTTTCCTTACATATATGAGGAAACTAAGATAAACTACAAACTATTTGTGTAGTTTAACAATGTGGGACTAAAGTCATTAGTGCTTGTATGCTTCCAAATTGGGAGCAAATCAATGCCGTCTGATTGTAAATTTTTGTGATCAAATGATAGATATCAAGTTTGTCTTAAATAATGATCATGATTCATTTTATCATCTATTCAAAAAATTTGATCGATCGTAATCAATTTTGTTATTTTGAATAGTATATTCCATTTAATCATTCATCAAATGATTGAGATTAGCTCCATATTTGTGAATAGTGCTCTTTTGCGTCACACCATCCATCAAGTATATGGGATCTAAAGATCCAGATCAAATCCTACTTGGATTAGATCTAGAGCCTTTAATTAATTGTCTGATTAGGTGGCTCTTATTTTGTACAGCAATATCACATGATCGACATTACTCTCGCTAAAAAATAATGTTTCAAAATGCTATTTGTGTTTGCTTAGAACATTGAGATGCTTGTTTATAATGATTATTTGGGTGACCTATTTCTAGCTATTATAAACATATTATTTTAGCTTAAAACATTTTAATATAAATAAATAAGTTTTTAGAGTTAGATAATTGATGATTTTACCCTATTAAATCAATATTTTTGAATGAATAGAAAAATTAAAAATTGTAAATCCAATTTTAATACTTTTATTGGAGCCATATTTGAGACTCATTTTTTCTCCTGTGTTTCTTTTCACCTTCTTCTTGAATCATATGGCTCCTAATTATTTCGTTTGAATCTTATAGCTAATATCAACTCAAAGTTTATCACTATTAAATCGACCAATCTAGATCTCGTTTGACATGATCAGATGACCAAGATTAAATCCAACTTGATGAGATTGTTTATAACTCATTCTCTTATTCAGTATTAGATTTGAAGGTCTATATTGTCTCTAATTAGATCCAAAGGCCTTGGTTCATCCTGTAGTCGTTGCATTTGCTATTTCAAAAAATTATTTTAACAATGTTTTAAGCTATTTGGCTACTTTTCAAATAGCTTTCTACACTTTTTAATGACTATAATCAAAATTATTTTTTTTATAAGTATCTAACAATTGTAATTAGAATAGCTAATAAATGTGAATTAATCTTTTAGATCTCAATAAAGCATTGCTCCATGTTCTACTAGCATAAATTCTACTGGTAGCAACTACGACTTCTTCTCAAATCGTCAAATTTTTTCAGCTAAGCCTTGCACGTCTAATCTTTCAAATTCTCATTTCTCTTATTGAATTTAAGCTCATTGTGTCTTGTTCCATTAATCAACAAGTATAGGAAGTAAACTTTATCAAAATTTTTTCATCTTATTTTATTTTTTTTCTCTTGGGTTGTGAAGCTTGACATTTGCAAAAGCCTAAGCTTGGTTTGATTTTGTAAAGAATCAGGTTCGGGTTAAGCTCTCAAAAGCCTGGGTTTTAGTTGAACCTGCAAAAACTAACAGGTTGGAGGTGAACTGTAAGGAAAAATCTCAAGTTGTAACCTTTTGTCAGTAGTGCTTTTCCCGACCTCGGTTGAGGGCAGATGTATGTTTTAATTTAAACCAAACCACCTAAAAATTATGATGTCTCATTTTAATTTTAGTCTTTATTTTTCTTTATCATATTATAAATAATATAAACATATAATCAAGGTTTTTTTACAAACATAATTTTTTAAAAATAAATATAATTCAAGAATTAGCAAAAATATTTTAAGACCATAGTATGCCCCATCTTATAAGATTCACACACTATTTTTCACTTCAGAGTTTGCATGTGGATCACTTACAAAACTTATGTGATCCTTATTTTTAAGATAAATGGCTTAATCTTCTTGATATATTAGCTAAAATTATTCAACATCTCTTTAGGAAAATCAATAGATCAAGTTTCTATATGTAGCCTTAATCCTAAATGTTATCTTCCTTAGAAGAATTTTAAGAATATGAAGAACTAGATCAAGATGGTCTTCTTATTGGATTATTTAGTTATTGAAGTAAGTAATCTGAATCTATTTAGAATATCATTAAAGTCATGTGCATTTAATTAAATTAGCAATTACATGTGAGATAAGTTAAAATACTTTCTAGAATGATTTAAGTTATGAATTCTAGAGAAAGAATTTAAAAGAATTCAACTTGGGGCTTAATGTGCTAGATAGTGTTCATACATGTTATGTTGTTAAATGATGAAAATTTAATACATAAGTAGTGGTGAGTAGAACCAAAATTAGAAGAAATTTGAGAAAGTATTATTTTATTATTCCTTCTTGTTGTAGATGGATTTGAAATATTGTATTGTTTGCAAAATATTAAATTCTTTTTACTAAACCATTACATATTAGAACCTTTCCCAACTCACATTATTTTTAAGTATGATTAACCCTTTTGAGTGATTATAGAAGGAGAATCTAGTGTTAGAACTTAAGGGGAGTATAGGCTAGATTTCAAGGAGAGTTAATAAGTTTATCTATGAATTATATTTTTAGTCATTCTTTGTTAAAGCATTCTACAATTTGGATTAAAGAAATAATTTTCTGGTATAAAGTTAGAATGTTGTTGTTATATTATGAATGAGATTTAGAGTGTCAAACTTTGTTAGTCCATACTATCATGTTAAAAATAAAAACAAATTTATAAATAAACTCTCTTGGTCTTTATAATTAGAATTAATAACAAGTGATCTACTGATTTGACTAATGAAGAATTAAGTGTAGTACTTAAAACTTAGAGGTGGATATCCATGGTTTTATCATGTATCCTTTTATCTTTTGAACTTAAAAGGGGGTGAAGCCCTTTGTAAGTATGCTTAACCTTATGGCTTTGTTATATGTTAACTTCTCATAGGAATTGCTAAAAGCATACATATAAAAAGTGATAGAGTTTAAAATTGTCAATGTTATTAAATTAAACATGGATAGAATGCATATCAACTAATTAGTTTTGTTATATTTGTATAAGATTGTTAATATTTTCTAATAAACCTTGATGATTAGCTTTTGTTTAAGCTTATCAATTAAGAAATCCTTTTTGTTTTTAATCTTATTTTTTTTAAAAAGCTTTATTATTACTTATATCTTTGGTTGTTTTAAGATAAATTATACACAAATAATATTATTGTGTGAGTCCCCTTATTTTTATGTTTTACTTTTGATTAATTTTTTGATCATGACAAAAAGGGGAGAGATAGTGAAATGAAAATATTCATTGCATCTAAAGTTTATGTTATCAATTAAATTGATTTCAAACATTGAGGGAGAGTCTGAATGTGCGGGTAGAATATGTATGCTTGCATAATTTATATATTTTTATTTTACTATTTTATTAATTATTTTATAATCATCAAAAAGGAGATATTATTATACCCTTGGTCGTGATATCACTTATTTTATGCTAATGAAATTATTGTATTTGCTTCTTAATATTTTTCTTAAGTATATTATAAGTCATACATCTCAAGCTCTTATAAGATCAATTAATTAAAGAGTTTTGACTAGATATCTCACAGAGTAATTCATAAGTGAAATAATGTCAAGTTGTGATAGTGGCCATGCTCTAGTTGTTGCTTAAATGGCATTAATAGTCATTGTTCAAACTTTTGGTAAGTAGTTAAACATCAAGAACCCATTACCAAGACATTTATTGATTTGATTATCTATCCTATTACTTATTTATATATGATAAAATTAAGTTGTATAATTTTCTTCATACACATACATGATCAATTCTTTATTTTTTTATCCTAAATATATTCCATCTCATGCATGATAATTGATTCCTTATGCATTATTATTTTAGGAGTTGCAAAAATATTTTTTTAATATCTATAAAAATACTTTAAAACCAAAGAATAATTAATATAAAAATATTTTAAAAAAAGGTCAAAACTTTTAGCACACAAATCATCTATGTCTAAGAGCACTGCTGGATAGGTTAGGCACAGGTTAGGAGACTAGTTGAAACCATGACAAGTTAGGCTTAAATTAATCAAGATTTGATCTTAAATCAACTAAGTTTAAATCAGGTTAAGTCATCACTCCTAAACCCAGTTTAGATAGGGTTGAGTTGGGGAAGACTCAAAATAGTCAACGATTAGGTCAAGTCAGTCCTGTGTATGCATCTAGGTGACATGGGTCATGATCTCCTAGGAGCACTAGAGGGAAGCCAACCCTTTTAGACTATCTTATAATGTAAAGAAACTAAGATAAATTGTAAATTGTATGTGTACTTTAGTAATGTGGGACTAAAGTCATTGGCACCTATATGCTTACAAATTAAGAGCAAATCAATGTCATATGATCACTCATTTTCATTATCAAATGATAGAAATCATTCTTATGTCTTAAATAATGATCATGATCCATCTTATCATCTATTCAATGAGCATGATTAAATAATTAGAATTGATTTTATCTTTTTGAATAATAAATTCTATCTAATCATCCATCTCATAAGCCTGATTAAATGACTGAGATCAGCTTTGGCTTTGTGAATAGTGCTCTTGCACATGACACTATCCATCCAATAATGGCATCTAACAATCCATATCAAATTCTACTTAGATTAGATTTGGACCCTTCAACTAGTCTTTTGATTGAGCAACTCTTGTTCCACTTGCTCAGATTGAACGATTGATGCCTCACTTAAATATAGTATTTTAGAAAGTTGTTTGTATTTGTTTAGAATGTCAAAATACTCATTTGTAATAACTATTTTAGGAAACCCTTTCCTTGTTATTAAAAAATATTATTTTAGCCTAAAATGTCTTAGTATAATAAGATGAGCTTTTGGAGTTGTATAGTGGATGATTTTGCCTTATTCATCAATATTTTTAGAAGAGAAGAAAAGCAAAACTTTATATAATTTGATTTCGATGCCTTTGTTGGAGCCATGTTTGTGACCCATTTTTTCTCTTCTACGCTTCAGCATTCTCTTCAATTACTCATCTTATTGGTGACTTCTTTATAATTAGTTTTTATTTCTTTATTATCTTTTATTTTTTTTAAAAATATCATATTAATGCAAAATCTTTATTGATTTTTTTTAATTAATAACATTAGTACATATCAATAAATCTTTTAATTTAATATTTCAAAACCAGGATCTTTAGATTATTGCAAACTTGTTATATGTGTAATCATTTTTTATCATAAATATAATCCATAGACTTGTGCCATACATGCTTTTATAAATGAATAGTAGAATATTATAATTATTTATTATTAAGTACAATGCTTCAATATTGTAATTTATTATAATTGAGATTGTGACTATAAACCCATACCTACTATGATAAAAAAACGTGCTTTATAAAGGTTAACTTTACCCATCATAGTGAAAGAGAGTGGCTTTGATAATAGAATTCTGGTTGGGTTGAATGTGGGAAGATATGGGCATGGGTTAGGTTGAGCCATCTAAAAATCTATTTGTCTTTTTTATTATATAATTTATGATATATTTTTATTTAATAATATTTAATTAAAAAAATATAAAAAAATATATAAATAATTTTTATCAAGCATAAAACATTTTATTAAAAAACACTTTTAAAAATAATGAGTTTAAAAGCACAATTCACCCTTTCTTGTGCATTAGCCCAACACATATTACATCACTAGTTTCTTAAGAGAAATGGATGACACATCAATATTTAATATACCATATGTTCTGCTTATGAGCAAGGAATAAGGAGAGTTGCAACTTTTCTTTTAGACTCACATATAATGCCTTATGGAGAGTGTACCATACATTTAGCTTTAAGAGTAGATCACAATATCTTGGAATGGTCTATTCATTCCACTACTAGACAATGCTAAGAGAGCTTAACATACCATTAAATAGGATGCATGAATGGTACACTAACATGGTTATGAATAGTAATTTTTAGCAAAATTTTAGGAAATTAAGTTTCCTTGTTTGTGAGTTTCAAAAAGAGAACATATATTATTTGAAAAATTAAGGAAAGGAATCTTTAAAAATGCTAAGAATTATGAATTCATTGTAATTAAAAAATATACCTATATTGATAATTGAAATGGATTTTTGTTAGAAATTAAATGGAGTAGACAAAGAAAAAGAAATAGCTGTGGAAGATGCATCTCATAACCATTAGGTTAGCAAATTAAGATAACTATGACATAAATAGGATAATTGTTAAATTATCATAAATTATCACTATAATATGTGATGTGATAAGATGTGATTAGCACATTATATGGTATTAATTGATTTTTTTATGATCTAATTGATGAGATAGTATGCTGGCATATGCTATATTGCTATGAGTATTAGAGCATAAAATGAGAAAGAAAAAAATATGAAGGTTGAATGAAATAAAAATAATTGATTGAAAATATAAATGTTTGTTATATAGGTCAATAATCTATTGATCATAATAAATATAGATTGAAAAGATGTTAAGATTTTATTTATGATCTTATTTAATGAAAACCCAATATATTGTAATCATACATATTATTGTTAGTACCTTAATATATGGTAATTATAAATAGAGACTTAAGGTATCGTTAATATTTTGTGTCAGATGTTATCAAGCAAAGGTTTCATGATTGAGAGGACATTAGACCTCATCCTTAATATCTTTAATGCCAATGTATGGTGACAATAGCTAAAGACTTGTTTATGTTAATACTTTTATACAAGATAATGATAAATGAGAGAAAGATGTTTTAGTTCCTAGCTAATTATTGATAGAGGTTTAAAGATATGATTGATAGCACAAGGGCAGGATACAAATAGGATCCCATTAAGTGAGGTTATTAGTCATATAGAAAGGTTAGAACACTAATGATAAAAAAAGTAAAACATAAAAAGATGAAAAAGGATATAAAATATGAAAAATAATAAAAGAAAGAGATGAATATGATATTAGTATTGTTTGAAGATTATATGCATACACATGTATGATGCATATGAGCATATAGGCATTGATTTCAAAATATTACTACAAATATCATGCATTCCTATTAGTGCTTCTTCTATTACTTACATGCTACATATAATGTTTTTATACTATTTTATCTATTTGTTGCTATTGTTCTACCTATTGAGTATATTATTTTTATTATCTACTTATATTATTGGTTAATTTGTTGACTTAAATGATTTCTAGTGATATTTGTCTCTTTGGCATATGATTTAAAGAGAGAGAGTATTTTTATTTTGTGAGCTCTTTGAGGATGTTTTTATGAGATATTTGTATCCTTATGACATTTTTGTATAAGACCATTATGTTAACTTTGTCGATGCTTTGGTAGCTTTGAGATTTTTTACATAGTTCTTATTTCAATTTCTTTATTTACCATGGATTATGGATTTGTGATGTTTTCCATTATCCCCATTTGATTTTTAAGTTGCATCCTCAGCAAGTTTTTGTTTTTTTTACTTTGTTGAAGCTTGGTATTTTGGTATGTCTAAGCATGTTATCAGGTTATTTTATTTGGTTGTCCAAGCTAGGTGTGACAACATCGATATGAAGTTTACCAAAACTAGATGTTATCTATAATATTTTGACCAAGGTATCCTGATATTCTAATCATTTTTCTCTTCATTTAACTTCCTTCTTTAAACAGCTCTTACTTGTTGTAACTACTTTGTGCACCTGATGAGTTCATTGTTGGTCCATAATAGACTCAAGAGAGAGGTGAATTAAGTAGAATAATTTTTCAAAATTTTAACGTTAAAAGATGCAAAACAATCTTTGCACTAGATAAGATTCACACCACTCCTAGAATAGTTATAATAGGAAAGCGCAAGAAAATGAAAATGACAACATTTTTTTAGTGCATTGGTTTATACCTAATGAAACTATATCCACTTCTGATCTAATTAGACTCTAGACTTCTCTTTTTTTAATTCCTTTGTCACATTTGGTAGAGTAACCATTCAACATTTCTTTTGTCTTTTTATAGGGCTCAAACTTAAGCTAGTTTTTTCCAAGGCTCAAACCTAAGTTTTTTTATAATGATCAAACCTAACTTGGTTAACCTAACCTATTATTTTTTCCAAGGTTTTGACGTAACGTTACTTAGGTCTCTTCAAGGCTTGGCCCAGTTTAGCTTTTTACATGGCTCGATTCTAACCTCACATGGCTCTTTTCAAGACTTTAAACCATTTTTAGTTTTTTTGGGCACAAAATTGATCCTTTGATCTTTTCTAGGTTTAAACTGACAATATGATTGGGTCTTTTCTAATGCTAAAACTCATCCTTACTTGGGTTTTCAAAGCTAAAACCTAAATTTTAGAAATTTATCAAAAAATAGATAACCCAACCCAACAAAACACACTTCTCTTAGAGCAACATTATAGATTTCTTATATTAATAACGAATATGGACCAAGAATGTCATGAATGCAATTATGAAACATGCTTATTGAATTAAAACTTCAAGAATGAGAATTTTGCGCACAAGGGTTTCCTTGGAGTGCCACACAAGGCTCTAATTGTATGATGAAATTTTAATAAATCAATTGAAGAGTTTCAAGGGTAAAAGTAAAAATAAGATGATATTCCAAAAATTGAGTATTGCATTAATGCACTATGCTTTCAAGGACTATCTACAAATGTTCTACTTAGTTATGATTCTTAGATCATCCTAGGCTTTTCCATATGACATTTGGTTGTTAATTTAACCTAATAACCCACTAAACATCATTAAAAATGCCTTTAAACATCTAGGAGAAAAATTTCTTAAAACAATGGTAAAATGTAATAATTGCTAACCTCCTTCTTAAACTAGATGTATGGTAATTTAATTTTAATGTACCATATGCAAATCTATATTTTATGCTTTTCTTATTATAAATACATTATTCCTTTCCTATATACCATACATTTTCCACAAGACATATCATACATATAAAATCACACACCATATGCAATTATCAAGTTAGCACACTTGTTGCTAACTTGTGTTTCTTGTATCTTTTGTTCAAATGGATATAGTTTACATGAGTCTTGACTAAGGCTTTCTCCCCAATGTACCATACATCTCAAGTGGGTTTCTTGAGAAGTATGAATAGCATATCATACATTGGTTGTTCACTTACCATATATCATATTCAATTTTTTTTTATTTCAAAACTTTCTCAAGTAATTACAAATGGATTATGATGGTGCAAACAAAAACTTTATTTTTTAATTAATTTTGAGAAGAAATGATGCATGCATATTCATTGAGTTATATAAGATCAATTTATAGGAATCTAGCCATACTTTTTTTTTTCCAAAAGTTGATCTTGTGATCTTCTTTGCTTGGAAAAATATTCTTCATGCTTCAAGTCTTCTTATAAGCTTCTTAAGTCTCCTTGAAATCTTCTTAAGCCTTCTTGACATCACCAACTCTTTTTCACCTCACCAAGTCTTCTTGAGCTCTTTCTTGAGTGTATTCTTTATATGGTTACTTTAGATTTACTTGTGCTTATCATATGCAACCTTGAATTCATTTTAAATCTCACATAATTACCTGGCTCTATGAAATCTTTGTAAACTAGATAATCACATAAGTGTCTCACATGGTTAAAGTGTTATCATCAAAATTTATCTGTGAACTACTTAAAGCTAATGGGACAAATAATCCCTCTTTTTTTATGATTGTGACCATTTAAGGTTGAAATATAAAATAAAGTAAAAACACAAAATTTTTAATGTTGAATAACCAATTGTTGAATAATTACAATGTTACTAGCACAATATTCAATGATCAATTAATCATACCAAATGTTAGAATTGGTGTTATTATACCAAATGTTAGCTAACTTATTGACACCAAATGTTAAAGAAAAGATATAAATAAAAATTATTATATTATTTATTATACCAATTGTTAAAAAATGGCACATTGAATTTGATTATACTAATTGTTAATATTGTAGGTCATTTTATAGCTCTATACTAAATAATGCAAATGAAAATAAATTTTATAGTTATTCAATAGCACCTACTTACCATGTGCATCAAATTTACATCAATTATACTATAGTACACCTAAAATTATGCTTCCACTTTTATTCTCATTTTAATTTTTTCTTTCATTTTTTTCTCATTTTATTTTCATAGACTTATTCTTTTCTCCCCCCTTGTCATCATTAAACGATATCCTAATAGGAGGGATCTAACATTCTTAATTTCTTTAGAACATCTAACTTCACTTAAAAATCAAATATGAAAATAAAGGAGAAACTATAGATAATCTTTCTCTATTTTGGATTTCTTCTCCATAGGTATCATCAAAATAAAAATGTCTTAGATCTCAACCATATAATGGCAAGTTTATCATGAATTTCTTCTTCATTAATTTCTAAGTAAAGCTCTTCAAAATATTATGAAATTCATCTTAAGTGGAATTTCATTAAAAAAATAAGATTCTTAATTTTTTTATCCCCAATTTTAATAAGGATAGACATAAATTTTGTGGCTTCTTTTTTTAGGATAAGTATATATCAAACAATAATGTGTTAAGTTCTGAGTCAAAATATCAAAGTTGAAGATAATTTGAATTGATATCAAATATTCAAAATTTTGAACCTAAGGGGTTATGCTATAATAATCTTACTTTTATTCAAATAAAATAATATCCCAAGGATTCACTTGTGGGAATATATTTTAATGATTTTGTTAGAAGAAATGTTGTATGATATTCTAAGCTTAAGAAAATGTTTATAATATTTAAAACATCATTCTTTTATTTTTAAATTCAAATAGAGTTCTTCGAAAATTAAATTTATCTAAGGATTTAAGGACATTTTTTCCCAACTTTTAGAGTTTTTAATTATAAGTCATATGTAAGCAATATTAATAATATTTAAAAAAAGTTTTCATGAAAATAATGTTTAATCTAGTTATTATAAATTATTTTGGATAATTAATTAATTATAATTATTAATTAGTATTGCTAGCTATAGACATTATAGTAGAGGAAAGACATGATCAATTCTCTAACCGGGCCCTAAAGTCATATAATTATGAGCCTTTATGATAATATATAGTTTTAATCTACTATTAAGTAATCCATGACTAATATATTCATAATTTCTTATATATCCAAGTATATTTAATTTATAATACTTGAATTTTTTAATTTTGAATTCAAAATTTGGTTAGTTGTTTTTAATCTTAGAAGGTTAAGATTCAAGCTTATTGAATAGTGAACATGAATTTCAAGAATATCTTTACAAAGGGATTTTGAAATGTTAAAAAGAGAATTTTTAATTTTAAAAAGTATTGTATATAATTTTTATTCAATTTTTTGAATTTTCTTAAGGATTGCAATTAATTTTAATGATCTTTTTATTTCTAATTCCTTAATGTTTTAAAGGTTTTAAAATAATATTTGCATTATATATCTCTTTGAGCACCTAAGAACCATTGGTTCTATGATTTTAGTTTGGAGGCACACCTACTCAAACAACTTTCATTTTTTGTTTTAGTTCAAATCATGTTTAGTACACCTAAATTAATGTTAAATTTGCTAAGATCTTTAGGTATTCAAGAATATTTAGGCTTACTTAACTTAATAGCATTCTTAAAATAACAAGCATAAGAAGCATGTCCTATTTTATTATAATAATTGACTCTAACATTAAGGGTAGAATTCATAAACTTCTAAGTATTTATAATATAATATTTAGTATAAGAATTCCTAACATTTTTTGAATTCTTGTATGAAAAATTTCAATTTTGTGCATGAAGATAACTAGATTTTTCATATGTGTTACATGTGAGACATCTAAAGCACATACACCATGAGAAATCTTAGATTTTTCAACCATAACAATAGGATCTCTCAACATATCATTTTCTTTGAAAATGAATGCAACCTTAGCCAAGGCATCTTCACTAATGGATTTTGATAAGTTTATTTTAGTTTGAAAATGCTCACACAAACCAATATAGTAATTATGTTTTGTTTAAGAGCATCATGGGAAGAACACAAATCAAGAAGTTCTTGTTTTTCAAGTTTACGTTTTTTTTGTGAAAGTTGAATGCTCCTTTTTCAAGTGTTTATATTCACCAAACAATTTGGAAATGATACCTTCAATTCATTACAAGAAAGATTGGGCTCATAACCACCCCTAAATTAGGTTTGAGATCTTAATCCATCAAGAAAATGTTGGAATCCTTATCACTTGGTTCACGTTTTGATGAGCCATCCTCATCGAAGTTTCTCGAAGTTTCCACCATGGCATTCTTCTTCTTTTTTTTGGATTAGTAGTTGTAGATACATGTGTCTAAGTTTGTTTCATTCATAGAAAACAAGTATCTCCTTCTCCTTCTTTCTTGAAGATTTCATCTGATGTGGTTTAGCATTAAATTTCTAACTTTTTTTGTTGTACTTGTGTATTTCTTGAAGTTGTACCAATCTCTTTATAAGTTAAGAAATTTCTTGTTTTGGATCCACATTTTCATCATCTGATGTACTTGGAGAGTATGAAACTTTAAGTGAAATTAATTTCTTCTTCTTTTAGTATACTTCTTCTTAAACCTCCCATTGCTTTATACTTATTCATGAGCAATCAAAAGACCATATTAGCATTCCTAAGGATTAGTTGATTAAATTATTAAGTATGCTTCTTAGAATCTTACTCACTAATTCATGATTAGTGAAATATTTACTATGAGATTGTCAATCATTAGTAATATTGGTAAATGTATTAATCAACTCTAAAATGGACTCTTGATGTTTTGTTGTTCATAATCATAGTTAAGTACATTAATGTTAGATTTACAAACTTCATTAGTACCTTCATAAGTTATCACTAGTGTGTCCCATTTTTTCTTGCCCATGTTAATCATGCATACTTTAAGGTAATCATCTAGTGAGCGCAATAGAAGCAATAATGGCTTTAGCAATCAACTCATCAAGAGAGATATCCATTTGAAACAACTCATGAAAGGTTTTTTTCTATAATATTTTGAATTTTGAATCAATGAGTTATAGAAAATGAGTCATTCTCATCCTTAGAAAGGAGACAGGTATTTATCAAAAAGGGGTGGTTTGATGGTTGATTTACATTCAAGTACATTTGCATTGGGTAGAAATGTGCTTGCCATTTTGGGAGATTCTCTTTTATTTAAAACCTGTTAAAGCCTTTGTTGTGATATGAAATATTGGTACATAGTACATTCAAGAGAGGAAAGAGGAAAAATTGAGTGCAAAATCATTTTTACAAGACTCATTTTTCACTTTAAAATAGTCTTTATAATGGAAAAAATTCACACTATTCCAACAATAGTAATAAAAAGGAAAGAGCAAGTAAATAAAAAGTACATTAAATATTTTTTGGGTAGTTCAGTTCTAACCGTCAATTTAATTAGACTTCAGCCTACTCTTTCGTTTAACTCCTTTGTAATATCTAATAAAGAAACCATAATAATTGTGTGGTTTTTTTTGGAGGCTTGCATGACCTATTAAACTTTTTATTAAGCTCAAACTCAACATTTCTTTTGGTTTTTCACAAGGCTTAAGCCTAACTAGTTATTCTCTAAGGCTCAAACCAAACATGGTTTTTTCAAACTTTCAAAACTAACTTGGCCTTTGAACAATTCTCAAACCTAACTTGCTTTTTTTACAAGGTTAAAACTTAATCTCAAATGGTTCTTTATAAGTCTCACTCAGCCTAGGTTTTATAAGGATCAAACTTAAACTCAAGTAGAACTTTTAAGGTTCCAACACAACCTTGTTTTTTTTAATCTCAAAAACCCAACCTTTACAAAAAAATCTTTTCAAGGCTAAACCCCAACTTTTACATTCTTAAAAAAATGAAACAAAAGCTCACAAAACTCTCTTAGATCATTTTTACGAATTTTTTATATTAGACACAAATATGACTTAAGAATACCATGAATATAATAATGAAACATGTTTATTAAATTAAAACTTTAAGAATGAGACAATTGTGCAAAAGAGCTTCCTTTGAGTGTCACCACAATGCTCCAATAATATGAGTAAAGTTTTTGGAACTGGTATCAAGATAATATTCTAGATGTTGGGGTATTACATTGACGTGTCATTGATAACAGAGATAGGAGGTGAACCTTTTACAACTAGTTCTTGATCTTCTTTCATATTAAAATGTTGAAGGGATAAGATAGGGGGGGATTTAGTTTCCTACTCTATTAGTAGGATTTTCTACTCTTCTTGCATGATGTGGTTTTACTTACTAATAGAGATTTGCTCTTCCAAGCATAAGTGTTTTCTACTTTATTGGTGAGGATGTCCTTCTCTAGGCATAAGATAAATTTCTACTCTATTAGTAGGATATTCTACTCTGCTAATAGGGTTATGCTTTTCTAAGCATAAAGATGGCCTCTTACATTATCATAAGCATGTGCTCTTCTACACACAAAGTTCTTAATGGCTTCATATTCACAATCAAAGAAACACACCTTTTTTTCATCCATTAAATTAAATTTGTAGAAGTACAAAAGCTAAACTTAGAATAAAAAAATGATTAACTACTCCCACAAAAATTTAAAAAAATCTAAAAATGATAAAAAAGATATATCAATCTTATATATGACCAATAAGATGAATAAATTAGTCTAGTTTAGGACTCTAGCAAGCCAATTCAGTTGAGTGTGTAGGTTCAACTTGAGGTTTCTCACTAATATGTGTTGGTTCAACAAGCACTGAATGAATATGGAATGTGCATCAGTTTAGCTCTAGGTTATGTTCTTTGTTGCTTTAGTTTAATACTTAAGGTAGGAAGAGGTAATGTGGTAGCTATGGTTAGTGAAGATTATGAGCACTAGCAAAACTAGATGTGGATGTAATGGATGTGGAGGGTTCAAGTGTAGAGGTTATGTAGGAGGATGTGATAATAGTAACTCGTACGATACAGGGTAGAATGACTAGAGATAGCTTGACAATATTTTTGCTTGGTGCAATGAAATGCAACAATGATGGTAGATGGCAACATGTAATTCAGTCTTTTTTATTCAACTTGGTAAGAAGTGGCTTAGGATTAGTAGGATGATAGTGTTGAAGGCTCCAAAACAAGGTGAAGTAATGGCCAGTGGTTCTGGATAGCATCATAAAAGTTACTTAGATGCCAAATTGATAAAGAAGGTTATAAGAGAGAAGCTCTTATAGTTAGATCTTGATCTTCACTAATACTAACATGATGGAAAGAAATATATGGAAGATAGTTTCTTATTATATTGGTAGTATTTCTTACTATATTAGTAGGGGTCTATTCTCCTAAGAAAATGATCTCTTTCTTTATTGGTAGAGATATGTTATTATAGGTATAAGGATTTCTTACTTTACTAGTAGGGATGTTCTCTTCTAAACATAGAATGCCTTCTTATTCTATTAATAGAATTTTTTATTCTACTAAAAGGGTTGTGCTCTTATAGGCACAAAGCTTTTTAAGGCTCCATATTCACAACTAAAATAAAAAATGTTATTTTGGATTGTAATGGTTTATGACAAAACTTTATTTTTTAATTAGTTTTGAAAATAAATGATACATGCAAATTCATCAAGCTATATATGATCAATTTACAAGAATCTACTTATAATGTTCCCCAAAAATTGATCTTGTGATTTGCTTTACTTAGTGAGTATTCTTCATTCTTCAGGTCTTCTTATAATCTTCTTAATTCTTCTTGACATCAGTAAGGGTCCTTGAGCTCTTTCTTGAGTATATGCTTTGTAGGTTCCTTGAGCTTTACCTTAGCTTGTCAAATATATCCTTGAAAGTTACTTTAAAGATCATTTATCTACCTAGCTACTCAAAATCTATGAGCACTAGATAATCACATAGGTACCTCACTTAATTGAGAAGTATCATCAAAATTCAACTTTGAGTACTTAAGGCTCGTGAGGTTTTCATTTTCATAAAAGCCCTTGAAAAAATACATTTCAACTATGTTGAAGTGTTTTCCTTAATAATCAAGTTCTAAATTAATTATAAAGAGATTGACAATTCTCCATTTTGATTAGAGAAGCATTCTATTTCTCAATCCCACTTGCACTATTGACTTGTTTATCTTTATGAGTTTACATTTCTCTCCCATAAATGGATTATAAATCCCATAACGTTGAGGTTGATAATTAGATAAGTCATCAGCAACTTTCTTGCTCTAATTTGTAGATATATCTACCATAAGATTGGAGTTTGAGAGCTCTAAGTTTAGTGAATACATTTGATCAAGTTAGCTACTTATACCACTTTTTTTAATAAAAATTTTTAGATTTTCAAATTTCTTATAGTTTGAAAACTTTATAGTTCATAGACTTTAAGGATCTTGATGTGGAGGTGACCACACATAGGAAGGAGATTATGGCAAAGATGAATAGAGATGGGAGAAACATGAAAGAGGAAAAAAGGTAGAAAGTTGAAATCTATCATCTCAAATTTGGTCACATTTTGGTAGAGACAACACCCAAGAAAATTAAGAATTCTTAAAAAATTTGATGCACTATGTAGAAAAATGAATCCCTCAAAATGTGTGAGAATTATAAGAATGTTTCTTGGCGTTATAAAAATAAACAATAAGGTCATACAAAATAATTCCAAGAAATTAGATAGCTTTGCTTCAAACTATTAAAGCCCCCATTTAATCACTTAAAAATAGAAATTCATGAACAAAAAAATTGTGGATATCAAGTTAACTTTCAACCAAGTGTTATAATGTTTTGTGTTTGTTTGGTTTAACAAAAGCATGAAAAGTTTAGACTACAGATAATATTGATTTCTTTAGTAGTTGGAATAAGGAGAAATATTTTATGCTAATTTGTTTAGAAAATTTAATGTTTCTTTCCTTGAATAGTTAATAACTTAGAGCCATAAGGGATCACACAATATTTTCCATAAATTAATTTTATTTTAAGAACCTTTAAAAATGGCATAACATGTTAGATGTTTTAGAAATCCAATAAGAAATGAGAATAGTTGTAGAATAGAATCCTTTAGATAAATCACCACTTACATTATAGATACTTGTCTCTATATTTAAGCTTTCCTTGAGATGATCTCACTTTACCTCCTACCTTTGGACTGGCAAGATGACTAAATTTAGAAAGCAAGGTGAAGAAAGTTTTATGGTTAAATAATCAACAAAAGGTAAAAAGTTATGGGACAATCCAAACATTAAAATAAGAGGACAATGCAATGTATATATACTTAAATGTATGATAAGAGACAAATAAACTACGTATACTAGTTTAACTTGAAAAATATTTGTAATTGGCATAACCAAAACATCATAATGCATAAAAGAATGATAGACATTATAAGAAGCTAGAACTAAGAATATATCAATGGCATCAATAAAAAATTATCATATCGTAAATGAATGACACATAAATATGAGTGCTATAGTGGTTATATATATATAGAAAGTGTGGCTACACCATGAGATGAGATTGACCATATTATTATCAAGCATAACCTATAGGTGACTATCAACAGCAATATAAGTTAGTAGTAACTTGAATAACTAATATTATCTTAAATGAAGAACTTGTAATGATTTAAGCTCTCTTCAAATATCATGAATAAATTCCAAGTGGTTCTTAATATTAATATAATCACTCTACAATTGATAACATCTCCAACATAAGAAAGGTATTACACACCTATCAGTGTCATGTCATAGGAAGTAATAGTATATTTATATAGTTTTTTATTATTTTGTATAAAAATAAATTTAATAAGAATCCAAATTACAATACACATTTTTCAAACTAAGATCTTACATACTCTTTGTTAGTTATACAATGTGTTATCATAAGAAGACAATAGTATTTGAAGTTGTGGAATGTCAACACCTTCAAGCATTATATATATATTTATAACATGAGAGACAAATCCATAAGAATTACATTATACAAAAACTAGGAAAAGAGCACATAAATCCAAATAGAATTTGCATTAGCATGCTTAAGGCACTACTAGAAAAGAGAGTTATTAGACTTTTTATTAATTACCAAGGCAACCTCAGTTGTTGGAATTACATAGTTTAGTTTTGCATTATTTCTGCTATCTATCCCTAGTAATGTGGCCATCAACAAAAGGTATGCCCAAATTAAATTGAATAATTATACTACTTGGATGGATCAATCAAGTGGTATGTTGCCACTAAATTGGTCATTAACCAATGTGTTGGGATGTGCAATTAAGAAAACTCCAATGCAAATTAAACAAGCCATAAATTGTATTTAAAGTCAAAGAAATAAATAAGATGGAAAAAACATTCAAAACAATCCTTATTAGAAAATGTTCTTACAGTTAATAATGCTTGGCTATGATTTGAAAAGCTTTCGCTACAAAAGATGATTTCCTTCACTGTTGCCTTCATTAGACTTGGAAAATTATTAATTTCTAAATAAGGGTGTTCAAATGGCACCTATAATTTCACCTCAACATAAAGCCTTTAGTAGTAATAATATGGATTTATCTAGAACACTCACCAATTCACTTATTCAATAAACCTGCACTTACTTGATAGCATCCATAATTAGGAATCCTTTAATAGTGGATGTTTCTACACTAAATTTAACAAGACGAAATGTCACATGCCTTGTAAAGGAGTTACTCAAGTGAATCTGCATCACACAGAAGTAATTGGACAAAAGGTTTTTGATAGAGTATTCAATACAATAATTTAGCACTCTATTATGCATGTTGCAGTAAACAATGTCACTCTTCTACTATGTACAAATGCAAGCATGAGCATCAACAACATTTTCATGAGCAAGATAAGACTCAAAAAATAATTATATGCTCAAACTAGTCAAATAAGTAAAGTAGATAGTTTGGCCTATATGCCAACTACAAATCCAGCATCTCAAGCCATGGATAACAAAGTAAATGAGATAACCTCTATATTGGATGGTAATAATGATATGATATGGGTGGTACAAACTATAATCAGTAACTTATAAATTAACTTGCACACATTAAGAATAAAAAATATGAAAGATAAGCAATGAAACCTAAAAAGACAACATGTAAGAGACCCCTACTCAAGATAATCTTAGCTAGGAGGAGACTAGAAGTAATACAGGGGTTGCTACATATGCTAGGCTCACAGTCTCATCAACAGCATAGTGACTAGGTACTCAAAAAAAGGTTTGAAAAAATTTTTCTTAGTGTACAGAAAGAATAAATAAAGGTCACATGGACATAAATTAAATACAATGGATGACTTTACTAAATCTCACAAAAAAACTAGAGTAATAAAGTAATTTACACATAAAGTGGTCTAAAACACTTAAGATAATTGAATCATAAATAGTAAAGAAAGTAATGATAGGTGGAGGTGGCAAATCCAAGTCAACATTAAGTGATAATGAAAGGGGAATGGCATAGTGAAAGAAAAAAGACAAAGTAAAATGGTGTCAATGAAGTAAAAGAAATTATAGAATAAAACAAAATCATTATGCAGTAGGGTAAGAAGGCAAAATCATAAAATTGTATATAAATAATCACGTCTCACTACTTGAGCCTTACACTCCTCTTGGCATTAAAGTCATGATGAATCAACATGCCAGAGTTCTTATTACAATCAATTATAGATCTCAACAAGACATAACGGAACTATGAAAATTTTAATCATGCAAAGATCATTTCCAAATGATAAGCGTCCCCTTTACTTATCTTAGGAAAAAAAGGATAAAATAAAAAATACAAATTTTATGGTCAAAGCTATTGCCAAAAAAATTTTAGAATTTTGGTTTCAAAAATATGTTTTTTGAAAAACTATTGCTAAAGTTTTAGTTAAAGTTGTTGTCAAATAACTTTATAAAAAGCTATCATTTTGGTTAAAAGATTATGTGGTTAAAGCTATTTCCAAATAGCTTTCTAAAAGTTGCATTTTAGGTCCACACTAGTTTGGTTTTCATGGGATTTTATGAGTTGATTCTAGGTTGATGTGTCATGGATCAGTCTATAGGTTGGTGAGGCATTAGTGGTGTTGTAGGTAGTATCCAAGTTGACATCAGTGAAACAGTGGTGGATCTATGCACCTTCTCTACTTGCATGAACCATTATTTTGATGGTTTAAGCTAATAAGTTGACACTATGTTGATGGATCCACTTTTGTTTTAAGGTGGAATATGGGTCAACATGTCATGGGTCAATCAATGGGTCAGCTCGACAGCAGTTGGTTCATATCTGTTTGTGGGTCACTTAAACCCATAATTTGGAATGGGACAAAAAGATGAATTAATTGATTGTTTCAATCAAGTATAGTCTGGATTGGGTTGGCAATATGTGACAGAGGCAACTATGAGTGATGGAGCAGATGGAGCCTAATGTGTTAAGTTTTTGTCCTTGCTATGTTTTTGGCATATATTTTTCATTTAGAATGTAATTTTAGGCTCCTTCTTGACTCTACACATGAGGAATTAATACATTGATTATCTAGAAGAGTTAGAACATGTTTGGTTAGCTCTTAAACATCAAAAATCCTAACTTGTTTCCTCACTAGATAACTCTACTAAATTGAAAAGGATAATCAATAATGAAAAAGGATAATCAATCATGAAAAGGATCCTTAATCATTAAAGAGTAATCATAACAAATAAATTTTTAGTGATTATATGATTGGTAAGAAAGATTATAACTACTATAATAAAAGTTTCATGTTAGATTTTGAAACCTTATTACAAGATGCAAGAAAAATATTAAATTTACAAAAACTTAAAGAAGTTGGACATGAACTCAAATTAAGTTTAAACAAACAATCTTTACTACTTCTAAATATGACAATTTCACCTGGTTCAATCTAAGAGGTCAAAAAAAGAGGGCAAAAGATAGAAGATCAGATTAAGTCTATGGGGAACATGCATAATTGCAAAAGTTTGGTCACTTCATCGTGGATAATGTGTTAATTTGGAGCACCAAAGGGGCATTGAATCATAATTCAATGAACCATCCCATGCATCTAATTGTTTCAATTAAGATATCTCTAATTGCTTTCTTAGAACCAATGACACAAATAAAAAATTCATCTTGAAAGATTTCTTGGGATTTGAGAATACATTGGAAATCAATTGGATAAAATCTAGATTATTTGAAAAGATAGTTTTCAAATTGATTGCATTTGATCGATGAAACAAAGTGTTTTTTCACATATTATTATTGATGCATCTCATCAGATTTACTATGACACATTCATTTATTCAAAATGTGCAAGATTAGGTAGAAGAAAACTATGGAATACCATAACTTCCCTTGCTCTAGATATATTAAGACCCTAGATGGTGAGAAACAATTTAATATTACTATTATTGCAATTGAATACAAAGGCCCTTCAAATCCTCCTCGAGCTGCTTCTTTGGAATTTGATAATTGCAAGAATCAATGCCACTTAAAAGATATCTCATTCATATGCTCAATATTCACTTGGATGGGTAAAAGAAAGGGCAAGTTCCTATGAAAAAGATTGGATTGGTGCTAATAAATAAGGAATTGTAAGACACATTCTCAACTACTAATGTATAATATCAAAGTAAAACCAAATTAGATCAGTCACCATTATTATTACATCTTCATTAAACTTAGGAAAATGGACCTAAGGATTTAGATATTAGAACATGTGGAACAAATATCCTTCTTATTATAAATTGGTTGAAACAAATTAGTCAATCCCCACTCCATCAAGAGGCATGTCTACATTGACTTTCAAATTAAAAGGTAGATAGAAGCTCTTATGTGATGGAACAAAAGAACATATGGCAACATTGTTCAATAAATCAAGCAAGTTGAGTTAAGGATTATTGAGGCTAAGAACAAATTTCTTGAAACTCTACAAAAGGAGGATAGATTAGAATTACATAATGCCCAACAAAACCTTATGAAAGATATTGTAAAATTTTTTTTTGGAGATATAAAGCATGTATTAAATAGTTAAGGGAGGGGTGATAAAAACACCAAGTTTATTCATGCAATTGTGAATAAAAGGATCAAGATTGAGAATAAATTGAATAAAATATTTTAATAAGAAAAACTAGTTTATCATACTAAAATTCAAAAAGATATGGCTTAACATTTTAAGAATCTATTTTCATATCAAATTTGTAAGGTATACAAGGATTTAATAAATAACATTTCTACCATAATAATAGAAGAAGAAAATTAAGAGCTTACTAAGCATGTTGCCTTGGAAGAATTAAAACAGATTATCTTTCAACTAGATAAGGATATCTCCCCTGGTGCATATGGATTTCATGCTCAATTTTACATGAAGTGTTAGAACATTATTGCATATGATTTGTTAGAAGCAATTAGTGACTTGATGACTAGGAATCCAATTCCTAAATGATTAGTAAGCTCTAACATTGTATCAATTCCTAAAACTAGAAACATAATATGTTTTAAAGATTTTAGAGCAATTAATGTTTGCAATTTCTTTGAAAAAATTCAATGCAAACTTTTGTCTAATAGATTGCTCTGTCTAAGATTTGTTCTCTTAAACAAGTGAGATTTATTAAAGTTCATGATATCACAGATAATATCTTAATAGTCCAAGAACTTATTGACTCCCTAAACAAAATGCTAGAAGAAAAAAATTAACTATCAAATTAGAAATACAAAATGTATTTGATTCTCTTTCATAGGACTTCACTAACAAAGTTTTGACTAAATTTAACTTCTCTTAGTACTTCATTAGCATAATCAACATCACATGTAGCTCTAGGTAAGGTAATCCTATCTCCTCACTTCTCTTCATTATTTTTATGGAACCTTTTAGCAAGGGAATGAAAAATCTATACATAGGAGGAAAAATTATGCATTATGCAACTTTTAGAACATGCTTAGTAGTATCACATTTTTATTATGCTAATGATATTAAAAACATTCAAGTTCACAAGAACATTCTTTTAACAATTTCAACACCCTTCCTTTCAATCCACAAAAGAAGTATATATGATAGAGTTTTGGTTAAATTTAACTTCTCTAAGCACTTCTTTTGTACAATGTAGCTAGTAAAAGCACTATAAGATCTTTGTGCTTTCAACAAGGTATGCTTCTGATGACTTAACTTGGATATCCCTTAATTAATGGTAAGAAAAAATGGATACTTTTAAGAACTAATTGAGAAGCTTCAATCAAAGTTAACAAATTAGAAAAAGAAGCTTTTGTCTGAGAGTGGTTGGTTACGCATATTTTAAACTCCATTCTTATTTACCTACTTATGTTAAATATTCCTCCAATAATTCTAAAGGAATGTTGAATCTTTGATGAAAAACTTCTTATAAGATAACGTGAACTAGAATCATAGGCACTATTGAATAAGATGGAGCAAGATTTATAAAACAACAAATGAGAACATCTTGAGTTTAAAATGATTAAAAGACATTATGAAGTAAAAACTAATATATGAGTCTCACAAGAGAGATAAATTATGGTCTTAAAAGTAATTTTTGTTATTTTTTAACATATTTATTTCTTAAAAATAATGTTATGTTCATAAAAATATTGATTATATGTTTGTAAAAATTAAAATGAGACATCAAAATTTTTAGATGGTTTGATTCAAATTAGAACCTATGTCTACTCCCAACTGAGTTCGAGAAAAAACATAACTAACAAAAAGTTATAATTTGAGGTTTTTCTATACAATTGACCTCCAACCTACTAGCTTTTATGAGTTCAACTAAAATCTAGAGTTTTATGAGCTCAATTGCAACTCAATTTTTTAACAAGATCAAATTGAGCTCAGGCTTTCATAAATGTCAGGCTGCCTAACCCAAGAGAAAAAGAAAAATAGGACAAGACAAAAAATTCTAATAATCTGCATATGTTCCTATACTTGTTGATTAATGAAACAAGACATAATGAACTTAAACTCAAGAAGAGAAATGAGAATTTGAGAAGAAGTCATAGTTACTGCTAATAGAATTTATTCAAGTAGAATATAGAACAATTTTTTGTTAAGATCTTAAAGATTAATTCATGTTCATTAGTTATTCCATTTATAATGGTTAGGTATTTATAGAATAAATTTTGATTATAACTATTAGAAAGTATAAAAAGTTATTTGAAAAGTTGCAGCCAAATAGCATAAAATATTTTAAAATAACTTTTTGAAATGGCTAAATAATTAGCCATTAGGCAGAATGAACTAAGGCCATTTGATTTGATTGGAGATGATACATAGCTTTAGATCTCATGCTAAATAAGTGAATGAGTTATGGACTATCTGATCAAGATGGATTTGATCTTGACCATCTGATTACGTCGAATGAGATTTTGATAATTCGATTTAACAATGGTAAATTTGGAGTTAATCTTAGTCATAGGATTCACATAAGATAATTGGAGCCACACAATTCAAGAATAAGACGAAAAGACTTCTAATTGTCTGATAAGTTTGGAGAAGCTACAGTTGTAAGAGCTAGGAATAAATTATAAAAAATTGATGAAATCAATATTCATTATTAAATCTAGGAGATTGAATCAGATGGTGAGATGAATGATCATAATCGATAAATAAAGTAGAGGTATGCTCCATCATCATGGAGATGCATAATCGGATGGCGTTGAGTGCTCTTGATTTTGGATACAGGTAGAGATAATGAATTTAATCCCTCATTACAGGAAAAGATATGAATTTGGACTTCACAATTATTCACACAGAGGTATTATGTAGAGCAATAAAGGGGTTAGCTTTCCCTTTGTGCACTTGAGAATTCATCTCCTGGGCATACTCGTAATATATAGGTTTATATAGATTGACCTATATATATAATTTTGAATGCTGCCTGACTTGATCCAGTTTCTTACCTTATCCAGTTTAGGATTCATTATCAACCTAGATAGGCTCAACTCAATTTTCTTAACTCGAGGCTTGTGAGTGTTTGCCTAATCAGGCTTGCCTAGCCTAAGAGCTTTGGAATTAGGCTCAAGCTAAGATGTCATATAAAATATTTTATTTTAATGATTAAAAATTTAATAAATTTAATTTTTTTAATTTAATCAAAGTTTGGTAAACAAATTAATATAGAATTTGATAAGGATAGAATTTCATCAAGAAAATGGTTGTGGATTCAAAAATGAAATTCTATTCATTTTCTAAATTAAGGAGACGATTGAATAATTTGATACTCAAATATGATTTAAGATTGATATAAAATAAGAGTATATTTAAAATCAATAATTTAATATTCTATTTAAAAAAACTTATCAAAGCTTGGTGCACATGTCTTCAATCTTTGGAACTTACTGAACATTCCATGGTGCTTTAAAGACTACTACTTCGCTATCTTTTAAGATGAATGGCTTGTTCATTAAAAATTATACCTGATTCATACTAAACAAGCTCATTAGAATAACATGTTAAATATTTAAGACTTAATTCATCAAACACAAGGGTGACCTAACACATCAATGTATCTTTCTTCAATAAAGTATATTGGGATTTGCTTATTTCTAAATCATTATGGACAAAGTTTATGAAGGTAAAATATGAGGAAAGAATTCAATCAAGTTTCAAATCAAGAACATGAAAATTATTATTGAGAAACTCAAAATTGTTAATTTCCTACTTAATTAACTCTTAATTAGCTGATAGTTACTACTTGTCTGTAACTTATGATGCTACTTTTGATTTAAACTTTGCTTGGAATGTAATTAGAATTAAGTACTCAACTCTTAGATTTTCTATTGTGATCTAGAATTCAAGATACCCAACAAACATTTCCACCCTCATTTGGAGGATAATTAATAATTTATTACTTTTTTAGCTTAGTTTTAGAAAATAAACATCAAATAGCATCTAAATGCCCAATGTGAAATAACGAAGGTTAAGTTGATCATGCTTTCATTGAGTGCCAAGTAGCTTCTAAAACATGGTCCCTTTTGCTAAAGATTTAGGTTAGTATGGAAATGAAATAAGTGTTTATTTAATTCTTTTCTTGATATGCTGGAGCATATGGAAAGCAAGGAACAAAAAGTTTGTTTAGGAAAAGAATGTGGTAGAAACTAATTTGACCTTAAATAAGTTTATGTAATCACATTTTCATAAGATTTTCACTAAACCAAATAACAAATGATGACCCTTTATTCATGTAGTTGGAGTTATTTTCACAATTCAAATAACTTAAAATTTTAAAAAAATTATAAAGTATTATGGTAGCCACCTGTGTACAACTAACTAAAGTTAAATGTTGATGGTAAATCTTCTAAACTCAATTATATTGGGCCTAGAATCTTTGAAGACTATATTGGCCAAGTCATATATACTTTTTCTCTCTTGTTTGAAAAGTTAACTATGGAGGACAAACTTAATGTTATTAAACATTGTCTTGATTAGTGTTATCTCAAGCAGTATGTACATATATTAATTGAGCTTGATTGCATTAATCTATATGGTATAATCATAGGTTCTACTAAAGTTAATTAGAAAGTGGCTAAACTTGTCCAACAAATTATACACATGATGCCTACAATTCTCTTAATCAAGTGCTTTTTATGAGTTAAGGAAGGTAATGTTGTAAGCTTGTTAGATTGGATTCAAACAAATAAGCCTTTGATTTTGAATTCAAATTCATTATGCAAAGTCCTTATTTTTCTAAAAAATAATTGTGTCCCATATATCCCAATCATTTTAACTATATAGCAAAACATTGTATGAGCTAACATATTAGATGATGCTAAACTCTAAGCACAAAAAGAAAGAAAAATTTCATTAAATGGGATGATCTTGACAATCATATAACAGTGACAAAAGTTGAGGCAACTATTCACAAAAACTGAATATTAGAATCATATTATGTTGGATCAAACAAGTATATTTCCTAGGTTACTATTTATCTCTATATCTAATTGTATTTGACTAAAGTGCATCAAATCTTCAAATTGACTATTATGATCTATCGCCATATTATGAACAATAAAATTATGATCGAATATCATATTAATATGTCCAATGTAGGTTATATTCATCCATCAGTAACATGAGACTCATATAACTATTTATTTTGGTCACGTATGATAATGATAGAGTACTATTCATGTAGGAGCATCTTTGTAATGATATGACTACAAGTCATAACATGGATCATATTGCTCTAATTGTCCATCACAATATCTACCTATAGATTTATTATGATTGCATAGAATTAGTAGATTAGACAAATACATCAAAACCATCTCTCAGAGGACTAATTGGATCAAGATGAGGATAGGCATCATACTTAATAGAAGAATTAAGTATAGTTAACCAAAACATGAAATTTCTCTTTTATGATCAAACACCTATATGGCATTGGACTAGGTTGACAACAATGCAGCTACCTCCAATATTATCCTCATACAGTTTATGTTCCTCCATAGGTTGTACATGTATAGTAGTGGGCTAAAGACTAAGATTATTTATAATGAAAAATCAATGAGACAAGCTTCTTACCTCAACTTAACATGAAAAATATTAAATATGACAAATAAGAGATTCGAGAAAAAAACTATCCAAATAATATTAATAAGATTTTTGGCTTTATGATTTTAATAAGTATATTAATTGAACTCTTTTTTTATAAACTAAAAATTAGGAACATGTACTATTGATGCTTATGAAAACAACTAGGATAAAACCAAAACAAGAGAATGAAGGGTGTTGTTCTATATTGGGAAAGTTGTGGATAATAAAATGACAATATTCTTAGAAAGGATCATGCATGATGATGGTCATTATGAGATTTGCTTTAATAAAGAATGGAATAAAAAATGAGATAGGACTATTTAAAGGGTGTGGCAATGGTGAAAGTGAAGAGAAGAGATGGTAAAAGCATGAAAGTGGGAAAGCAATAAAAATATGTCCAAAATCTAGATGGATTTTGGGACAACAAAAATTCCAAGAAATAAAGTTATTCTCAAAAGCTTTTAAACATAAAAATTAATATTATATGAAGGAAAGAATCCCTTAAAAATTTCAAAGAATTATTGGATATTTGGAAGAGTCAATAATAAGTTTAAGAACAATAAAAAATAAAAATTTATTGGTCTCAAACATATTTGAATGTGACATCCTTGAAATGTAATTACTATGCAAACCTATAATCATAAGACTAAAAGTGTAATTAGTTATTTAATGACAAACATTATGATTTGAGCCTAAAACATAATTATATTATTTTGATATTATCTTAAAAAGCATGAAACTTTACAAAGTTACACAAAATGCCATAGTGTATTAATATATCAATGAAAAGAGCTAATTTAAAGGAACTTATTAGTTCTTGGATTTCAATTTTTGAAAATCAATAAGGCTTGAAGTAAATCAAGAAGAGGTATTGAGTTACATTTATGTGTGAATGAGATTAAGCTTATTCAAGTTCCCAACTATATTCATTTGTGAGAAATCATTTAAGAAGCTTTAGGAACATGGGAGGGAGAGGAGAAAACCCAAGGAAATCAAGAGAAAGAAAGAGAGAAAGGAAAGAAAGAAAGAGCTTAAGAAAAAGGACAGGAGAAAAGGAGAGAGGAAAGTAGAGAAGAATAAGAATTATTCTAGGGAATATTAAGAAGAGGAAGGAAGGTTAGTAGTTAATAAAAGCATGGAAAAGTTATTTTGGCATAACATTAAACTTCTTAAGTATCATCTGAGCAGTGTTTTTGATACTTAGAGGATTTTATAAAATTCTTGTGTTATTCATTAAGAGGTTGGGTTTAAATCTAATGAGAAATGACTATATTTCAACTCAAAGAATTTATTCACTAGAACTAACATATAGTATGATGGCATGCAACATATGACACATTAAGCTTAAAATGAAAGAAATTTAGTCTTCTTAAAAAATCATAAGGTACAAGAATAATAATGAACAATACAATTAGCTCAATGAAACATTTCACATGATTCTTAAGAAAATAATATAATGTGACAACGTTATTTCAAATGACATGGAAAGAGTAAAAGATAAAGTGTGGTAGAAGAAGATGATGATATAATTAGTTAGGAGTTAGATTTCTAAGGTCAACAACGTATAATATGCTATAAAAGACATACAATACGTTGATTCAGTAATAATCTAGGAAAGGAATTGAAATAGAGAAAAACCTTGATGTATGATACAATTCACTTATTATATAGTGCATTAGTGAAGCAAAATGAGTAAAATATGGTGGAATGCATGAATGACAAAAGAAAGTTAAGAATAACCTAACATTAATTGATTGCATCTAATTGTGTTGTTGGTATCAAAAAGAAAAGAAATCTTGGAATAAAGCCCATCCTTAAAAGGTTAGTACATAAATTTGATTTGGTAATGCTAAAAAAATAATTGATGTAAAAAGTAGGCACTAGATATGCTTAAGGCATGGCTTCATAATTGTATAAAATAGATTTATAGGTAATATATATATATATATATATATATATATATATATATATATATATATATATATATATATATATATATATATATATATATATAAGTAAAATATTATTTATTTGTATTATTAAACTATCTATTATTAAATATGATAGAATGAAAATAAAATCAAGAATAAAATTAAGAAAATGAAATTAAATGAATGTAGAAGCAAATTTACTAACTAATGAGATAAAAGAAAGAAATAAAAAATAAAGTTGTGGTTTTCCTAATGATATTATCCCATGGTAGAAAGAATAAAAAATTGACAATAATAATAATAATAAACTAGTGCAAATATGAAAATCAATAGAAAAAAATTAGCATTAGTAGTAAATCAAGCGAAGAAAGAAAGAGAAAAGAAAAATAGCACCAGCAATAAATTAGGATAGGTAAGAAAAAGGGAAGAATAAAAAATTGGCACTAACAATAAATTGGGCTAGGAAAGAAAATAAAATAAAATTGACATTAGAAGTAGACCAAGTCACAAATGAAAAAGAAAAGAATATGTTGTTAGTATATCAATCAATGATAATACAAACTATAGGATAGTTGTATTGAGGATAAAATGTTACCTATTAAAGAAAAATGCAAAAGAGAAAACACAATAAGATAAGAAAGAATGAAAAAATAAAAAAAACAAATGAAAAAGGAACTAATAACCCTTATAAAGATGAAGATAAAATAATTATGTATATTATATATTTATACATGCTATTATGCTAAGAAAAAATCATTAAAAGGGATTATCTATTCCAAATTTGCTTGAATTCAATAAGATAATTATGAAAGAAGTCAAATGAGTTATAGATGCCATTACTTGCAAACATTGCTCATATTTACTTCTTTATGATGTTATTTTTGTTTAAAGTTTATTTGCTAGGAAATTTTATCACATCTATGTTGCTTACATTATAGGACATGCTACCACCATATCAAGAGTGGTAGATCTTACTGGCAATAGAGAAGAGTAGGTATTGTATATATATAGGTTTACATGTATGAATAAAGTAATACTTACTTTCTTTTTTATTAAATGAGAAGCTATGATTATGGAGACATGATTTATTAAATGTTCGCTCATATTTAAAAAGAAGCAAAGGAAATTAAAGATAGTACTATCACTCATTGTCTAGAAAAACTTTCCTCATCTTTTTGCTTACGTTCTTTGATAAGTGATAGAGTTAAGCATTAATATAGGTAGGATCTTACCTGATGGTATTAGTGCAACACACACCCATTGAGATAAAGGTAGGAATCCTTAGATTGAGTGAGAGAACTAAAATAACATGTGCATCATGTGTAATACATGCATAGCATCCTTAAATGTTATTGCTTAAGTGCACTTGTATTATTGTAAATTATAACTTTATGAGGGAATGATAGAAGGAGATTTATACAAAGCAAAGCTCATCCCATTAGAAGAGGAATAAAGTGAGAGAGAAACTAATAAAGAACTATAATAATCTTATATAGCTAGCCTCTTCATCATTATTCCTTTTATAGAATAATGAAAAAGTTATGATATAGAAAGATTTTGGATAAATGCTATTGTTTGAGTCCATCATTTGAAGGAGAGATTAATCCTCTCGTTATAAAAGGATATATCAACAAAATGAATAGGATAATCTAAAGCATGTTATTTCTAATAATAAAAAGTTTTGTTTAGCTACAAAGGTTCTAGAAGATGATGAAGATTTTTTGTAGCAATCTAACCAGCATATCAAATTTAGAAATGACTAATGCAAACCATAACTTAAAGTGAATTTGCAAAAAAAAATATGAACAATGATATATCCTTACATCTAACATAGAACAAATGAGAGAGAACTTAGCAAGTCTAATGCAAACATGATTAACAATTATTGAATATGGGAGAGAATTTATTAGATTGTCTAGGTATCTTGATTCCTTTACAAAGTTTTGAATTTAAGAGATGGCTACAGCCTAAAAACAAAAATTGTTCATGTTATTTTAAGAACCATTGATTTTATAAAATTGGTGGAAAGTGCTTGACTAGTAGAATAAGATTTGTTTGCTACAAGAGCTATAAAAATTTAGAAGAAAAATAAAGAGAAACCTCTAGGAATAAAACATAGACCCTCCTTGAAAACAAATTTCAATGGAGTTTAAAGTAGAAAATTTTGTGAAGATGCTCCAAATCTAGTACTTATAATGGTAGATCTAAAGGCAAAGAAGGTAATCTTGGAATGAACCAATAAATGAAATAAGATGTTTTCATTTTGGAAATTTGCACAACGTGACAAAAGATTGTCCTTAAATTGGAACTAGGTCTAAGGTAGCCTTTGCATTGCTTTCAATGATGGCAAAGGAAGCTCTAATAGAGGAAGCAGCTAGATCCCTTCTATTATATAGGGAGTCATTGATAGAGGACAAAATTTAGGATGGGTAGGCATCCTTGAGTGTATTTTATTTCTTATCATGATTCTTTGAGCTCCATAAAATTTATTATAAGTATTCATTTTTATTTAAAAATTTCCTTATTTTAATATTATTTCACAATGGAGAATCAAATTCCTTCATTTCTTGTCATTTATATGAAAATTTTCTCATTTATCTCCTCAAATTAATATTGCCTTAATGGTTAAACTTCTTGATGGTAATAAAATTCAAATTGATAAGTTGTTTAAAGGAACCATCAAAACCCTTGAAAAAGAATTCTTTATTGAATTGATAAAACTCCACTTAGTAGAGTTTGATATTATTCTATGCATAGATTGGTTAAATGAGTGTGAAGTCAAAATTGATTGTATGGAAAAGATGGTAAAATTAATAACCATTGAACGGGTGAAAATTGCGTATTATGGCAATAAGGAGAAGGATTTCTATTATATTTTGAAGTGCTAAATCAAAAGTTTGAAAAATCATATGATGTGGTTTATGATTTTGATAAAAAATTTAGTAAGTTGTGAGAACTCGTTCTTAATCAAATAATAGAATTTGAAATTCAACTTTTCTTGGGGAAAAACCAATAACAAAAGTGAGGATACAAATTGAAGCACTACTAAATGAAGGTTTTATTTATCTTAGTGTTTTTTTTGGGGCCTCTTTTTATTATTTATGAAAAAGAAAAACAACAATTTATGAATGTGTATTGATTATTAAGAGATTAACAAACATACATTGAAGAACACATATTGTCTACACTAAATTGATGATTTTTTTTATCAATTTCAAAAAAGTTACTTTCTTTTCCAAAGTTTACTGTATCACCAACTAAAAGCCTTAATGAGTTGTTTCCAAGATTATCGTTTGCATAAGATATGGGCATTATAATTTTTCGTGCTTCCGTTTGGCTTAATTAATGCTTTAGCTATCTTTATGGATCTTATTAATAAAGTGTGCAAAAAAAAAAAATACTTCGATAAATTTGTGATTATTTTTATTGATAATATATTAATACTTTTGAAGTCTGTCAAAGCAAATGTAGATCATTTGCTTATGTTGTTGCAAAAATTATAAGAACATCACTTTTTTTTCTCAAATCTTATAATTGTGCATTTTGGTTAAGTTTCATTCTTGGGACATATTGCAAGGGATTTCTATAGAACCATAAAAAAATCTCAACTTTGTGAATTGACCCTTACCAACATGATAGAGTTGCAAAGTTTTTTGGGGTTGAATGCTAAAAATGCTTAGTAGAAATTTTCTCAACTACCAAGTCCCTTAACTAAATTGACACAAAAAGTAGTTACATTTTAATGGAATTCAATTTGTAAAGAAATCTTTCATGCTTTAAAGAAAACTTAACTACAGCCCCAATTCTTAATATACCAAAAGGAAATAAATGATGTCAAATCTTTAGGAATATATCATTGTTAGGATTAGACTATGTATTAATGGAAAATAATAATGTATTGCTTATGGATCTTATAAATTAAAGTACATGAAAAAAACTATCCAATTCATGATTTAGATCTAGAAGTTATTATTTTAGCATTAAAAAGTTAGAAACATAATTTATGTGAGGTAAAATGTGAAGTTAAAAATAGATTTTCGCACAAAAATAATTGAATCTAAGACAAAAGATTGCTAGAATAGATTAAAGATTATGATTTGAATGTCATGCACCATTTGAACAAAGCTAGAATTGTGGTGGTTTGCATTGTGTTGGAAAGCAAGTATCAACTTACTCTCAAACTAAGTTAATGAATAGCATATTTATTGTGAAATTAGTAGATATCAATTAGAAAAACAAATACATTTAAATGTATCTTTCTTACCCTAACTATCATTGTGAGTTGATTTGTTGGTTTTCATAAAACAAGGTTAGCATCAAGATATGGACAACTTAAGGAATTATTATAGCATTAAGTTCATAATTCTAAATATTTTATCATCTAGGAGCTTACAAGAGTATTATTAATTAAAACAAAACTATTCATGATTGAGAATGAAGTAGCATATTGTAGAATAAACTAATAAGTTCTTAATTACGAATAGGTAAATATAGGATAACAAAAGCCAAGTAGATTTTTTAAGCTTTACCAATTCCTAAATGTAAATAGGAAAGAATTACAGTATATTTTGTTGTTGGGTTACTTAGGTCATTTACAAGACATGATTGCATATCAATTATAGTTGATAAACTAGCAAACTTAGCCTATTTACATGGTGTACCAATGAAGATAGCCTTAGATAAAGATAAAAAATTTATGTCCCATTGTTGGATTTGGTACATTAAAATTTTGGCACTATATTTCATCCCCAAAGAAATGGCTTACCTAAATGAACAATAACAACTTTGGAGAATTTGTTGTAGATATATATTCTAGATTTTGGGGTTTACTAAGAAAGCCACTTACCTCTCGTTGAATCCTTTTATAATAATAACTTATAATCAAGTATTGTCAATGGCACCCTGTGAAGCTTTACATACGAGTAAATGCCATTCCTCATTATACTGGATAGAAGGAAAACAAAGGCAATTGCTCAACCTTGATTTTGTAGAGAAAGCTATTAAAAAAGTTTAGCTAATTAGATCAAGATTTCAAATTGCCCAAGATAAGAAAACAAATACTTTGATTCTAAGTAAAAGAATACAAGCTTTAATGAGGGAGATTGTGTTTTTGTGAAAGTAAACCTTTAAAAAGTATTTTTAGATTTGAAAAAGCTGGGATCTTTGGACCAAAATAATCATAATAATATTAACTTCTTATGTTGGCATGCTTTTTAACATCCATGAAATATAATTACTATGCAAAAAAAATATTCATAAGACTAATTGTGTAAGTAGTCATTTCATAGCCAAGCAAAGTTTATGTTTTGGTATTAGAACCTAATAATATTATTTTGGAATTTTTTGACAAATTGTAAAAGTCTACAAAGTTTCATTAATGTTCAAGTGAATATATTAGTCAAAAAAGATAATTTAAAAGAACTTGATAGTTTCTTTATTGTAATTTTTTGTGATTAATACAAGTTTTTATGAATTGAGTAAGAGAAAAACTCTACAATAGCTAGGTGTGGGAAATCCTTAGAGAAGCTTTAGGAACTAAGGAAAGAGAGGAGAAAACCCAAGAAAATTAAGAGCTAAAAAGGGAAGAAAGAGGGAGGTCAAGGAAGAAGACCAAAACAAAGGAGAAGGAGAATATAAGAAAAAGAAGAGTTTTTGGGATAACAATAAAAGAAAGGAAATGTTCTAGTAAGAAAAACATGACAATAATATGTTAGAATGCATTTTAACTTCTTAAGAACTATTTTGTGTTTTTGATACCTAGAGGAATTTATGAAATGTTGGCGTTATTATTTATGAGGTGAGGTCAAAATTGTTGAGAATTATGGGAACATGATATCCACAAAAGTGGAGTGTAAATTAAAATCTTAATTTCAAATGAGCATATATTTAGCAACAAAATATTTTTAATAATCTTAATAGCTCTTATAATTTTATTTTAAAAATTCTCATTTACTTTTAAAATCTTTTTTGTCGAGAGTTTAACAAAGAAAATATTTAAGGAGCTTTAGATAATTTGTTCAAACATAGGATCTACATCTACCCTTACCCATAAGACTATACTTGTACTAAAATATCTTTCATAAAAAAGGATAGGAGAAACCCCACTCACTGCAAAAGGATGTTACAAACACTAGACTAGAAAACATTACAAAATATTAGGCCAAAAGACCTTAAAAAGCATTTGGTCAAAAGTCCCTACAATTACTAATCTAAAAGAGACTACAACACCAAACCAAAGAACTCTATAAATCATCAAATTAGAGGATTTTATAAGAATGTTCAAAAGAATAATACAAGAGCAATATGAAATCCTAATGATGAGATATAGAACCAAAGTAAAAAAAAAAGCTCAAATTATACATATTATAGATTAATACATATAATCATGAGGTACCCTAAATTGTTATTAAACAAATGTGGAAGAGATATGTAATTTAGCTCAATATTCCCACTTGAAATATTGCTATAAAAATAACTTAGAGATGATATAAAATGTAGCTCAATGAAAATATGAACATGAAGGAAAGATATGAAGAATGAGACCAATGCTTGAATCTTGCGGTTTTATTTTTTTTCTTTGGAATAATGATTTTCAAGTGAATCCTTTACTTAAAGAAATAAAAATTATCATTAACCTTTACGATAAGTTTGGAACACTATTTTTATGCATTAGAAATCTTTCCAATGACTCCAAAAATCTCCCAAAGGCTATAATAAAAATTTTCAATGTTTTCAAACTAACAATTACTCATATTTGTTATACCAAGGCATAATTGTCCACAAAAAATTATGCCAAATGATATTTACAAATGACATGTTCATCCAACCCTACATACTTGTCTGACTAGGTCATTTTACTATCAATATTAGATTACACTTGTACGATGAGACCATCATGCATATATGCCTAGGTTATATACAAGTATAGCAACTTAAACCCTTTTTTTTATCATAGTATCTTATAAATATGATTAGAAAAATTGTTCTATAAAAAATTCTTTACCTCCCACAACTTTCAAATCTTTATCTATATGTTAAATGAGATCATACATGAATGATGTAAGAAATCATATTATATGATCAAATAGACATTTTTTTCTTATACTAGGATTACCTTGTCTAATTCTTGTCCAATGACATAAATGAACTATTCATATTTGTATGATACAAACATCATATTGTATGAAGTACATCATCTTTTTGCTTCAACTTACATCTCTAAGGTAACCTAGGATCTTACTAATTCTATTAGTAGATTGTATTATCCTATCATCCAAGATTTCCTCTAAGAATTAGATTGGAGATTAAACTCTTAAATCATACTTAACTCATGCTCTTTTTATTTCTATTTAATTAAGCATTAGTAATTAAGAAATTTTATAAAGAAACCTAGATGAGATGCCTACTTAAAGCTAAATCTATATAAGTGAAAAGATAGTTTTAAAAGCATTTAACACTCATATTGAAATCCTTGCTAACTCCTAGTGTCTCACATGAATTTTTATAAATCTTACATTTTAATACAAAAATAAAGATAACTAAAAGAATGATCTTCTATTTGTTTGCTCTTGCTTTTTGTCCTCTTGATGATAGTTATGATTAACATAAAAACATCACCAATAAACAATTTGAGTGAATGACCAAGCTCTGTAATTAATTTACCTACTAAATCTTAAGATACACTACTTTAAAAAAATAATAATAACATAATAAAATAGTTTAATTATTATTTAATGAATGGTGTAAGGATTAAGTGTACAACAAAAATTCTATGAGAGAGGATTGCATTTTGATTCAAAGAGCTGTATCCTTAAAGCTAACATGTAGTACATTGGCATGAAATGTACCATATGTTAAACTCAAAAGAAATCTCATCTTTCTAAGAAAATCAGTTTATATTTGAATAACTAATGGATCATATAGAAAAGCATTAATGTATAGTATGGTCAACTTATCATACAACACATTAAGGAAGAAAAATGAGTTAAATATAGTAGAATGCATGAATTTTAAAAGAAATTTAAGAATAACAAAGTATTAATAAATTTTCATTTGACTTCTAATGTAGGTATCAATAGGAAAACAAATCTTAGAATGAAAACCATCACTAAAACTTTAGGTAGATAAATCTAATTTGGTAATATAAATAAGGCAAATGACTAAATTGAAAAAAGAGACATTAGAATTTGCATAAAACATGATATCATAATATTATAGCATAGAACAAGAGATAATATCTATTTACTTTTATATATATATTATACATGAAAAATATTGTATTTGTATGCACTACTAAACTTTATGTTATGCAGAATAAAAGCATGAAAATGAAAAAAGAAAAAAGAAAGAAGGGAAAAGGAATGAAAAGAGTACAAAAGCAAACTAACTAAGCCATGAGAAAAAAAGAAAGAAATAAGAAAGTCAAATTATGGTTTCTTTAAAGGTGCTGTCCAAAAATAGAAATAAAGGAAAACTAGCATTGGCAATAAATCAGGATAACTTGAAAGAAAAATGAAAAGAACAACTAACATTAGTAGTAAACTAGGTTAGGAAAGATAAAGAAAGAAATTTTGTACTAGTAATAAACTTGGCCAAGTATGAAAAATAAAGAAAAGAAAACTAGTATTGATAGTAAATTGGGCTAGGAGAGACAAAAGAAAAAAACCAACATTAGTAGTAAATAAGACAATTAATGAAGAAGAAAATAATATGAAAGTTTTGAATAAACCAAGAAATGAAATGAGATGTTTTCATTGTAGAATTTTGGGTCACATGGCATGAGTTTTTCCTCAAATTTGAATTAGGTCTAAAGTAAAGTTTGGGCCTCAAAATATTTCTTCCTGTAGTGGAAAAGGAAGTTCTACTAGAGGAAGGGGTCAGTCCCTTATTGATATCTCTTAGGAACGGTGGGCAACCTTGAGTGTATGTTATATCTCAACATCATGCTTCTTATCCATAGAGGTTAATGTAAGTACGCTTTTTTGAAATCTCTTTATGTTAGTATTATTTAACTATTTAGAATCTAGGTTTTTGATATCTTATCATTTATATGGAAGATTGTTCATTTAATCTCCTCAAAAGATTTCCCTACTATTTAAACCTTTTTATAATAACAAAATCCAAACCAATAAGTATATGAAGGGAACCATCAAAATCCTTGAAAAGAATTTTCTATTTAATTGATATTATTCCTTTTAGTAGAGTTTGATATCATTTTAGATAATTCATTTTATGATTATCAATTTAAAATTAATTGTGTAGGAGATAATAAAATCAAGAACCAAATAAAAGAAGGAAATTGTGTTTTATTGCAAGGGAAGAAATATTCCTCTTATATCTACCTTAAAAGTGGAAAAGATGTTATCTAAAAGGAGATAAGGATTTTTATTATAATTTGAAGTTATAAATCAAAAATTAAAAAAAAAACCGCAAGATGTTCATATTGTTTGTGATTATGTTGATAGATTTCTTGAGTTACTAAGATTCCCTCCAAATCAAGAATTTGAATTTTATGTTCAACATTTCTTGAGGTCAAAACAATTATCAAAAACTCCACATAACAAGTATCTAATAGAACTACAAGTTGTAGCTCTTAAACTTTGAGAGCTATTAAATAAAAACTTCATTCATCCTAATGTGTCTCTCTTGGGGACAACCATATTATTTATAGAAAAGAAAGATACTGCGTTGAATTAAACAAATGAATATTGAAGAGAAAGCATCATCTACATTGAATTTATGATTTTTTTGATCAATTACAAGGAGCATCTACTTTTTCTATAGTTAACTTGAGATTGAGGTATTACAAGCTAAAAGTCAAAGAATCGAGTATTACCAATATTATGTTTCACATAGGTGTGGGTATTATAATTTGTTGTGCTACATTTCACTAGCCAATTTAATAATTGACTTTATTGAAATTATAAATATGGTGTTCAAATAATATTTAGATCAATTTATGATTACTTTCATTAAAAATATCTTGATACATTTAAAATCTACCAAAGCACATGTAGATCATTTGAGTGTGATACCACAAAAATTATAGGAACATCAAATTTATGCAAAATTTCAAATTGTGAATTTTGGTTGTCTTAAGTTTTACCATTGGGGACCTATTGTAATTAAGGAAGGGATTTTTGTAGATCTACAAAAAAATCTCAACTTTTGTGAATTGGCCCTAATATGCCAATATGATAGGGGTGTAAAGTTTTTTGAGGTTAACTAGATATTATTTAAAGTTTGTAAAATGATTTTCTCAACTACAAAATTCCTTAATAAAAGTGAAATAAAAAGTAGAATGGAATCTAATTTATGAAGAAAGTTTCCAAGCTCTAAAAGAAAATTTGACCACAACACAAATGTTTAGTCTACTTGAAGGAAATAAAGAATATCAAATCTTTAGTGATGTATCATATGAGGGATTAAGCTATGTATTATTGCAAAATGACAAAGTAAATACGTATGAATCTCATTAAATAAAATTCCATGAAGGGAACTATCCAATTCACGATTTAGAATTGGAAACTATAGTTTTTGTTTTAAAGAGGTAAAGACATTATTTATATGGATTTACATGTGAAGTTTATAATAATCATCAAATCTTGAAATACATTTTAATACAAAAAGAAATGAATCTAATACAAAATAGTTGACTAAAATATATTGAAGAACATGACATGAATATTTTGTATCATGCACATAAATCTAAACTGGTTGTTGATACATTAATTCATAAAGCAATACCCTCTTAGGTTAAGTTGCTGAACATCATCTTTCTTTTGAAATTGACAAAAACTATTTAGAAAGGGAAGTATAATGAAATGCTTTTTTATTATCCCAATTATCATTATGAGCTAATTGGTTCGTTTTCATCCAAAAAGTTTTACAATAGGATGAATGAAATATTTAAACTGATTTAGAATAAAATAGAAGGTTAGACTTCTAACTTTACCATTTGTGCTAACAAAATTCTTTAGTTTCAAAAAACTAATTTCTTCCCAAATCATCGACAATTGAAGGAGTTATTGTTGCATGAAGTCATAATTAATATTTTATTCATCTAGGAGCCACCAAGATATATTATGAATTGAAGTAATACTATTAGTGACTAGGAATGAAGATGGTTGTTGCAAATGGATTAGTAAATGCTTAATATGCAAATATGTAGAAGGGATAATGCAATAGAACTTGAACAAACTTTTGCAACCCATGCAAACCCTTATATGAAAATGGCAAAGCATTACAATAGATTTTTTTTGGTAAGGTTGCCTAGATTCCTTGTAAGACATGACTATATATGAGTGTTAATTAATAAAGCAAATAATTTAGCCAATTTATTGGCTATCAAAATGATTTATTCAATAAAAAACTTGGCTATACTTTATGTGAAACGTATAATGGATATAAATGGTGTATCAAGGGACATCATCTTAGATAGAGATCTAAAGTTTACATCCTATTTATGGAAACATACACATTAATAGTTTAGCACAAAATAAATTTTAGCATTACATTCATAGTCATAACAGTCAAACCTAAGAAAATAAAAATTTTGGAAGATTTGTTACGTATGTGTATTCTAGATTTTTAAGGTGATTATGAAAATCTCCTACCTCATAAACTTCTCTTATAATCATAACTTCTAATCATGTATTTACATGACACCTTACAAAACTTTATATGGAAGAAAATATCAACTCCCCTTTTGCTGGATAAAAGGAAAAGGAAGTACTCAGCTCTTATTTCAAAGAGGAAGATACCAAAAAGTGAAGCTAAATTGTTCAATAATTCAAATTACCCATGATCAACAAAAGAAATAGTTTTATGTTAAGAACATGAATATAGAATTTAATTAGGATGATCAAGTTTTAATGAAACCATGCCATCTAAAAGGAATCCTTTATTTGGAAAAGTAAGGAGGATGAGACCAATGTACAATAGCCCTTTTCAAATTATGTAAAGAATAGGCCAAACATTCAATCAATTTGCATTACTCTACACATGGTTAGAGTTCATGATGTCATTCATGTCTTATCTTTGAGGAAATATATTTTTGATCCTTCTCACATTATCAATTTTAATTTTGAATATTTTAATTTGCAATCAAATATGCAATATATTAAAAACCCAATTAAAATTTTGGATTGCAACAAAGTATTGAGGAACATAGCAATCCTAATGTTGAAGGTTTCATAGATGAATCAGATTGAAAGAACAACCTCTTAGGAGGTAGAATCGAACATCCAAAACTCTTTTAAATTTTAGGAGTGATGTCCTTGAGAAATAACTATTGTGCAAACCAATAATCATAAGACTAAATGTAAAATTAATCATTACACAATCAAGAAGCTTATGTTTTGAGGCTAAAACATAATATTATTATTTTGGTATTATTTAAAAAAGTGCAAAATTTTATAAAATTGTTTGAATGTCAAAATAGAGATAGCTTTGAGAATGATAATTAAAGGAACTTATTAGTTCATTATTTAAAATATTTAGAGCTCAATTGAATTTAAACTTGTTGGCCTTACATTTATCTGCAAATGACCAACTAAATGGCTAGCTCTACTCCAATTTATATACACATGGGTTCCCTCAATCACTATTTCATGGTTGTAAGTTAAAGCTTATCACTAACTACATTAATGAACTTGAATTGATTTTTAAAGAAGAAGAGATTCAACAAATGACCTTGCTATTCAAATGCACTTTGATTGGGATGTTTTCTTATGGATTATAGAACATGACCTTCATTCAAAGTGAACTATAATATATAAGGTTTAAGAACTCATACATAGTTAGTAATCATAGATATATTATTCTTTAACTTGCATTAGAGGAGGCTTATCTCACTTACTGGTTGCACAAAAATTGGCATTTAGCTAAGTTTCCCATGTGGATTCTTAAGTGGAACCTAGACTTTAGGGTTGACATGGAACCTTTTGTTGTGCCAATGTATGTAGCTTTTGATTAATCACTACTTGACTTCTTTCTTAAATCTACACTCTTCTTCATAGCTCATTCCATTAGCAATTTATTGAAATTGGACACCCATATGGCCAATGTTACTAATCCTAGTGTAGCAAGGGTTTGCATTAAGGTGGACCTCACCAAAGAATTACCAACAATAATCAAGATTAGTCTTAATCAAGACAAGAAAATAGGTTTTTGGTAGTTAATTACTAATTAGAACCCTCCAAAATATTGCTTTCATTGCTTTAAACAAGTCACAATGAGCAAAATTACAAAATTTCTAACTCTTATATAGAAGAGTAAGGATAAATGTAGTACCACTCAAGATGAGAAAGCTTTAAAAGCAAAAAACTAGCCCATCTGTTTAGGCACGCAGCTTGTTGAATTTCGGTTGTGTGGGCCGTCAACGTTGCAAGAGAATGTTCAACTATGGAGAACTCAATAGTTCAGGTGATGAGACCACAACATGAAGCTATTGTGTAAGCACCTTAGGTGCAATAACTATGGAGGATTTCCTTTGGAAACTAATTTGAGTGAATATGGTGATAAAACTTTGCAAGAAGGTGAAAACCAATAATTTGGTAATTTAATCTTAATCAACAAAACCATTAAATAGAAACCTACATAGTTTGGTATGTATATCTCTAAAATAGGTGGAAAAAGTTATGCTTTAGCAGTGAGACAAACCAAATTCATCTATTTCTTTAGGGGACACCTACATTAAAAAATTAGTGGTGGGGGTCAATATCCTAATAAGAGGTAGGTATGTTAAAGGATACAAGTATGGGATTCATTGAAGTGTCACTCAAAAGAGAAAAGAGAGGTAGATCTAAAAGATGGGAGAGATTCCTAATTTGTATTAGACAGACTTCAAAAGAAACTACAGTTAATTTTGGACAAGATGAGAATAGATTTAAGGCCCTAAAGTTCATGGAAGGTGTTTTAACTTTTGAATTCATATGTTAAAAACCCTCATTTGGAATATAAGAGGCATTGTGAGCAAATCACTTTCGCTAAAGCTATGACACTCATACTAAATCACAAGATTCATTTATAGGTAATAATAGAATCAATGGTAGTTGACACCAAAACCTCTCAATACATTAAGGAATTAGGTTTTAAAAATGGAATAAAAAATTAATCAAATAGGATATTGATCCTACAGAGTGAACACTTACAAGTTTACATTGTAAGAAACTTGATTCAATCTATTCTTATAAAGGTCAATATTAATAATTTGGATAATTTGTGTTGTTTTAATTGTGTATGCAAAACACTCAAGAAGTCAAAGACAGCTTCTCTAGTATGAGCTTCTTTAACATCAATAATTGACTTCTAATAATCCATGGTTAGTAAGAGGTGATTTTAATGTTATAACCAATTGAAGGAGTATGCAACTCAAGCCTTACAAAACATAGATGTAATGAAAGACTTTCTATGGTTCATTGGGATACCCTCCTTAATCCAAGCAAAAGTCCTTTGTAGTCCATTTATTTGACACAAAAAACGAAGGGTTCTTTTGTATAGGAGGACCTATATAGATTATTGTGCAATGTAAGTTAGTTATCTTAGTTTCCTAAGTTTTTAGTGCATTGACTTAATAAGTTGTCATCTGATCACATGCCCATCCTCCTGCAAGTGCATAATATTTAAAAAAGTAGGATGCAACAATTTAGATGTATGCATATAGAATTCTAGCATAAAACCTTTAAAGATATAAAAAAGAAAACTAGGATCTTCCTTTAGCTACATCAAGCATATTTGGATTTGGCACTACATTAAGAAGGATTAAATAATGTTTAAAAAAATAGAACAATGGTACGTTTGGCAACATGTTTGATAAACAAATGGAGGAAAATGAAATAGATAGAAAGATGGAAGAGTTGTATAACAAAAACCCATCTAAGAAAGAGAGAATGAAGTGGTCAAAGGCATAACTTGATTTCATTAGGAGACAACTCAAAAGCAATAGTTTTGGAAACAAAAGAGATTTATAAAGTGTTTGTGAGAAGGTGACTTCAACACCAAAAAATTTTGCTCCATTATTATGGCCAAAAGAGCAAGCGTATCTATCAACAAAATTCAAAACAAGAAAAGCAATTGGATTGAATGGGATGAGAAAATTAGTTATAAGGCTATTTAATACTATCAAAATCTACCAACTAAAACAAACAAGGTACATAATAAGGAGCCTCAATAGAACCTACTATAATACAATCACTATTCAATTACATAAGATCAAAATGACTTACTTCTAAAGGAGGTAACCATAATGGATTTAAAGAGAGTGGTGGAAGTTTAGAATTGTGATAACATAATACGATGAGATTGTTTCGTTGAAGAAATTTATAACAAATTTTATGACATTATTGTGCAAGTCCTATTGGATGTGGCTTAGTAGGTGTTCCTTAATGGGAACCCAATCCCATATTCTATCACAAGCACATGGCTTGTCATAGTTCCAAAAGTGGATTCTAATCACTCATTCAAAAACTTTAGACCTATTAACCTATGCAATTTTGTGAGAAAGTTTTTTTACAAAAAAATTAGAAGTTAGACTCGCTTCTATTTTGTAGGATATAATTTTCCCAAAAAGGTCAACTTTTGTGAAGAGTAGAACCATAAGTGATGACATATTAATGACAAAAAAATGGTTAACTACATCGATCATAAAATTAGGGGATATGACCTTATTGTTAAATTGGACATGCAATCAGCTTTTAACATGCTTAGTTAGTGATTTCTATTTAAACAATTTGGTTCTTTTGGGTTCCACAAGCATTTCATCAAATTGGTGAAAAACTACCTTCAGTATGGCTTGTTCTTTGAGCTGATAATGGTAGCCCTCATGGCTTTTGCTTAGCCAATTGAGGGGTGAAGCAAGGTGAACCCCTTTGCCCCTCACTTTTTATTATGGTTTCTATAACTCTAAGCTAAGGCATTAAGGTGCTTAACTCACAAAGGAAAATTGATAATTTTACTACAATTATAAGATCTTATCTCATTACAAAACTGTCATTTGTAGAAAACATTATAATATTAAATTTAGGAAGTAAAATCTCAATACATAATCTTATGAAATTCCTTATGATGTATCAAGAAGGCTCTAGGCAATGTATAACTTATGAGAAAATTGCATTCATAAGCTATAATAAAGTATTAAAGACAAAGAATAACTTAATTAGGAAATTGACTAGATTCACTAAAGGATCTCTATCATTTAAGTATTTGGGATGTACAAGTTTCAAGGGTAGGAAAAATGTGGTCATATACTTACTTCTTATTAACAATAACTAAAAGGGTTGAGGGTTGGAACTTTATATGGTAATATAAAGGATTTTAGGCTGATCCTTATCAAAAGTGTATAGAATTCAATAGCCATATAGTCGTTGATGATGCAAGACATTGATTGGATGAGAGCCTCCCATATGTCTAGTTTACATACAACCATGTCATGGCTCCACCAATCAAAGTCAATTTGATGTATGTTTGGGATTTCATATTGCAAAGCCCATTCAACTTGGAGTTCAAGGTCAGTACCTCTATCACTACTATTGAAGGACTAATAGAATAATGAGTGCAATGTTTTCTTGTGGAAATCTATCATATTCATGTTGAGGTGGAGAAAAAGCTAGAGAAATCACAACAAAAGTACAAAGAGAGGCATGAACAACATCGAGTTCATGGTCAATATGAATTTGAGGATCTAGGCTAACACCACATTCTTTTTTTGAACCGCTTTGAGAGGACATTATCCAGGAGAGGTAAATCATGACAACCAAGCGAGGAGCAAAGTCAGCCTATCGAGTTGATTGAAAGGGACAAATAGCTTCCAAAAATTCAATTGGAAATAAGGCATGACCAAGTTGCCTCACCTCATCAACTTTGACAAGCATTAAGCCCCTCAAAGGGAGAGCTTATAACCAGGACATCTAGTCATAGACAAAGAAAGGCAACCAAGGCAAAGAAGATTCAAAGGGGCTTTCATCCTCAATGAAAGGGGCCCATGATCAAGAGATCAGTTCAAGGCCTACCTTAGATTTGAATGTTGAAGAATTGAGTGGGGAACTCACCACGAGATAGTAATGACTCCCTAAGACCCACCTAAGATAGTTGTGAAATGCATTGAGAATGTTATAGCTAATTCCTTTTTTAGCATCTCTAACTATCCAAATGCACATCATTAGGTCTCTTGGAAGAATATAACCTTCCCAAAAAAGGAGAATGACTTGGGGTGAAGAGAATAGCAACAAGCACACAAGTTTTTACATGTTAGTTATGAGGATCTTTTTATTCCTTAGATTCGTTGTGGGTGAGATTCATAGAGTGTGGAATGCTAATTTCTTAAATCATTTGCTTTGCATATAAAGGTTAGGTTGTCTGCAATGTGCTGTAGAATACAAAAATTGTATGACTTGCTTCAAGAGAGAGTTATTTATGATAGGCAATATGAAGGACATATTAAATATACTTTTGGTAGCTAAGAAGTTTTTCTTCAAGAAAGCATATGAGCTATTAAGAGAAGTTAATCCTATTAGTTAAGAGCTAAAGAATTTCTAAAATTGATGCACTCCTTTTAAGATTTTGATTCCCTTTATGATAATTGCTCAATCAATCATTACCATTCCTCATTATACAAGTCTCCATTGTAGCTACTTACAAGGAGTAGCTTTCAAGAAGCTTTAGAAGTTAGAGATAGAGGAGTGAACCTAAGAAAATAAGGAGAAAGAGAGAGAGAGAGAGAGAGAGAGAGAGAGAGAGATAGAGAGAAGAGAAAGAGAGAAAAAAAGGAGTAGATCAAAGAAGAGGATTAAACTAAAGCAGACGAGGAACATTGAAAGAAAATTTGTTGTAGGGAATAATAGTGGTAGGAAAAATGGTTTCCAATAAACAAAGTGTGGAAAAAGTATGTCAACAGTTGTTTTAACTTCTTAAGCTTATTCCTAAAAGTTTTCATGGAATGTTGACACCATTCTCTTTGGTTAAAATTTAATGAGAAATGCAAGTGTTTTCACTCAAAGTGTTGTACCTCCAAAGATAATGTATAGTATGTTGGCATGCAATTTATCATATTTTGAGCTCAAAAATGAAGGAATCCAATCTTTTCCAAAAGATAGTATGATACAAGAATAAAGAATAGATTACAAGATTCCTGAGAAAATTGTATTTTACATAAATAAAAAAATGAATAGTATGATTAATTTAGAAATTAGATGAATAGACTCCTAAGAATATCATATAGTATGCCAATATTATTGTGGATGGTTTGAAAAAGAAAAAGTGTAGTAAAAAAAGGCAATCCAGTTGGTTACGATTCACTTTCATTGAGTTCAATAATAGTCCACAAAAGAAATGACTAACATATAAAGACTAGAGAAAAACCTTATTGTATGATATAGTCCCCTTAGCATATGGCACATTAAGGAAAAAAATGCATTAAATAAGGCAAAATGTATGAAAAATAAAAGAATAATTTGATATTAATTAATTGCACCTAATCTATGATATTGATATTGAAAGGAAAAGCAATCTTAAATGAATCCCATCTCCAAAACTTTATGAAGATAAGTTTATTTGGTAATGTAAGTAGGAACATAATTGAAGTAAAAAAAAGGCATTGGCATTTGCATATGACATGGTATTATATTTTTGTAGAACATAGAATGAGAATAAGATCTCATTACCTACATATATGTGTGTGTGTGTGTGTGTGTGTGTGTGTGTGTGTGTGTAAAATGTTATGTTTATATTAAACTTATTGTTGTGTAAGATGAAAGTATAAAAATAGAAATAAAAAAGAAGAAAACATCTTCATAAGAAAAATATGTCACGTTCTTTTTACGTAAGTACCATGATAAGTGGTTGAATTAAAAAAAAGATTAGTATAGATGGGACATGACATCTCTTGGCTTATATTATAGACATGCCAACACTATACTGACAGAAGTAGATGAATGTGACCATGAGAAAGAGTAGGTATTTATTATTGAATAGTGGGAAATTACATATGTACAAGTTTGTATGGATGCATGGGAAGTAATAACTTCTAATTTTAGTTAAACTAGAAACTATGATTATGGGGATATGATATACCAAATGTTAAGTTATATTCAAACAAAAACAAAAGAAAATAAAGATAGTATGATTACTTCCTAACTGGAAGATAATGTCCTTATCTTTCTAATTATGTAATTCAATTAGTGTAGAATTAAGGATTAATATAAGTGAGGCAGACATTGTATGTGCATCAATGTCTTTGTTTAGGTGGATAGAGTGATCTAACTTCTAATTTTCATAAAACTTGCAATTTATTTGGTTGGGAAATATCATAAAGACTTAACACTCTATATTTAATTATTTTTCATTGGTTGGAAGTGAGAGAAAGGTAATATGTACAAATCTCCTCCAAATCTAATGTTAATTTTCCAAGCAATAAACCCATATTTGTATACTATAATGAAAAAGTTTTGGTATCATTTTTTTCTTTTGAAATTTTTAAAAGATAGCATAGTATTTTGGATGGTAAATAAATATAAAATGTAAAGAAAAACTTTATGACATAGATTCAAATAAGGAATGGATGTTGGAACATATGGGATAACATATAAAAGATTACAAGAAATCCACAAAGATTTGCCATCAAATTAGATCTTTTTGTTTGCAATCTTTTCTTAACATGAACACACCTCATCTCATACCTCTAAACTAGTGAAGTGATAAAACCTATGACACAAACTATAAAATCTACTTCATTTCATTTTAAAATTAAGGCTAACCATTATAATATATCACTTTATATAATCTTTTAAATCTTGTGCAAAATGACCAAAAACTAGAACTGAACAAATTTTGAACTAGACCTAATAGATTCACATATTTCACTAAACTTCCCAATGAGATCAAGTAAACATATTAGGTTTTGTTAATCTTAGCCAATAGTGGCATAAGCTTGATGATTAAATATGGCTAAAATATTTTTTTGTATTCTTGAGTGATCTAAGAAATGTGATAGAATATCGAAATAATTATTTGTATTCAATACTCTTAAGATGATTGTTTGGTTGTGCACATAGCATCTAAGAATAGTTTTGAATATATGAGAGCTCACACTAACATTTGTAATATCATGATGCTTATCTAGAACTCTACATACACCATAATGCATCATGAACCATAGAGCTCATCTACAAAACTAGGTAAAAACATATGAACAACTATAAAATACTATTATAGTATGTACTCCTAAAAAATGAAGAGATCATCTAGACTAGCTAAAAATCATCTTTGGTGGGTAGAAAAAAGATTAAAACTTTATGGAATCCTGCAAGAAAACTAAAAGCTATCTTTGGCTAAAAGACTACAACATCTAGATATGCTTTAATTTCTAAATCTATAATACTTAATAAGCTATTATGAGTAACCCTAATGCTTTGGATACATCCAAATCAGATACATATAGGTCACATACATATAGATATACCTAATATATGTAGGTAGAATATGAAAATAACAAAATATTTTCAATTATACTAAAAACTCTATGACAAAAAGTAGAGCCCCTCCATAAACGAGATATCAACTTAAAATCTCTAAATTGTACAAGCACCAAATTCTTCTACTTCACTTTCCTATCTCTCCCTATTCTCTAATTAGTTTTTACTCACTATAGTTCTTATCCATAAATCCAAAATTTTTTGTTTTATTTTGTGTTTCCCTAGTCATTATCTTATCTTCACACCATTATAACACTACATTGCCTATAAAATTGTCATGTTCTACTAGATGCCACTTCAGAGCAAGTTACATGATAACTCTTTAATTACCCATCATCTTTGCTTGAATACTCCTCCATGCATGGTAGATTAGTTTCTTTCTTGTGTCATGATTCCCTCCACTCTTTGGTGCACTTTTTTTATTTACATTGCAATGATTTCCTTGCACACTTTTAGGAACCTGTAGAATTATTAAGATATTTCATTTTACTTAAATGTTAGTCTTTAAAAAAAAATAACATTATTTCATGTGTCTTAAATGAAATTACATGCTCTCACAATGTGCTAGAAATTTTCTACATTATGTGAAAATGCATGCTTATTTGAAGATCTCTAAGATTAAGTCACAATCAAGGGCATTAAATTGAGTGAACTAAAAACGTAATGCTCAGACAAAAGCATTCATTGGGACAATTTAAGAGACTCAATGTAAATGAGATCACAATCTCTTCAATTAAATGAACAAGCCACAAGCTTAGCAATTTGGCAAAGGAAAAGGAATACATAAGAAAGATCTAATCAAAGGTTGTTTTGAAGTAATTTTGTGTTATCTTGTCCCTTCAGTTGATGAACACTTACCTGCACTTTTCTTGTCTCATCAGTTAACAAGCATTTTCCTCTACTCCAACTAAACTCAATAGCCTTTAAACACTTTTCTATGCATTGGAACATTACAATATATAAACTAGAGCCAACCTTTGCTTGTCATCTTAATAGTCATCAACCTCCATCCTTTTCTTTGGCTCATTTTAGTAGTCATTTAACACTTATTTCTACTCTATCTCTTCTAAATAGCCATCAATCACCATCTTCTACTTTGTCTCTTTTTAATAGTTATTAAACATCTAATACATCTATTAAGGCTCCACTTAACCAACCTATTAATCTAAGGATAATCAAGATTAAATGTAAGCAAGATCATATATAAAGATGCATAAAGTCATAAGTAAGGTTTTAACAGTGAGACAAAAATAAAAAAATGCAAACATCCAAGTAATGTAAATTAAGTATCACAATTACTAAAATTGTTTTAACCATCAATGCATTAAAAATAAAGAACTATGCACATACAAAACCAAATATTGATAGATAATATTACCTTCACTCAACACAAAACACTACTTATTTTCACATTTTAGGAGTGGAACTAGTGAGACTTTAATAAGCTTAAAAGATAAATCCAATAAGATAACATAAAATGCTATATTATAATACCAATATAAAATGATGTCATGATAACATAATATTATAATAATGAACTAAAAGAATAAATCAATAATACTAAACAAAACATAAGAAAGTATTTATATGTTTGTTATCTTATTTTTTGTTTTAAATGTATTTTTTTGGTAGAGCTTAATTTTTTTTTAAAATCATTATCCCCTATATTCAATAACTAATATCATATGACCTTGACTTGACATAATACTAAATAGAGGTATCCTCTTTTAGCCACCCTAAATAGAGCACTAGTGGCTTAAAATATATCCATATATAAGGGCATCCTCACCTTAATTATAGGGATATTTTCTTAGGAAACAATATATTCTCTCTTTGTGTTATTCATTATAATTAATTTACTATATCATGAAATATGACAAGGTCATTGATTGCATAGGAAATATACTTTCGTATTCTTTTTTTATTACTTTTTGTGTACTTATCTTTATTTTGATGTGAATCAAGTGATACCACTATCTAAAATAAAATGAAAACATGTGAATAAAATTCATGTTGAATCAAGAATCAAAATAATCACATGTGAATAAAATTCCATAAGCATTACCAATATAAAGTATCATTAAATCCAAAATGAAATAATTTAATATTATATATAAAAACACACTATGGCATTATATTAGAGCTTATTAGATTTATCTAAATGGATCCAACATGGAGACTCTTTGACCACTCTCTTTCTATTTATGTCATATAAGTAAAATAGTTATTATATAATCTCTAGTATTATGTAATTACCAACTATTTCTAAATTTTTTAATCCTAAAAATTACCTGATGTTAAAGTTTACACATTATACTTTATGATTTCCTCATCATATAATATGATCCAACCTTACCAATTTCTATAATTACTCGTGTTGTATAATCATTTGGATCATCTAGTATGATCAATATCCTCTTATTAGATTTGTAATATTTTAGCCTTCCTAATGAGATTTTATTATCCCAAAAACAATTAGGTTTTGTCCTTTTTTGGAATCCATCTCTCACTTGCTCACCTATTCCATAACTATAGCTATAACATGATTAACCTTAAAGTTCTTATGAGATTCATGCCTAGTTTGCCCTCAAACATTGACTCACCAAATCTAAGCTTTTTACATTTACTTCCTTTATATAGTTGATATGCCACTATTCATCCATGTACCCCCTTCACCTAAAAACATACCAAGAGTCACTCCTTATTTGATGATTCCTTTCTCTAGAAAATCACCCAACAACTACTCCCCACCCTTTTTTCTCCTAGGTGTTATAGTCTCACTAGCTTCTACTTGGTTCATCCTTAAATCAAATAAAACAAAGGGAGGTACCACTCTTATATGATGGTGTCCCTAACTACAACTCTACTATTGGAAATTGTTTTGTGCCAATTGGTGATTTTTAATGATAATTATTAAGATCCAATCAACTACTTATTTCCTTCCACATGTTCATCATCTGACCAATAAAAGCTTGGAAAATTGCAAATTTAATAAATTGTTTATCTTGAGATCTTTATTGAATTTTTTGATCAATTTGAGTCTAAGTGTATGCTTTCATGCAATTTAAATAATAAGAACTTAGTTGACCAATTTCCATAACTATAAAGTTATAAAATAATTTGATGTTTTAGAATGCACTTAAAAAGTGTTCTCTCCAACAAATAGTATGCAATGCATGTGGTATCTCCCGTTTCAAATTGACTGAAAATGAGGAGAAACTTACATCCAACAAAAGTCTTAAAAAACCTCATAATAGTCTTAGGGTTGCAACAACTACAAATGTCATTTCGTGCTGTAGATATCTTACACTACATAGGAGGTATAAAGATCATAAGTAGATGGTACATCCTTTAAATGGAGAGGCCTAAAAAATATGTTGACTTAGGGATTACAATCTTTTGTCCAATCTTTAAAATGCAAGGCTTGGCCAATGCACATATAGGTTTAATCCTTTCATGAACACAATAATTTCATACTCATATTGTCTAACCTTCTTATAGTGTGCAATTTATCACCATTAATATATATGATTAACTCTTTAATTTTTTTGATACTAAAAATATCTAGACTAACCAACTTGACAACAAATTTAGATCTAATTGATGACTTAAATTTTATGGAACAAAAGTATTATTATTTGGAACATAGAACTATCTATAAGGTGTCATGTTCTAAGCTCTCAAAAATGACCTTATCTCCTAGTTATTGAAATAAAAAAAATAAGCAAATGTGAAAAAAAAAAAGAAAAAAAT